>ML675637.1:13855315-14139086 GCA_007922155.1 Mesoclemmys tuberculata
CTTTCCATTTAAATGTAACGTGACTGCTTACTAATGACAAAGGGGCTGCAGGGATTAAGTTGTGAGGAAAGATATAAAAGAACTAAATGATCTAGATTTTCCCCACTGTGGCACTGGGAGATGTAAACTACTTCTCCTATGGAGCCATCAAAGCCCCTTGCTCCCTCCAGAGTGGGATTACTGTAAAGGGAGATAGGTTGTTGAGCTGGTACTTGAACCACGGGACCCTGATGTTTCCTCCATGTGCAGCGTGTTTAGTTTCTGCCTGTGGTTCCCTTGTTCTTGAGGCTATCCTCTGCTTTATCGGCCAGGGAATTCACATAGATTTCATGGTCACATTTTGCCATGGCCTGGAAAATGACCATAGTATAGATGGGGTCGAATATGAAGGAGCGTGTTGATGAGTTCATCTACATAGGGTACAAGCTGAGTTCAAATGGTTGCAGCACACCAGACATTCTTCGACAAATGGGTCTCGTTGCCTCCTGTATGACATTCACGTCTTGCTTATGGATATATAAACAACTTCTCCCTGAGACAAAGTTCAGGACCTATCAAATCTGTGTACTACCTGTATTGCTGTATTGGTCAGAAACCTGGACCCTCTAACAGGCAGATATGGGCCACCTACAGGCTGTCAGCACAAAATTCTGAGCATAAAGTGATTTGACTCTTTGCAAAGTATCCTGAACTCTCAAAGAGCTGGCGTTCCTTCAGTCACTCACTCTACTCAAAAACAGTGTTCTGTGCTTTTTGGCCATGTCGCCAGGATAAACAAAAATGCGCCAGCACCCCAAGCTCTCAAACACTCTATTGTCGTGTGAAGGGATGCACACCCTGAATTTAGCTGGTACCCCCTGTGGGGCCACCCCAGAGATGCACAGACTCACAGGATTGAGTCAGATTTGGGAAGTTCACTTCATAATGCCTCATGTGACACCACCAACCATGGTCACCCTGGCTGATGCAACAGTCCTTAGTAGACTGTGTGTGTTTGATGATTGAAATATCTCTGACCTTTCCTCACTCCTGGCACAGGCTGTTCGTGGCTGCTTTGCACCACCATAACCTCCAACTGTTGGTCTTTGCACTGCTGGTGCCTCTGCTCCCGAAACCTTCACTGAACTGAGCCCGCTATGGGTAGCTTGAATAAATGAGAGCTGAGAGGGAATATGAAAATGGCCAGCAGGTTTTTGAATGGAGTGAACAAGAAGGGGATGTCTGAATTGTTTAAGGGCACCTAAGGAGATATTAATTGGTTGAATAAGGATGAAACTGAGCATAGGGAAATTTAGGTAGGATATAAATAATCATAAAAATCCTAAGAAGTATAACATACGGTGGAAGAGTCTCTAGTGGAAGTGGAGGAACTTGAAACTCGAGTCATTTGAAACTAGAATGGTGAAAAGACAGAAAAATATAATGTAAGGAACAACACCACACAGACATGAAGATACGTTTTTCCTTTCTAATTTCCATGCTTCAGTACTTCAAGAAGAGATTTGTAGGCAAAGACTGAGGGGTAATAGCATCACGCTGATATATAACTATTGAATTTGGTGGGACTGCTGTTATGCAGTGATTTCTGCTTATATAAGGTAAAAGGCCTGGCTGAAATTTTCTCTCTTGCATATCTTTGAACTTAGTTAGTAAAATGTCACTTCTGATACTTCTGATAAGAGAGAATGCATTTATAAAACCAGATCTAAGTGTATAATCTTCCAATAAAGTCAACATTTCTGCTCCTACTCCTGCACCTCAGTCATTCTCTGAGTTGTTTATGATCTAGCCTTGGCATCGCTTGTTTAAAAAATCAGCGGCAAACCAATATATCCTGAGAAGAATTCACAGTTAATAAACCTAAAAGATAAGCTTGGAAGATTGATTAATGAATCATGCTTATGTTACTATTCCTTAATTCCCATCACAGTACTGAATCAGAAACTCCATTTGGAAGGCTTCTAACATAATTTTTCTTCACTTTCTTTTGATTTGTCTCATTGCTGGATGTTTCACAAATGCACTTACACGTTGACCTACTTGGTACAACCAAGCTTGGGTACATGCAAATCGTATACCCATAGGAAGTCAAATACAAGTTTGTTTCACCAATTCATATTACTTTTAATACTGGAAAACCCCTGTAGATTTGATTATAAAGTCTGGATGCGCTTTCTTCAGCAGAAATAGTTTGTGCTGGTTGGCAGTCAGTCCAGCTATTAATTCTTGGATTCAGAAACACAGTAGCAGTTCTCTTCTTTTTCTATGGAGCTCAG
Source organism: Mesoclemmys tuberculata (assembly GCA_007922155.1). Taxonomy (NCBI): domain Eukaryota; kingdom Metazoa; phylum Chordata; order Testudines; family Chelidae; genus Mesoclemmys; species Mesoclemmys tuberculata. The sequence goes on from ML675637.1 coordinate 13,857,592, forward strand.
TATATTGTGCATGTGAAAGAAAACCCAGCCCATTAATCACAACAGGGCCTCTGCCACTGCCTTGTGCTCCACTTTTAAATAGATCCTGCTTGAGAACATAGTGTAAAACAGGCCTGGCTTTCATCCCATTTATTGACTTTAGGTACTACAACCCTTCCCTCAACGTTAAACAGCCCCATGAAATGTGTTCCTTATGCATTTGGGTAGCCCTACTGAATGCACTGGGCTGTTCTGATGACTGGGTACCAGATCAAGCTTCTGGAGAATCAATGTTAGTATTGCATAGAGCAGAAAATCCCTACATTCTTCAGCAGAGGTAATTGGAATGCATCATGCTCTAGTTTCAAATTAGCAGATCATAATTGCTTTATATTATGTTCTTTGAGTAAACTTACAAAGAGTCTAAGGGAGAGTATTAATTAAAATACCTTTTTCATTGATTGGTATAAACACAGGATGTGTCAATGTTCTTTTTTGAATTGTACAAAGCACTACGTTTCACTTTTTAATTACCATGTTGAACCAATACGTGACTCATTGTCTAACGAAACCGATGCCTAAAAGAAGTACTGCAACATTAGTTAATGTTTTTGGAATGCTTACAGATCAGCTCCAGGGCTATTTTCACTGCCAATAAGTCAGTGCATGTGGTTTGACATCTGGGCTGCAAATCCATTTCAGGCACTGATCTTATCTGGTATGGCTAAAACTGCAAAGTAATAAACATTGGAAAACACAATCCCAACTATACATACAAAATGATGGGATCTAAATTAGCTGTTATCCCTCAAGAAAGAGATCTTGGAGTCATCATGGACAGTTCTCTGAAAACCTCTGCTCAGTGTGCAGCTGCACTCAGAGAAGCTAACAACATTAGGAAGGGGATAGATAATAAGAGAGAAAATATCATGATGATACTATATAAATCCATAGTACACCCACATTTTGGATGCTGAATGCCGTTCTGGTTGCCCCATCTTAAAGAAGATACTTTAAAACTGAAAAAAGTACAGAGAAGGGCAACAACAACTATAGAACAACTTTCATATGAGAAGAGATTAAAAAGACTGGAACTATTCAGTTTATAAAAGCGATGACTAAAGGGAGATATGATAGAGGTCTATAAAATCATGAATGGTATGGAGAAAGTAAATAGGGGCGTGTTATTTGCCCCTTCACAAAACACAAGAACCAGGAGTCACCCAATGAAATTATTAGGCAGCAGGTTTAAAACTAGCATAAGGAAGTACTTTTTCACACAATGCATAGTCAACTGTGAAATTCATTGCCGGGGGATGTTGTGAAGGCCAAAAGTATAACTGGGTTCAAAAACAAATTAAATAAATTTGTGGAGAATAGGTCCATCAATGGCTATTAGCCTAGCTGGTCAGGGATGTAACCCTATAATCTGGGTGTCCCTACTTCTCTCACTGTCAGGAGCTGGAACTGGATAACAGGGGATGGATCACTTGCTAATTGACCTGTTCTATTTATTCCCTCCAAAGCATCTGGCATTGGCTGTTGTCAGAAAGCAGAATATTGGGATAGAAGGGCTGTTGTTCTGACCTAGTATGGCCGTTCTTATGTTCTTAATTAGTATAATGTCGCAAAAGCACTGTGTCCTTTGCTGACTTACTTGTGACAAGGGGCAGCACTGAAGCTGACATATATCCAGTAAACCTCTTGCTTTCAGCAGTGATCGAGAATGTAAAGGACCATGCTTGATGTGATGCTCTCTTGCTCTTCTATTGCTAGTAGTTCCATTAATTCCCTATCTTAGCTGTTAGTTGGCCATCCACTTGTATTTTTTATTTCAGTTTCTACTCCTCTGTAGGTTATTTCTTTAGATGCATAAATTGACTACCTATAAACTGCTCATCTAGACCTGTCAGTCTTTTTTCTCAGCTTTATAAATAATGCTGTCCAGGTGAAGGACACTACGTGAACGGACATTATGGATATGCTTGCTCTAGTTCAGGCTGTATTGTTCGAGAGATGCCAATAAGTCCACACAGTATACTGCTGAACACAAGGAAGCAGAAAAGTAACAGCAGTATTACAGAAGACCTGGGTATCATACATGTTATGAATGGAAAGTTAATTTGGCTTCTTTATCACAAAGCTCATAGGCTCTTGCCATCTTTTGTTTTTTTTACACTAAAGAATGGACACAGAAGATTCTATTGTTTCATTTGAAAATGAAATGATCCTTTCTATTGTCTTCTGCTAGCTCTGTGGTGGGGCCATCGGGGTGGTAACTGTAACTCTCTAAAGCCAAGAGTGAGAGAATGAGAAAACTGGGTAGACAAAAATGATGCAAATTATGTGCACTGCCTTATCTTAAACCTAGATTTGGACAGTCAAGTCCAGGTGACTGTCAATGGGATTTAGGCTTCTAAATGTCTAAATCCCTTTTGAAAACGAGATTGTCTCAGTTAAGTGCTGCAATGCTGAGCACAGCAATGCCTAAATACCTTTAAAAAAACCTGGGCCTAACTGCCAAATTTAGAGGGGTGTCTAAATTAATCTAACAAAGTTTGAGAGACTCAATGCTGTTAATCTGCGTCTTCTTCCAGCTCCTCTTATGTACATTATACCAATGTAGGCTCCCTCGAGAGACATTCTTAGATTTAGCTTTGTATGCACTTTAAACTCTCACCTACTTTCCACCATTTAACTGACCTGCCATCATACCCACCACCTCTAAATTTGGCCTCCGAGTTAGCTAATTAGGATTGTAAGTGAAGAATCAGTGGCTCAGATTCTGCCCTCACACATTCCATTGCAAAACTAAAAGCAACTGCTAGAATCTAGTCAAAGAACAGAATTTCCATCCTATAGGAAACTTTGAGATTTAATTTTATCCAGTATCTGGACAAAAAGTCGTCAACTCAAATTTCTCATTAAATGAAATATTGCTGTAATATTGTTTCTATAAGATGTCAAAACCTTTCATTTTGATGTGAGCGTTTCAACCTTCTAATATAATTTATAAAAAGAATCCAAATGTTTTGACTATTATATTAGGTTACAAATTGTATTCAAATATAAAAGCCAAAACAGTCCAAATGAAACATTTTGCCCATTTCCCATTAAAATTTTCGACAAAAATCAATATGTTCCTGCTAAATGTTTTGCTCCTGCTGAATCAGCATTTTTCTGATGGGAAAACTGTTCTGTCGGAAAACTTTCAACTGGCTCTAGAAAATACATTGACTTAAGGAGCTAGATTGTGTTCTAAAACCAGTGTAACTGCAGACTGATCTGGTGGATTTACATCAGAGTTACCTCAATGTAACTGACAGCATAATCTGACCAAGTAAATTTATTAGATCAGTGTAATCTTCTGGCATAACTCTCAGCCCAGGAAAAACTCACTGACATGCCCACGTCTCTTTTAGGGTAGTTTTATTCTTCAACATAAAATTGAGGCAGGACATCAACACAAAAAGGAGTTCCTCTGCCCACCATGAGCTACAGCTCTCAGAGGCTTTTCCTCTTGTCTCTTTCACTGCTGAAAGGAGGACATACCCTTCTTTTCAATCCCCTGCTTCACAGCCTACAGCAGGAGCGCAGCTCCTTCTCAATTGAACCACTTGCTGGCTTTTATAATCACTTGTTCCCTTCCCAGCTGGGTCTGATAATTGAACATGGATGGCTGGCTTCGGGCCTCTGACCTTTAAAGGGACAGGCCACCCTGTAACAATCTGATTCTTTTCTCATTTTTCACCAATATTACATGGTTGATTTTAAGAGAAGCACCTGATTTACACAGCTCTAAGTCAAAGGATATCAGGCTCATTCAACGTAAAATTAACTTTTCTTTAATCAGTTGATTGATCTTGGTGTACTGTTTGAATTTCTGTATGCAAAACATCCAAAAGGCTTACATTTTTTGTTGTCTGTTATTTCCGCTTTTTGTCAGGAAGGCTTTCTTTGAAGATTGCTTGGAACCACTTATCACTTAATCTGCCACTGTCAAATGTTCAAATGTCTGTGTTCTCTGCCTTTGCACTAGTTAGCAATTGATTACTTAGTTTTTTGCCATATATTGTCAGTGAACCAGAGTTCAAGTCAAGATGGTAAATGAACACAATATATATATAATTACAAGCTGGAATGATTTTGTCTGTAGATCCATGTCCAATTTCCATGGTGATTTAAAGTAAAATATTTTGAAAAGTTAATAGCTTTCATGCAATTTAGAAACTTTCTTTTGTCAGTTATAGGTTACATTTAGGCAGGTTAGCAATCTATTTTTTTGGGGAGAGGGGATAATCTGATGATACAAAGTGACTGGAAATATATACCTGTTCTACATGAGTAACTTTATACATAAGTTTTGAGTTCAGTGGGACTCTTCTTCATAGTATCAAAACGAGTGAACCAACATTTGAAAAAGATAAAGAAACAATGGATCACAGTCTGAATTATTATAATTGTATATAAAGCATGAGTATTATTTATAAGTTTTAATAGTACATTGCAGGACAGATCAGACACTTGACCAAATTCTGCTCTCATTTATGTTAGTTTTACTTTAGAGTAACTCCATGGACTTCAAAAGAGGTACTCAAGATTTACATTAGTGTAAAAAGCAGAATCTGGTCCACTGTGGTTTTGATTCTGTTATCAACTACAGTGGTGTATAATTGATACGAGGTCAGAATCAGGTCTTGTATCTCTGTAGTGCTATGTAGTAGGAAGCCTGAAGATCCTGAACTCTGCAATATTGTCTTTCTGACTTGAAAGTATTGCAGGGCTGTTTAAAAAAAGCTTACTCAGGAGCCATTCAAACTCCTGATTAAGCTTTTTAAATAACAAAGTTTAAGCTAAAACCAGCAGGGCATAAGAAATTCCCAGTGCAGTGAATACAAAATCATTAATCTGAACCACTTTTAATTTTTGCTTGGAATTTGTTAGTGGAGCGATGTGCTTAATTAAACTGTGATTTCACTTTTATAATAAAAAAAATTACACTGTGATTGCACACTCATTTTTATTAATCAGAGATTGTCAGAAATAGTACAGCTAGCAATAGCTATCATTTTATTTTGGAAGAGGGAATAAAATGCCTCATGGAAAAATCTTGCCCTCTGCTTTGTATCAATCATCACAGCGTAAGATCAGCGGGAACATCAGCACGAAAACCCAAGTGCAGTACAAATTGCACGATAATGAAATAGCAATGCATGCTTTATATCACAGGCAGGAGAGACCCACAGATATCATACCTATAATCACGATTATATATAGGTATAGCTTTTGATCAAGTCTGCTGTCGGGTAAATCAGGCATAATGCCATTCATTCGCCATGGTGTAAAACCATAGTAAATGAGATCAGAGCTGGTCCATGAGCTCTAGTGGCCGCGCTGCCCATTCACCTTCGTTTCAAACTGACATCTGCTCCCACTGCCAATGTTCTCTCTGATCTCGGGGGATATTGCACAGTGTAGCTTAACCCAGAATCTAGAGTGAAAGTACGGTGAACCCCAACAACATTCTAGGCCGTGGGCATGATTTTCCTGTTGCTGAGGATGCGGTAAGTCAGAAGCGACTCCACTGAAGTCAATAAAGTTACACCAGTGTGAGAAGAAACTCAACCCTTGTCACCAGGCTTTAAAAGTGCTCATTGCATCTCGGCAGGTGCTTGCATAATCAAGTCAGTAATCAGCAGGAGAGCTTGAAGAACCTGCTGGTAGTTTTCAGTCTCTGGATAGCAAATAAGGAAACAGAACTGGGGAATTTTTAGAAAACAATAAACCCTTTCCTCCCCGGATCAGAGAGACTTTGCCTGATCCATTGTCCCTAATAAGCTAAGAATACTGTAAAATGTACTGGTTGCCTGCAGTGTTTAAATCTAATGATCCTTTGTGTCTGATTGATGACGAATAATTGCAAGTCTGCAGGATCCGGGCTGCAAAAGGTGCAGCTGGATCCTGAAGTGGCTGGTTTTACTCTGCCAGGGCCTGCTGAGGGCTTCTCTCATCCCTGCCCTGTCAAGCAATAGCATTTCCAGTATAAAACATACCACATCCACTGCCAATTTTCTTCCAAATTATTTTCAGAGTCCCTCTTGGTAAAGATGTAAATTTAAAACTTGCTTTTCTTAAGTATTTCTGAAAGTAGAGGCCAAATTCATTGCTCAGATGAACTCCATCAAAACCAATAGATCTGCATTTGTTTGCACCAGCAGTGAATTTGGCCCTAAATTTCAATCGTTTGAATATTCATGAGGGGCAAACACAAAGTGGGAGTGAGCTTGACCAAAATAAATTGCTTGTGTAAAAGACAAGCAAATACTCAAGGGTGGTTTCTTTTCCAATATTCACCCAGCTCTCCTCTTATTCTAGTTCTCTAACTTCATTGACTGAGATACAAGGAGATCATCATCTGTCCAGTCTCAGATTAAGTCAGTGGTTCAGTCTTGGAATTCAAGGGTCCTCCTAGTCTCAAGTCTTTTGCTCAAAACTACCTAGTCCCTACCTATGAAAGAGAGAAATTATTGCTTGGGATAAAGGGACAGTCTTCCTGTTGTTTCTATTCCATTCGAAGTGATGCTCCGATTTAGCAAAAATGTGAAATTTAGGATGACTCCAACCTCTTTTTGGCTCTCCCATAGTGCATGCTGCTCCACTGTGCTGAGCTTCATCATTGAACCTGCCAGCTGAAACTGTGGAAGCCCAGCAGAAGCAAGAAGAGGTTTTTCTATTAGGCCCAATCCTGCAAGAAGCAGAACTCTCCCTTTGAGGCTGTCGGTGCTTTGTGCTAAGAATGCTTTGAGGCAGCACCCGAATTTTTTGTCAGAGTCAGTACTACTAGATGAGGAAAAGTTGTAGGATCAGAAATGTGTGCTGGAAGTATCATGCATGGAATAGTTAATGTTGTCCTCAACTAAGCACGATACTTGCAAACTAAATAATTGATTCCTGCACATCTTGCATTATTTCTGCATGACCCTTCTTGGTATGGATTGAAAATCAAGATTCCTGGGTGCTCTTCCCAGCTCTGCAACTGACGTCATTGTAATCTTGGTCAAACCACTTAGTTCTCTTATGCCTGTCCATAAAGCAGCTATAATGCATAGTTGTTATAGAGTGTAGTGATGCCGAGCTATGTATTGTTTGTAAAGCTCATTTAGAAATGCAGACGGAAGGCTATTAAAAGAAGCAATTATTACTTTTTTGAAATTGAGCTGAAGGGACTATGCCTCTTTATGCATTTCACCCTTCCTTATTTAGGATTGTGATTAACTTTACTGACTAATCAGCAAAGGAAAGAGCATACTAAAGGGAAAGGGGAATGGAGAAAAATATGGATTAGACCATACAGTGAATGAACTGTGGAAAGCTCATTCCAGGCATAGTGTTAGGCTCGCAAGGTTTGATTGACAGATTTCAGTGGATTTTCCACTCAAGTGTAACTTGGTCTCCTGAATGCCTTAAGGGATGTGACCTGATGATATTAATTATGTTTCCAGATGAACAATCTTAAGTGCATATCCTGTGCAATGGGTATGTAAAAGGAAAATCTGTCACGAGTATACTGGGAAGACACTGCGGAGATTGACGTGGGCAGAGAGGAAGATTTGAAAAAAGCAAGAAGGAGGAGGAATTGAAATGGGAATCTGACAATCTAGGCTCATATCCAAGATTCAGAATTCATGACAAAGTGGGGGTGGGGGCGGAAATCTGCTTATGAGGGCTTACCAAGAGGCTGGACTGAAACTGGATACTTGACCGGATACTGAAACTTGGCCCAACCAAGATGGTCTGTGAAAGCCGGCACCTGAGCTAAGTTGTAAGCATCTGAAAGATAGCTATTCGTCATCATTAGAGGGTCTATGTATTCTCAGTGGTCCGTTTCCGATGCAAAGCAGAGTCCAAACCCTATAGTGCATGTAGGACTGGTTTGGAAAGCAGGAGTACTTGCCCTGGATCAAGGGAGGCTTGATAAGAGAGAGTTCTGAACAAAGCCAAGGGGATGTTGGTATCTAGACAGCACAATGCTGACATCAGAGTAGAGTGATCAGAGAAAGGGGTTTGCTTTCAAGGGATGTAAGGCATTCACTTTCTTCTTTTTTTGCTCCTTAAATAAGCTGAGAAAGACTTTTATCTGTTTTAGCTTATGAGAAGAGTGAATCTAGATATGTTAAGCAACCCGTTTCTTTTGTTTTAAAAGCATTCTCTCTCAGTTTTCAATAAAATTTGACTTTAAGATCACTGTGGTATGGGTAATTTCTCACAGAGATCCCTAAAGCAAAGAGAATCTTGTAACTGCTAATAGAAAGTGATGATGGGTAAAGAGTTTCAGCGCCCCTTTCTGAGTCTCAGTTAAGGGGCCTCGACGAAAGTGTCCTGTCCCAGTGAAACACAAGGAGAGAAGCTGAAAGATCAACCAAGTGATGATAGCTGGTGGGAGTGAGGGTCCCGAGGAAGAAAAGGATTGATTCAGTCTATTTATCAGTGTTACTCTGGAGTGAGCAGCCAAACTGTGGACTCTGAGCTGATGTTCTATGCAGGGCACTAAAAAGCAGAATGGCTCAAATTTGCAGGGAGATTAGGAACACGGGCAGCAGCCCTTACTCCCTTCCCAGTGCTTTCGAAATGCCAGAAGGCAGATAGGATGAAGGACCCGACCACACACCCGCCCAGATGTCCATGCACTCTGGGTGTGGATGTGAGGGTGAGAGAGAATATGAGGAAATGGGTGCGAGATACTTCTCTCCTCCTCAGTGCTCAGTTCATCTCCCATGGAAGTCAATGGGAATTTTCCATTGATTTAGTGGTAGGTGAGTCAGACACTTAGGGTCTGATTTGAAGCCCAGTGAAGTCAGTGAGAGTCTTTCTGTTGAACTCAGTGGGCTTTGTATGAAGCCCTTAGTGCAGAAGCTGGCAGAATTGAGCCTAAGCCAGCGAGTCAATATCTTGTCCCATTTTAGTTTGTCAAAGATGTACACGGTTAAAAGGAAAATATTTTGATAAATCATTTTGAAGTCTAAATGCAGAAATATTAACTTTGGAACTAAGTGTGATGGAAAGGTAACTAATCTGCTAGAAAGTATATTGACATGATATGACAGTGCACAATTCTTATCTCATTAGTGACTGATAGTGCACATATGAAATGTGCAAATGCAATCTGTTTTTGTCATATAAAATGTGGTTAATTTTGCTCAAGCCCACGAGGGAAATCTCAAGGTAATTTTGTCAACATGGTCTGTGATGAAATGGATTTCAGGACACGCAGGCTCAGAGCACTAGATTTCGCAGAAGTAGAAATAGCAATTCTTAGTCCTTCCCTGGAGGCTGCAGACAGCTATAAAAACTATAAATATTTTAAACTGTAACATTTAAAAGATTAGAAATCTGCTACAAAGAAATTGGCTTCCTTTTTTGTGGGAGTGGGAGAGAATAACAGCAAAGAAAATCCAAACTGAAGAAAGTTGCTAGCTAAATCTAAGCAAACTCTAAGGCATGAGTGACTGAGTTTAATTAGAATAAAAACTCGCCTCCATATCTGTGGGTCTGGCAAAGACTGGCAGTGTAACAAACTGGCAATTTAGTGCTGGTCTTCTACAGGATAATAGGCTACTACTGCAGCCAGTCATTTGAGTTACTCCTTTAGTTCACATAGTAGAGCTGAATGTCTTTGGTTCATTGACTCTGAAGTACTTGTTACAAGAGTGGGAACATCTTAAAATGAGAGAGCTCTTTTCGTGGTGTTTCTATTTGAAAAAGAAGCAGGAAATCACTGTGGTTCTTGTCTATGTCCATCTGTCCAATAGTATATTGCCTTTTGGTCAGTGTTCAGGTTGGGGCAAATCTTATTGCCTTCCCTGTGGTCATGGAGAGCCCAGCCAGAGACAGAGTTGGTGTAATTTTCCTGTGTCGGGAGGCCAGAGAGTGGCAAAGCGTGCACCCACTGCTCATTATAGAGTATAATGCAGGGACACACCCTGTACATGTCTGCACACAAGGGTTTTTGATGTGAGCCAGGGAGTAGGGGGGGCGGGAGTAGTAGCGATAGGGCTGATGGATCTGATTCTCTACTCATCGACAGGCATCATTTTCAGTGCACATAGACAATGATCCCTCATACAAAAAGTTTTACAATACAGCGTTACCCCCAGGAAAGAGGTTACAAGCATCATGCAGCATATTCCAGCCCTGAGGTGAGCATTGAGCAGTGCTGATTGTACTCTAACCTATGCAGAGAATAAACTGCTTAGCTCCAACTCTAATTACCTTCTTTAGAGAAGGGAATGGAGGAAGAGCCAGTAATCACCGAAGTATAACTGCTAAATGTTTCCAAATGGCTGTGAAGAGTACATATTGAATTGTAGTCATTGCTGATAACTGGCATCATTTCTAACGCAGAAATGTAAGGGCACTAACACGCCTCTGTTCATGTTATGCAGAGAAAAGTTAAAAATATAATAAAAGCACAGTAAATAAGAAAAGATGCTTCAGGTAGGCAATCCCAATCACATGGCATTTCCTGCTTCTCCCTATCATGGGCATGAAGATGAGTGCAATGGAGACGCCTGTAAATTGTTTTGAATGAATAAATAAAGCACAGGTGGTAAAATCTTGCTGCAAAATATCAATTAACTATAGCTCCAACCTTGCAGAGTTCTGTCTATCACTTTGCCCATCTGTCTTAAAAGCCGTCTCTTGGAATTGCTGTGCTTAATATAAATAAATGCAATTTTTATAAAATAAACTAACTTTAAGAAGTTCTATGCCTGAAGGCTTTTCAAAAGAGCCTTCTGGAACTGGCATCTGAATCCTATGGGCTTTTGCCACTCAAATCCTTAAGTGGCGTTTTGTTTTGGTTGTTTTGGGGTGGGGTTTGAAAATCCCAACTACATGATCAGACTTTTCTACCTGGAGAAATAGAAAGAGATGAAAATCTTTCTTGGATGGTGCTGCTGCACTCTTTGTGGACCTCATACAGCAAAACAATCACTACTACAAGCCCTGAACCTCATGCAAAATTCCACTGGAGGATTAGGCCTTGTTTTATGCAACGTTTTGATGCCACAGTGAGAGGCAATATACAGAAATCTAAAATAGATGGATTAGGACTAGGACCCTAGTGTTTCCATAAAAATGTTACACAATCCCAGACAAATTAAAGTGCCATGTTTTGATTGATACAAGGTTTGTAAGCCACAAAGATAACACACTGAAGTGCTCAATTTCTCTGCTCCATTGATTTTAATTAAACTTGCCTCTGGTTTATGAGCTTTGATGAACTCGGCACAAACAAAAGTTTACTCACATGGCTGGATTTTCCAGAACTCACTATGTTCCTCTTTGTTTGCCACCACTTGGGAGTCTCCCATAAACATACTATATGTCTAAACAGGTTAGCAGTATGTGTCAGACACATTACTACTGTGAAGGTGTCACCCAACTGTGCTACATATGATTGATGGCAGAGACAGACAGCGTCTGCATTCTGATCCTTATCAAAAATCTCTCATTGTATAAAAACCCCATTAACAATCAAAATGAGGGACTGATTACTCAGTTTAGAGCATGGAACTGAGGCTGTTGGGTGCACACGCTATCCAGAGTGTGTGGTGTCATGAATTATTGGATCTAGAGCAGCATTTAAGTTGGATGGATCAAGAACTGATGATAATATCTGGCATTTGTTTACAGACAAAAAAAAATCATATGCCAAATTGTCAGGAATGAAAAATTCAGCAGACTAATGAAAATATTCAGCAGACTAATGAAAATGTCAGAGACTTTGTGCAGTTGTGAGAGGAAGGAGGAAAAACAAATCAAAACACTGACTAGATGGTGGGACACTGCAGCCAGGGACATGACAAAGCTGAGCTTAGTGGAGGAACAAGCTACCAACAGGAATGAATGGGGAAGCTTTATTGCTACCTGTGTCTACAAAGGTGCTTTGAGATGAGAGAGAAACAACAAAATGCTCATTTATTTTCATCCGATCGGATTCTGTCTCACTTAGGGCCTGATCCAAGGCCCAGTGGAGTCCTGAGGAGCCTTTTCACTGACCTCAATGGGCTTTGGATCAGGCCCTTACACAAAGTCAGGAGTAGCTCTTTTGAAATCAGTAGAGTCACATCACTGCAAAGCGTGAGTGTAGAATCAGGTCTGTTACGTTGAAGGCAGAATAAAGGTTTGTTTGTTTTTTAAAGTCGCATGTTGCAAGTCAGAGAAACCCTCCCTAAGAGTTCTATTCAGATTGTTCTGCCTGCCCTTTATTGCTCCCCAGCCTGCAAAATGGAAATCTTGCTCTATTCTGCACAAATCCAGCCACTTCCCAGGGCCGTTCTTAAGTGTGTTTTGTGAGGAGCCTACTGGGAATGGCAGGTGCCGTAGAATACTTATTCCCAACCTCCACAGGGCACCAGTCTTGATCAGAACATAGCTTTTCCCTTAGCCAGCAACACAAGCTATCTCTCAGATAGTCCTAGCAGGAGTAGCACGTCCTCGCACTATAGTTTCGACGCTTGGGTCAGATTACTGGTAAAATAATTCTGGTCGAGAATGCTGCCTCAGCATGCACATTCAGTATTCTGAAATGGTTTATTAGCAGCCTGCATCCATGCCCTTCCGTTAGGATTTCACTGGAGCTACTCTGGAGGTAGACTGAGGTATAAATGTCAAGCAAAGGTGGGCACTGGTAAAATAGGCAGCTTGCCCAAAGCTGAGCTGCCATCTGGATTACATAAAAATCCTTTCTTCGTGAAAACTAAATTGACATTGGGCTATATTTTACTCCTATTTATATGAGTACACTGTGTTCAGCAGATCCTGTTGAGTTGAACCTGTTCATATGGGAGTGGACTTTAACCCCTTCTTTTAACATTGGTGATAATAATCTATAACCATTTCGTACTTCAAAAACAAGACAGATACCTGGATAATGGAAGAGATGTTTGGGGTTTTTTAAAGATGTTTCTGACTAATAATGTATTTGCAGCAGATACATTTTGTGTGTGTGTACGCACACACGCATGCACAGAGAGAGCACGACCCTGTTGAGACACAGGGACAAAGCATTTTAGGAGAAAACAATAGTTATGGCATAAGAGTTCCCGGATGCAAGGTAGGGTACCACTCCTGCTCTCTTTGAAATCAGTAGTAAAAGCCCCTTTGATTTCAATGGTGGCAGAATCAAGCCCTTAATTACTAAAGTGGCAGAAGCCAAATTGGATCAGTTTTATGAATATCTTTGTTCTTTTTGGTGATAAGTTTTAACAGATTATCCTATGGGCAATAACTGCAATTGGGTCTAATGATATAATCAGGGTAAATGCATGTAAATCAGATAATGGAACATAATTAGTTATAGAATTTTATGGAGAACATACACTGCATGTGAAGCACATGGTTTTTCAATTAGTGGCACTATTAGCAACCATTAAAGATGATAAAGTTGCATCTTTTAAAGTCAAACTATAGTATTAGAAAACGAGATGTGCATTAAAAATGTAGACCTTCTTGGGTGTTCCAGAAGGCCTGGATGGTGAGGATAAATTTGACAATTTCCTGAATGCTTATTTCCCAGAATGCTCAGATAATACAAGGGATTCTCTGTGTGTGTGAACATGAGGCAGAGAACCTAAGTGATTTTACAAGTTATAGAACTGGGGACACATTGGACGTGGGAAACGTATTCTTTTCAGTATCACATTTCTACATCAGACTGAGGTATTAAAGGATTTTAAGTGCACAAGATATAAAAAGGAGCATGTTGTCAGTACATGAAACTGGCTTAACTCTGGACCTTTATTCACTGCTTCCCCAATGCAAAACCCTCTTCTCAAATCTGCATGGTATGGTAAGTAATCTGCTCCTTCTACATTTGTGACTCCATCGGACATCTGGGAAAGATCAGGGTGGCAGATTACCAAAGTTGAGCACTGTGGGGGTCTGAAAGAAGAGCATTGCCCTTCTGTCATACATTTGAATAGAGAGTGGTAAACGTAAGTTAATGTGACATGATTGTAACCCCTCAGCACATTTACTTTGAGAATTGTATCATTCCATTTTCAACTTACGGGAAACACACATTGCAAAATTGTGGCCCTCTAATCCACGCACACACCAGTGCCTTGAGTAGGAGGTCATCCTGGGAACCTTCTGCACTGAACAACGCAGACCTCTACTTCTGGGTCAAAGGAAAACAAGTGGTACAGCTGCTGGCGCTAGCTAGAGTCACAAGCAATGAGCTAGAGTATTAAGCTTTGCTCCGGTTAGTCTTATGGTGAAATTCACACCTGTGCAAAGGGCCAGAAAAAGGCCTATGTGAGCTGTCTCCTCCTTAAGCCTTCAAACATTATTAAGCTACAAGGAATATAATACACAAGGACTTAAGTGGTGCACAGACAAAGAGCTAAATTTCACCTTTTAAGAATATTTTTGATTGCTATCCTCAGAATGTTCCAATTCAGGAGAACTCTTAATCCCTTGCTTAAATCTGTTCCTCTTTGGGTAAGAATTTAAACATGTGCTTAAGTCCCATTGACTTTAATGGGAGTTCCTAGATCCATATTCCAAGGCCAGAATGGACCATTGTAATAGTCTAGTTTGACCTCCTATATAAAACAGGTTATAGAATGTCCCAAAAATAATTTCTAGAGTAGATCTTTTAGAAAAACATCCAATCTCTTGATTTAAAAATTGCCACTGGTGGAGAATCCACCATGATGTTTGCTAAATTGTTTCAATGGTTAATTACCCTTGCTGTTAAAAATATAGGCCTTATTTCCAGTCTGGATGTGTGTAGCTTTAACTTTCAGTCATTGGATCATGTTATACCTTTTTCTGCTAGACTGAAGAACTCATCAAATATTTTTCCCTGTGTAGGTACTTACTTACAGACTGTGATCAAGTCAGCCCTTCACCTTCTCTTTAAGATAAATAGATTGAGCTACTTGAATCTATCACTATAAAGCATGTTTTCTCATCCTTTAATCATTCTCGTGGTGCTTCTCTGACTCCTTTCCAATTTATCAATATCCTTCTTGAATTGTGAGCACCAGAAATTGACACAGTGCCAGATACAAATACATAAAGCTCTCTATTCCAAATTGAGATTTCTTTGTTTATGCACCCAAGTATCACATTAGCCCTTTCGGTCACCACATCACACTGGGATCTCATGTTCGGCTGATTACCCAGTCCAAACGTTTTTCAGTGTCACTGCTTCCCAGGACTGACTACCCCATCTTGTAAGTGTGGCCTACATTCTTTGTTCCTAGATACATACATTTATATTTATCCATATTAAAACACACATTGTTTGTCTGAGCTCAGTTTACCAAAGAATCCAGATTGCTCTGTACCAGTGACCTCTCCGCATTATTTACCACTTGCCCAATTTTTGTGTATGTGGCCAGGTGCCTGGGATGGATCACACTGAGAATGCCACACTCAGGACAGACTGCAAGGAACAGAGCAGATACCCCCCAAAAACAGATGGTTTATTCTATAATTAGATTCACCAAACCGGTAACAAAGAACTTTCGTTAACCACTGTGGTGCTACAGGAAGCCAAACACGGTCCGCTCCAGGCATTCCAGCCCTCATCCAGACAAATTGGTCTGAGAGGTTACTGAAAACCCAATTCACCATATGTGAGATTCCACCAATCCCAAAGGATCAGACACTTACCCCCCAGGTCAATATATATTTCAGATCTCACCCAAATATCATGCTGTCAGCCAATCCTTAGTAAACTAACTAAGATTTATTAATAAAAGAAAAGAAGAAAGTTGTTAAATTGTTAAGGAATCCTATGCATACATACAAGTGATTTCAAAGTCCTTAGGTCAGATTTGTAGCAGTGATGGATGAGTGTGCTGGCCTGCACAAAATCTCTCTGGAATTATTCCAACAGGTCAGAATCCAAAGGCATCTTAGACGTCATCTGTTAGTCTTTCCAGGGTATTCCAAGTAGCTACCTGGCATATTTCAGTCCCATGGTTTAAACTTTCCCTTGCTCAAAGTTCAGCAGACCAGAGATGGCAGGATGGTGCCTAAGATCCAGTATTTATAGTTCTCTAGCAGACTGACAAGCCTCTTCACAGAAACTGTCACATCAGGGCTTTCCTCCGAGGAAGAATAGGCAATGCAAATAATTTGTGGACCTTCACTGTTAAACTACAACCCTTACTTTGAAGTTAATCATCTTCTTCCCATACATAAACAAATAATCCAGTTACATTGATTTAGGTAAGGTAATTGTTGGCTATTCATTACAATGGGAATGGATAATTGAAGAACATCAGGTATTATCATTAGTCTCACGCAATGTATAAACATCTTTGATCTTACGACTGTACAGGCCATCAGCTTTATACATAATATAAAGAGTCATGGAAGGGATTTATCATCCACAGGCTAATTTGGTTACATTGGTAGACTTCTAACAGGATATAGATAAACAGACAAATATACTCAGCAACTATTCTTTGTTTCCTATCAATACAAATTGAATTGGTTGGAGATGGCTAGCCTAGTTAATATTTCTTTGATATCCACACACAAGCAAATTGTCTTTTAAGTCGTTATGGGTCATACAAAGGTTAGCTGGTTTGTCAGTATCACAGTGTAATCTGCAGACTTTATCATCATTCTTCCTGGTTATTGATAAAAATGTTAAATTGCATAGGGCCAAGAACCAATCCCTGAGCCACTAGAAACATGCTGGCTTGATGATGATTGCCCATTTACAGTTACAGTTTGCGATTTATCAGTAACTATCTTTTAATCCATTTAATGTGTGCCATGTTAATTTTATATTCTAATTTTTTAAATGTCCTGTGGTACCAAGTCATATGCCTTACAGAAATCTGTTACATTAACACTATTACCTTTAGCAACCAAATTTATAATCTCGTCAAAATAAAGATAGCAGGTTAGTGTGATAGCATCTAATTGAAACCCATGTTTGTTGCCATTAAGTATATTACCCTCCTTTAATTCTTTATTGATCGAGTCCTATACCAGCCTCTCCATTATCTTGCCCGTGATCAATGTCAGACTGATAGGCCTATGATAACCTGGTCATCCCATTGGTTCTTTTTAAATATTGGCACAACATCAGCTTCAGTTCAATCTTATAGAACTTCCCCAGTGTTCCAAGACTTATTGAAAGTCAACATTAACTGTCCAGTGACTTTCTCCTCCAGCTCTTTTAAAACTTTTGGATGCAAGTTACCCGAGCCTGCTGACTTCAAAATGCATAACTTTAATAGCTACTGTTTAAGATCCTCCTAACATACTAGTAGACTGGAAAGAGTATTGTCATCATAATATAATGAGACCACATTATCAGTTTTTCCCTTAAATACGGAACAGAAATATTTATTGGACACTTCTGCCTTTTCTGTATTATTGATAATTCTACTCTTTCCACCTAGTACTGGAGCAATCTCATTGTTAGGATTCTTTTTCTTATTGTCCTTAACTCTGTTGGCCATAGATTTCTCTTTGAGTCTCTTTCCTTCCCTTACCAATTTTCTGCAGTTCCTAGCTTTTGATTTATATTCATGATTGTCAACGTCCTCTTCCTTCCATTTGTTATATATTATTTTTTAACAGCTGCCTTCACTTTTCCCTCTTAACCAGGTTGGTTTTTTAACCAATATGCCTTTCTTCCTCGATTGTGACTTATTGGGCATTTAGTAAAATTGTCTTAATTCCCAATTATCATTGACATTTTTCTCATTAAATTCTTCCCAGCTGATATGGCTCATAATTGTTTTTACTTTTGTGAATCTGGCCCTTTTAAAGTATATGTATTACTGGTCTGGATTTTATTGTTTGCACTTTATAAATGTGATCAAGTCATTATCATTTGTACCTAAGATACCATTAATTTTTCGTTCTGTGCTCAGTTCTGAATGTGTTTAAACTGCTCTTCTAAGTAGAGTTTTGGTTTTCTGACTTGGAATCTCAGTGAGGACAGGTGCTATGATACCTCATACTGGAAGAAGGAAGTAGTCTTGGATCAATAGTGGATTACTGTATTTATGTTCTGATGACTTCTTATTTGCTCATGAAACTGTAATGTTGTCATTTTTAATGACAACTACTGAAATTATCTTTAGGGAATAAATAAAAGGAATCTTAGGGTTTATTTAAAAAACCAAATTTTTTGCATAGTATACAAATCAATAAAATTAAAGGTGAGGGTTTTTTTCTTTAAATTGGTGTTAATTTTCTGAGTTTGTCTAATGTTAAAAACATACAGGGAGAATTCTTTTTCCTAAGAAAATGTATTCTGGTATCTGATTGGCATTGCTCTTTTTCCTCATACTTAGCGATATGAATGCACAGCGATCTCTTCTAGAGGCCAAATTCTGCTCTCATTTCTGCTGGTGTAAATCTAGAGTAACTCTAGATTTGAATTCAGTGGAGCTACTCTGGATTTAGGCCAGGTTAGGGTATGATCCAAATATGTTTGAAATCAATGAGATTTATCTCCACTGACTTTGCTTGGATCTGGTCTTATGTGAGAGTCAAGTTTAGGCCATTGCTACCTGAGTTTAAAAGTCCAAAAAGGGTTTTCTGTTCCACCAACCCCATTTCCTAGTCTCTGGGTCTAACCTAAGAGCTGGTGCCAGTAAATCAAATCATGACAGTAGCAGAAGTTAAAATGAAATGGAGAGTCATTGAATGAAAACTCACATTCATCTTCCATATTTTGCATAATAGCTTCAAAGGCTGTTTTAGACCAAACTATACTAAAGACACTTCAAATATAAAGTATATTGAACTTGGAGGACCTAATGCTTCAACTTTCTCCTGCTTTACATCCGTCTAACTCCATTGACTCCAGTGGAGTTACTTCTGATTTAGGCAAGAATAAATGAGAAGAGAATTGGACCCAGTGATGGTTTTAATGTCTGTACCATAATTTTAAATATTGGAACAATAAGTATTCCACTGTGACTGGTATGCATTTTCATTAAAACTCTGGCCCCTGAATTTTTATTTCTTCTTCCTTTATTTGCACTAATAAAATATATCCAGTAATGGGACTAGCAGAACTGAGAGTGAAAGGGAAGCAGGTGAAAACTAAGGAAGTTATTGGAGATGGAAGAAAAGACTGCAGCTGTGAAAAGATAATGGAACCCTTTTAACATATTGCTGCTATATATGTCAGGACACATTCTCCTCCTATTTATACCATTGTAAACCCAGCCTACCATCACTGAAGTCTGATGCATTTTGCTGTCCAACTACAGTAATACTGTAAATAACTGATCAGATGACTTTTGCTTGGGAGGTTGAGTTTTTTTAAATTGCAGCTTGGAAATGTCACTTTGGAACTCCCTGCTTCAAGGACTGATGGCTGGCTGAGAGACCAGGAAAGTATCTGTAAGTAATAAATATCTTCAAACTACTGAGCTTGCTTCCAAGTCTTTTGCAGCATGGGTAGTTGGGGTTTGATAATATGTAGGGGTGCCCCTAAACAGTATCCAACTACAGCAGGGTAGCATTCTTAAAATATGATATTTATGACTGTTTAAAAGGATGTTCTTAGTTGAAGAATGGGTGCATTGGACTTTGGAACTACTCAAAAGAAGAGAGAAAAAATACGAAAGTTGATTGAAGCAATTCGTATTGAACCTTTTGAAGTCTCGGTGGAGATGGTGCTTTTGAGAAAACAGCAGGGGTACAGAGGATAAATAAATCATCAGCAAAATTGCCTGCAACTGTCAAATCAAGAGCAGCAATAAAACAGAAATAGACAATATTGGTCTGAATGAGCTTTATAAAACCCACCAAGGACAGACAGACACACAGAGAGAGAGAGAGATGCAAAACTATAACAGCAGTGGTGCTTTTCAAAAAAACAATATTCCGCTTAGTACAAGATACTTTCATATTCTGGGTCAACTGACTATTTCAAGAGGCAGGAAACAGCAGGAGATTTTTTGGTATTTTTTGTTAAGCTACATTTTAACAGTAAAACTAGGTTAGAAAATGTTGTTACAGTCCTTCATCCAGAGCTCCCAAAGGGAATTTGGGAATAATCCTGAATATAAAGAAGAGTTAACAAAATTTATAAGTGTGTCTTGGAGCTATCTGGATCAAACCAGGAACTATGCACTTATCAAAACTTTGCACTTATCATAAAAATTTCAGTTTCTATAACCATTATTTTTCCAAAGATAATACTGACTGACTCTCACAAATCAAGCCATGCTGCATTTGATCACACATGAAGTATTGTTCCCAAAGGTGCTTTTTTCCCATGAACATTGTGACTTTGGAAGATTCTAATTGCCTGATATTGTGAAGTACTAAATTAACATCAGTCAAAAGAGTGACTACTGACTGAGCATCACTCATTTGAGTTCAATAGAATATTTACAGGTATCACGTGTGGGCGGGTAATGTTTGTTCAGTGACCATTTTTGTCCTGTCCTGTGGTCTGTATTTATGCAGAACTCCCACTTACTTTAAGAGGAGTTGTGGATGTGTTTGTACTACAATATTTCTCAAGGCTATGGAAATAAAATGTTCTAATTTACAAAAAAATAAACAGATTTAGCTATCTGTAAAATTAATAGTCCAGTATTTATCTATAGTTTCCCATAGTGCCTAACACCATCGTATCCTTCTGATATCTCTTGATAAACCTAGTGTAACTTTTGCAATTTTCCTAACTTTGCATGAGCAGGCCCCCTTAAATACTTCTAGAACAATAATCATCATTCCCAAAATAGGTTGCTTTGATACACATTCATGATGCCTTTTTGAAAACAGAAGCCAAAGCTTGCATATTGCTGGCGCATCAGTGATGTTGGGGAATAGTTTGAGATTATTTTTTAAAGTTTATTTCTTTGTTTGTTTTCTCAACTGGGATTACTCTTGATAAGGAGAGTCTGAAGCCTTCTGTAGTCATTTCAGTGAGACTTGACACAGATGTGAGCTGCTCGACATGAAGAAATTTCTGTAAGCTGTTGCCAGCTTCTAAAGCCAGGCAAAGTAAAGTGAAGCCGTGATACCAAATGCACAGCATCAAAGTTTGCAGGAGTTTGTAGCTTTCTTTTTTGCGCTCTCATCATCTAAGATAGACCAGCACACATCAAGGGACTGATAAGAAAGGACAGTATATTCCTTTTTTTGTGCAGAGCTGCTTCTGCTTGATGCTTATGAACGCTGCTCATGCTAAAAGCCCTTAAGATGCTCTTCTTGTAAGAAAGATAGGGTTTAGAACAAACCTTAATTAAGCAATTGCTTAACTGATTACCTGTACCAACTTTCTTAGGGTTCTTTTAATTCTGATTATTTAACTAAAGGAAAGAACTTGAGAGTTGAATTTACTTTTCAAAATTTTAGTATATATCTTAACAAGTAATAGGATATAAGAAGGCAAAAATGATACTGGACTATCACTTGGCTAACATAAACTGGAAAATAGGTCAGCATAACCATTTAGGTTTTCAGAATTAAATTACACAACCACAATAGAAATCACACTTATACTCAACCCCTATGTTTAGATTTTTGACCAAGTCCCTCAAAATAGGGCCTCACTTTTTGTCAATTGGTTATCAGCTCTGGTATTGCTGACACAATAGAAGAACAATCCAAAACAATTTTGGTCACCATATTTGGTGTCATTTATGTTGACAGACACCCAGAACTTGATAGGCAGCGTGAAACCATTAACTATCGATGGTAAACCCGTCCTAGTTCCCTGCAGTAACTTGTTCAGTTTTAAAGTTACTTTACAACAATCTTAAGTGAAACTTGTTACAAAACAAAGACACACTGTATCTTTGTGACAATCTATAAAGATTTTTTTTTACAAATTAGGTAGTCAGTTTCAGGTTGCTGTCAGTTGACTGATTTTGGGTCTCACAGGAGAAAGTGTGTGTGTTACTTGTCACCAGTTCTTTGCTTAGTCATCAACTTGCAATTCAGTTTTGTTCACAGCAGGAGCTAACACTGCAATCACAGGTGGAACGAAGGATGGGCACAACTATAGTCTTTTCCCGGTGAACTAATGGGCAGCCCAAATTGCTGGAGAATAGAAAGAGATGGTTAAAGGTGCCTATCTGAGATAGGTACTTGATGCCACCAGAAGTATTCTCAGCTAGCTGCCCTCAGTTTTCTCCCTTCCAAATGTGTTCAGTTTTCAAGAAGTGCTAAAGGAGACAAGCCATTTTATCCTATTTCTGCTGAGTGGTCCAACTTAATTCCTTTCCTTGGAGATGCTGGCATGGACCAATCAGATGGAGACCCCTGCTTCTTCCAAAGATTCGAAATGTCCAACCAAAATGAAAGTGATCTCCAACCATTCAATCAGGAAACAAAACATGAGCTTTGAGTTCTTGCAGTGGGGTCTGGAATTTTCCAGTCTCTCTGTACAGCACCACTTGTCACACCCGCTTGTGTAAGACAAGTTAGGCTATAGCTGTTGGCATAGCCATCTTGGGACATACCTTGAACCCTGGGATTTGTTCCAGTTAGCATCTTACCTCCACAACTCACCTTCTGTGGGCCCTTTTGCAGTGCATCCCTTGCCCATCTTTGCAGTTATGCTTGTTCAGGTTGCAGTTTCTCCATCAACATTCTACTAGTTGCTTAAATGTCCAGTTTAAAGTTTGTATAATTTAAAAAAATCCCAACAGATTCTTTGATGCTCTTTAAACTTGTTTCAACAGTCCATTATATGATGCAAAGTCACTTCAAGAACTGTTGTTCCAGCAGGCTGGAACAACTGTATAAATCCACCGTTTCTGTTTTTGTTGTTTTAACAACAGTTGAGTATGGTTTGGTATAGCTGAGTTTGAATTATTAATCAAAGAGTTACATTTCTGATGATTCCACTCTGTGGTCGTGTCCTTATAAACACATTGCTTGGTTTCAATTCCTTTTATTTACTGTCTCTTTCAGAACTAACTGGTGTATTTCACTAACTCAATAGCATAAGCATGTTTGAGTGCAAACATTGGCCTTGCTTCTTCACTTTATCATCTAAACTAAAAGAAACCAATATAAATGCAACCCTTTTCTTTTCTAATAGGATTGACCATGAGAGAAACCCTGTCATTAAAGTTCACAATATGATGCCCAAAGCTGTATCACTTATGGTTGACTTGCCTTTTATACACATTTTAGATTTCATCCAAGTTCCCCATTTTACTACTTTATCAGTGTGTGATTTTAAATTCATTTACTTACCCAGAGACATGGAAAAATGGGGAAGCCTTTTTTTTACCGCACCAGCAGTACATTTTTGCAAAAGGCTGCAGCAAGTCTGAATTTCCTTTAATCTAGATGTTAGACCTTGGGAATGTTATACTTTTTTTTTAATCGCTCTGTTCTGTCTTTCTCCGCTGTCATTTTATAGCCCTGAAGCCTAAGCCCTCCGAGCCTGAGTCAACTGACCTGGACTTCGAGACTCGGTGCTGCGGGTTTTTTATTGCACTGTAGACATACCCTGAAAGTGCAAACAATGACTGAATTACTTGGCATGCAATGCTGCCACCTAGCTACTGTTGAATATTTCTCCATTAGATCAATCGGTTGGCACTGCTTGCATATAACTGCCTTCCCCTCGCTGGTGTAGTACAGAACCATCATCAGAATCCATGTTAGGTTTCACATGAGAACTTTACATTTGGTTAGGGTATCCTGCTGTACAGTTTTAAGCATGTGTGAGAATCCAGTTTATTATCAAAACCAACCCCCTCTACCAACTGACCGCCTATGCCAAATTATATTAACATGAAAGTCCACCTGTTTTAACTTCCTAAGAAAATGTCCATTAATATCTTTAGATGACATGGAAATTGATGCACAATTGTAGCTGTAACAGAAAAAAATGTAAATATTGAAATTGTTTAAAACGTCATAGTGTTCGCAAAACCAGTAAATTAATACCATTATGCATGCTCATTGTTGATAATTACTGCTGTGGGTTTTTGGGGGTTTTTTGGCAGCTGTTTTTGAGTAACTGTTCAAGGTTACGTTTTCCCACCATGACAGTTATGTGCTTGGCTGAATATTATTAATCAAATACATTATTTATCAATCCTTTTAATCAGTTGGCAATTAGTTTAGTTGAGTATAATTTTCCCACTATTCAACCAACTTAAGCAATGACTATCCAGGGAAACACATTTTGAGATCTTTGTGTTTCCTTTTGTACATGATTCCTTGCTAATTATAATACTAGCTAGTGAAATAGATAATGTTGTTTCTCTTTTAATTATTATCTTAATCTTTTGAATCAAAAAGAGCCCACAAGGAAGATAGGCAGAAATAGACCCACCGTGTAATCTGTAGATGGAAGTGCTTGCACAGGTTTAGTTATGGCTGCCAGAATACCAGATTAAGACTCCCATCTGAAAATGTATTTCACTATAAAACAACTAACTGAAACTAATTGGACGTATTCCACAGTGTTTGTATTGTGACAAACTTTGCTTACAGCACTTTTGTGCTTTATGTTCCACACACACGTGAATTTTTAAACACTCTGACCTGGAAATACACTACACAAATGTCATACTCCTTTTAAATGGGCAATAACAAAATACCCTTATTTGGTCCAAGCCCAGATAATCATAACCAGGTAATTAATTAGGGGGCAAACACTTGGTCTAATTTTGTGGGGATCATTTTCTTAAGATTGTGACAGAAAAGGAACCTTATAATCATAGGTGCTTGATCCAAGATTGCTGAGGAGGCTGCCGTACCTCCTGGTTCGAAGTGGTTTCTATTATATACAGGGTTTACAGTTTGGTTCAATGGCTTCCAGCACCCCCACTATAAAACTTGTTCCAGCCCTCCTGCCTAAATGCTATGAGGTGGTGAATTTAGGCCAGCTCTAGCTATGAATTCAGGGCCTGATTTTTTTTTTCATTGCCCACTGAAGCTTTTTAAACCTGTACAAAGGATGTGCTTCTATTTTACACCCATTTTGCCCAGGTGTTCATAACTATCTGAAGTGTAAGGCAGAGGACAATCAGGTCCCTAGTTTTTAATAATAGAAATATGAGTGATTCATGTTAATGAATGAGTGAGTTTATAATATCAGTGAACATTTGATTAGTAATCAATAAAATCAAAACCAATACAGTTCCCCACCACCCTCCTCCTATCTCTTACTTGTTGCAATTTAAACACACAGGAATTTTTTCTAGGGCTTAAAATCAGCCCTACCCTGGGTGTTTAAACTTATCAATATGAACATTTCCCAGCATCTTACCTGCCTGCTATTCTTAGCAGCGAACAGGCCAATGAAATATACTAGGAACAGCTTGTCAGAGAACAGAATCTTCACTTAGGGGAGTTTTGCAAGGGTTTACCTTGATCAGCCAAACTGGGTCAAAACTACAACTGCCTTATCTTTAGGGGTGCGTCTTCACTGCTGGATTAATTTGGGTGATCAGCTACGGTTAGGCTTGCTAGGTGTGAGCTGTCACATTGCAAAGCCCATATGCATGCGCAGGCATGTGCACAAGCGCACCCGTGACAGTGGAGAAACCCAGACATCCAGGACTGCTCTTGGCAGGTTATGCGGTTAACAGCTGAATGGTTTCCAAGTTGCCGCCTTTATTTTGGGAAGAGATGATGGATTTTTCACAATCAGGTCAGGTTAAAAAATGGTATTGTTAAGGCAGAATAAATGCTGGTCCTGTCAACCTTCTGACTTTTCAGAAACTTTAGAGTCAAAATGAACTTCTGAGTTATGAGCAAAACACCACTGCAATGCCTTTTCTTCAGTAGTGGGAATTAATAGTGTCTGAAATTTCTGATGGCATGCTATACATCTAAGAAATGTGCCTTCTTTTTAACCAGCCATAAAGCAGTTGTTACTTCAAGGATCATGCCATGTAATTACATGGTTTACTTTTTCACCTCAGTGGTATATATCCTTCATATCCTTTTACTGAGTTCCCATGGTAGGACAATGGGCACTTATGCTCCCATATTATGTGTAACTCAGTTTGATTTCGGATTTATTTCTGTGTATCAGATGCGAGCTTCAAATCCAATGTCTGCTCAGATTTTAGCTGCAGTTTTGAAATTAATGAAAGATCCATTCATCAGACACTTGCCGGTTGATCCCTCAGAGCAATAGGCAATTGTCTGGGACAGATAAGAAATATGTATGTAATTAAAGTGTTCCCTTCTTTCTGGTACGAACTGTAACATTTGAGTTATTTCTTAGCTTGATCTTATCATTAATTCAGAGAATCATGTACCTGTATATCTCCTTTGTTTGTTCTGCCTTACCTAAACTCCTGTGCCTTTAATTATTTGTTTTCAGTAGCAACTAGAGGCCTAAAGCCAGGTAGATGGATTCAACTCCTGGCAATAAGTGGCCACTTAATTGGAAGGGTAACATATTCCTGTCTTGTGAGTTTGAGTCTGTTTGCACAAAACTACCACAGAAATTCCACTAAGAATACCTTTCAGATCATTGTCAGTTTTTGGATGCGGTTCTCCTTCCAGATTTGGATGGGATCTGTCTCACCAAGCCTTCCCTGTATGAGTATTCCTGCTGGAATAAATGTTGTTCAGTGTGCGTAATCAACAGGTGCAAATTTTTGTACTTAGGTCCCATTAGGCATAGAAATGGAAATAACCTTGAGACCATTCTGAAAAGAACGGTGGGTGGGACCAGAGTAGGGGACAATGAGTAAGGTGATGGATAGATGGCAGATCACTAGGACATTAGCTGCTGAGTACAGAAAGTCTCATTTCCAAAGGGGAGTTAGGCACTCAGGAACCAAAATCTCACTCTAAATCCCTTTTGAAAATGAGACTGACTCCTAAATCAATAAGGCATTCCAACATTGAGTATAACACCTAAATACCTTTAAAAATCTGGGCCTAAATGACTTGCCTCAGGTCACACTGGAAGGTTGAGGAATGCATTACAGTGTGATGAGAATTTTGAACGCAGATCTCCTGAGTCCCACTCCAGGACCAATTCCTTTCACCACCAATTCCTTTCACCCAGACTGAGAACATCGTCATTCCACAGAGGCTATCAAAAAGCTGGCTGATAGTAGTAATGACTGGTCGTTACCAAACGAGTCAGAGAAAACCAGTGATTCAGAAGGGTGAAGAGTTCGTTTATTTTATTTTCTGCTATGAGTAAATTTCATACCTCAGCATTAAGTGAATGAAATCTTAAATATTTCACTTTTTGATAAAGTCAGGGAAAACTTAAATTCTGACCTTTTGGAGGGGGGGAGAGGCGGGGGGGGGCAAAGCATTTTCAAACAAGAAGGAATATTTTAATTTCTGAAATTCAAGATGCAGTAAATTAGAATGAGGGCAAATTAAAAGATCAGGTAGGTTGTTGTCCAGACCACGTTTGCTACAGAATATCTATGCTCCCTGAAAACATGCTTGGTTTTGGTAGAGATTTTATTGACTTACTGATCACAGTGCAGAAAGGAATAATTTAGAGCAGTGTCCACCATCTATAACAAACTACATTCTTCTAAATATTTATGATTTCACTGGTGTGTGGCAGATGTTAATCCAAAAGTTGAACAGCAGCAGTACTTAGGAAAGGTAATATGCTAATTTTTTTTTTAAATGATGGATGTAAGGTTGTATCTTTGCAATATCCACATGTGCACCATTGCTTTGAAAGTACCTTTTAGCCACACGTGGGGAGGTCCTTTAAAAATTTGGTAAGTTCATACTCGTTTTCACCAGATGCTTACTGCTCAGTGCCTAGACACTAAGCTGACTGGCCCCTGATCAATGCATGGTTAGTGACAGAAATGGGCATTCCAATATTGGATTCTGTGGAACACATCAGTGTTGACAAAAAGAGTAAATTTGCAGGTTCTGAAAGCCAGATCCTCAGCTGGTATAAATGAGTGAATTTCCCTTTACTTCAATGAAATTATGACGATTTGCACTGAGGATCTGGTTGTGCATGTGTCCGTACTGAATTTTATTGCTTCCTGATTAGTTCTCTTTACTCACACCCATCACTGAAGTGGTATCAGCTCTTAGCTTATTAGGGTGACTGAAAAGAAAACGACAATATGCTGCCAGGATGAGAAATCACTCCACTGCTTTCTGCTTATACTAGAGTACAATATTAAATAGCTAGAGGAGGAAATAACAGTCCTCTGTAAAGCTTACGTGAGAGCCTGTAATGTAAAAGTGGAATTGCAGGCGAACGTGATGAACAGCAAAACTCAGAATGTTGCTGAGAGCTTGTTATCAGTTGCTAACAAATGGATGCAGCTACTCATCTGGTTTTTTCCAACATCAAAAAAGGCAAAGAGAGGGGAAAAGAGGATGAAAAGAAAGAGAAAATTCACGGGCTAAGACCGTTAGGAATTCCATTTCTTAGCTCCATTGATGACCCCTTACAGATCCCATGCTGTAATTGCACTACTTACAGTGGATACAGTGAATTTAGAGGTATTGGATCCTTCTGGTGCTCCCAAAGTTCACAACAGAGTAACTGGGGGCCCAATTACTTCTTGAAACTAGCATGCATCATTTGGGAACTTAATAGGAAGACAGCTGCCTGCATAAATTTGCAGCTTCCTCTTATGTGGCCATCAAAGAGGATTTTGCAGATAAGTTAACTTTTTTTACTCTTGATTTTTAAAAAACAAAATAGTCTTCAAAATAATCACCCTCCATGAACTGTACACACGCCCAGAGGCTTATTACCATTCCTTCACTGCAGAATGCAAGGCCAGCTGTAGAACTGCCTTAAAATCAGACAATTCTGTGCGCCTTCCCCTTTCTTTACTCTTTTTGAAGATGCTTGTTACTGAAACTTTTCAGAAGACGAAAGGGAGGATAAAAGGGCAGGGCAGTGGGTGGGTGTGTGGGAATGAAGATTGGAAAAGACAGAAGGTTTCTATAATTCATTCCCTCCCCTATATTTCCTCTGAAAGGATTCACTGAGAATGTTTCAAGCTTACAACTGAGACTTTTCATTTAGGCACAGCAGCTGAAGCAGCTAGGAGCATGTGCAGGTTGTGAGAGGGAGGAAAGGATCCGAGACCTCTACCACCCATCTGTTGGCCATGGGATTGGGGACAAATGGGGTTATGAGCCAGAGTTCAGTGCTGTATTGGGCTCATCTTGACTTTTCACATTTGCTGAGTGTTCCGTCACGTTCTTTAAAAATAAAGTTCCTTATTGTGTGACTCAGACCCAAAGTCTCTGGATTCCAAAGGGGGAGGGTATTCGTTAATGAGTCACGAGAACAAAAAAGAGACAAATTTTGCTTTTGGGGACAAATCCATGGTCACAGAATATCCCCTGGGAATACTCATGAAGGTGGGCAAGTTAGGAGAGAAGGATTCTGCTGGAGGAATGGGAGCACAGAAGGTTGCAACATGAGGCTTAGTTCCATGGTGACTGATATAGCAATTTGCATAACCCTAGCCACGCACAACATAGAACTTCCATTGGATGAGACTGTACGGACTTGGAGCCAGAAAATCCACCATGTCTTGCAAGGTGAATTTCATGGAATTAAAATGAGTTCCTAAATACTAAATTTCTGCAGGACAGCTGGGATTTTAACTCCTGAGACCTGTTTAGTTTCACAGTTCGCTGCACACGGGTTCCATTGTATTTATAGTGTATGTGATACTAGACAAAAAATAATTCTCACCTAAATAGGAAATACCGTATTCACGGTACTCGATCCATCTATAGATATAACAGATCTTATCTTCCCTCCATCAGTGGCCTGTTCCAGTTAGTTCAAAGGGAGGCAATGCTGTCTATGAGGGAAAACTACTGTTGCAAAGTTCCAAATGCCATGTTCTTCTTGCCTGCTATAATTCATGTTCATGTGTAGCCATACTTCTAAGGTGGGGTGTTAAAGTATCTTAAATTAAGGAAATTAAGACAGAGCTGAAGCTATAAAACATCCCTGTATACAGACTGGATGTCTCCAGGGACTGCATACAAAGCCTTTCATTTCAAGGTCAGTGAGTGGGTAGTAGTGACTGAAGTCCTACTATATCTAATAGCTGTTTGGCATTACTGGAAACACCTCAAGACCATCCTGTTTTGAGTGAGATCTTTATCCACCATTTTGTTTGTCAGGAGCTATGCACACTCAGTTGTCACCAGTCTCCATATTTCAGTGTTCTTCCTAAAATATGATGATGGTCTCTGTCTAGTTCTTAGGGGGCAGGTGTCTACATCACAAAAACAAGGAACTCCGTTGATACTAGGTAATTTCCAAGGAGACACATGCAAAAGGTCCACATTCCTAAAGGAAGATCTGAAAGATCAAATTGATCAACATTAATCCTACCCTCCAGAAAATTAATCTTAAGATTGTCAACATGAGGCACTGTTACCTTTTCTAAATTGAAAAATAACTTCCTGCTTCCAAAGTAATTACTTATTCCCTCATACCCCTTTATATATCAATATATTCATATGACTTTAAATGCGACAATTGTAAGAGTGATGTAATTGAAGAGGTATGAGGACATTATCTAAATGATATTCCTTCTTACCAGAAGGCAGTATTAAAAAAAAGCTAAAATCACCACTTGACCAAAATTTACAGAATTGTAGAGAGAGTATTATATTAAAAAAATTGGAGGCTCTGGCCATGCTGATAAGTGTTTGAGACTGACTAGGCATAATTTTATCTGAAAGAACTGAATACCTAATTATCCTGGAAGAGAGTAAATTCTTTATATAGACACTAGGGCTCATATTATTAGTGTCTCAGTTACAAAAAATGATATGTGAAGTGTGATATATGAAGCAATTGGGGGGAAAAATGAAGAGCCAGAAAATATAATGAGAAATACATTATGAACTGGATCCAAAATCCGCTGAAGTCAATTGACATCTCTCCATTGATTTTGATGAATTTTGGATCAGGTCCTTTCTGATTTTCTTTCTCAGTGAGGAAGGATTGCCTACTGATTAGAGCACTATCCCTGAGACTTGGGTGACCTGGGTTCAATTCCCTGCTCCTTTACAAGCTTTTTGTGTGGCCTTGCAGATTGCCTACTGAGATGAGTCCTGGGGTGGACGCAGAGGCAAAATGTGGGGCTGGGGCTGTAGGGATGTGGGGAGGAGGAGATCTGCTGACAGGCAGCCATCCTGCTGCTTCCTCCCTCTCCCAGCTGCAGGGACACACACAGATTTGGAGGGAGGGGAGGTGTGCCACTGCTTGCCCCCCCTTGTGCATGTCCTATTTGTATTCGAAGGCCTAGCACAAAATACAGCCTTAACATCTATGTATTAAATAATTCAGTAAAATATAATTATTGGAGTGAGTTTAACAAAGGGATGATGTTCTATTTCTAATACCTTGGTGTACAGTCTGGTTTTACTATGTAATCCCAGATGAATGCAGCAGCACTTAAATGAACACTATAAATGTACATTTTTCCGTTCTATTTAGAAACATAACAGCTGAGGCATTTATTAGCAAAACTTCAACTCTATTTGCACATTCTTAAACAGAATATTATAGGAAACCACATTTTAATGTTCATATCTATAATTTGTTAATATAATTACTATAGAATACAATTAGGTACTTTCAGATCTTTCAGTGTTAATTAAAAAGCTAATAACTTGAAAAGCTATAAATTCTTAAGTAGAGGGGCTAATGCTTGAGGCAGTTAATCCTTTATTTGTCACTTACTAAAAATCCTTTTACTGAAAGGCTATGTTTTATATTGACTTGGGGACACCTCTCCTCATTGCTACTTGGTAGATAACACCTCACACAAGCAAAACAGGACTGGATTCAGCAAAGCACTTAAGCATGTGCTTAACTTCAAATGCTTTGCTGAACTGGGATTTTAAAAAAGACTTTACAGGACACAATTTTGGCATATGAAGCTCCCTCTTTTCATCAATCTCACTATATATTTTCTCTACTTCTCCGTACATGCCATCTCCCACAGCCACTCCCACCCTGACTTACCTACATGCTAATATTTGTAGTAAAGTGAACCAGCTTTTTTCTGCTCCCTAAAGAAACATATCCATATTGCCATTAGGAAATTGCTGAAGACTATTAGATGGGATTCTTGAGAGTTCCCTGTTGAAAATCTGCTACCATACTGAAGGAATAATTGGGTGGGTTCATGTGCCTGGCTATCATGGAGTTTCCACTTCCAACCTTTGCCCGAGATGATTTATCCTTGCATTTCCTACCAATACTGCTGAAGAGCAATACATTTTATTGTGGAATAGACATGATTGGACCAAATGGACAATTATTTTCAAAACTGCCATGGAGAAGAATACATGCAGACTCCTCTATAGCTTCTGCATGTCAACACTCCCCTTCTCCTCGTTTACACTAGTATACTACCACAACCCTGGAACCATGCAGGGCGAGTTCCTGCAGGAGGCCTTGAATGTCAAGGCTGCAGGATTCTTGGTATAGCTTTCAGGTACAAACATTTTCACCAAATGCACTTACCAGAAGTTTTTTTCTTGGTGGCTATGAGTCAAAGTGGACGACATGTTTCAAATTTTCAGAAAATGTCATCATTCAAAATTAAAAAGCGGAGGAAAATGTTGAATTTTTCTAAAACAAAATTCCCCCCTCTTTTTGAAGTAACTGGTTGAAAATTTTCAAAACTGAAATTTCAAATTTTGAAAAAACAAATCAGGATAAATTTTCCCAAAAAAGTTCCCATCGTTGTTGTTATTTTGGACCAACCCTAATAATGAGAAAATGGAAATGTTGTTTAACGGGGAAAAGAAAATAATAAATCTCCAGCCTCTTCCTGCTCCAGCAAAGCACTTACATGTATGCTTAACTTTAAGCACATGAGTAATTCCATTGATTTCAATAGAATTGCTCATGTGCTTAAAGTTTAGCATGTGCTTCTGGATCCGGGTCTTGGAGCACACTCTGACACAAGCTAACAGGGAAGAATATTTGGGAGATGGGTATTACATCATGGAGTAATATAACCAGTGCTCTTGTCTTGGCTAAGAGCGCCATCTGCATGGAATACACAAACTTTGCCAAGCTAGACATATGGATAGAGGTATATAATATTTCCACCAAGTATTTCATTAGTCAACAGAAACGTTAGCCTACATACAGAAGGAAACATTTTATTTAAACACACTGGGCCTGATTCTGAACTCAGTTAAAATAGTTTTACACCAATATGTATCCATTGGCTTTAATGGAGTTACTCCTGATTTACACTGCTATACATAAAAATAGATTCAGATCCATCTGTTCAGTGCTATTTGTGGTGGTGGTGATTTTAAATTATCT
This sequence comes from Mesoclemmys tuberculata, assembly GCA_007922155.1. Taxonomy (NCBI): domain Eukaryota; kingdom Metazoa; phylum Chordata; order Testudines; family Chelidae; genus Mesoclemmys; species Mesoclemmys tuberculata. The sequence continues at coordinate 13,890,854 of ML675637.1, forward strand.
AAAATAAGACAACTTGCTTAACACGCAAAAAACAGACTGGCAATTCAATTATGCTAATGTCAGCACAAACGAATGAGATTGTGTCTAGAGTCAAAGGAAAAAAACAATTTGTATTTTAAATTGCAATCAAAAGGTAACACCATGCCAGATTTTAAAAAAGAACAAAATAAATAAATGGGATTCCACTTAAGCCAGTTTTTTTTAAAAGACATCTGAATTATTAAATTATCTTTTTACCAAGGAAAATGCAAAATAGAATACCTGAGCATCATCTCAGCACATAGCAATTTACCTTAAGGAAATCATTTATTCCTCCTGGCATTTTTGAGTAGCTTGATGATGAGCCTACTAAAAGGCACTCAAAGGAAACACTAGTTTCTACAATCTGTTCAAATTGTTTAATGTTTGTCAAATTCCAATTGCATGTGAAGGATACATTGTGAGTAATGGATTTCTACTGCTATTTACACATGGACAAGGCTGTACAGCCATTATATGCTGCAGTTTATTGCATTGCATTATGTATGAAACGATTTTGCAAACAGGTACATAAAAAGCACTGTGGTGCAGGGGGAGAGAAAAAACACAAGAAAGCTATTTATTTTATTGTCCAATATACAACAGTTAGGAATAATTTGGAAAACTTTCAAACATCCATGTTTGCAGATTTTTGGAACAGCAGTGCTGAAATTAGTTATTTACTGCATCGTTATGAGAAAACAGGCTAGCATTACTGTGGATCTACCATTCTTTCCAGTGCAATTCTTATAACCAAAACAGGAAAACTGGAAAGTATTTCCTCTCTGCAGAGTTGTTGCAGCTGTGTTGATTCCAGGATCTTAAAGAGACAAAGCGGGTGAGGGAATATCTTTTTTACTGGGTCAACTTCTGCTGGTGAAAGAGAGAAGCTTTGGAGCTTACATAGACCTCTTCTTTAGGTCTAGGAAATGTACTCAGAATATCAAAGCTCAAATATAAGGTAGAACAGATTGTTCAGCATCAGTAGTTAACACATATTGCTAAAGGCCATTCAAGAAAAAGTGGGGCAGTTGACACCTCTGCAGTCCTAGTGGAAAAAAGGGTGGTGTTTGGGCGAGATTGTTGTAATAAACCTAAATCCAGCGTTTTGACTGAATCCGTGATTTTTAGTGTCTAGACATGTTATGATTTTAAGATCCCGGGCTTGTCTTTTGAAGGTGTTGTGCAAGAACTTTGGGCCTTATCCTGAAAGGAGCCACGCGCTTTCGACTCCTATTGATTTAATAAATCTTGAAGGTGTTTGAGGGCCAGCTTTACCAAGGTAATTGGGTGCCTAGAAATGAAGATAGGCACCAAGGCCACGTCTATACGTACAACGCTGCAGCGGCGCCTCTATCCCATACAGCTTGGCCATTACAGAGCATCAGGCGCAGACGTGCTATGCCGATGGGAGAGAGCTCTCCTGTCAACATAAAAAAAACCCACCTCCACAAGCAGCAGAAGCTATGTCAGCAGGAGACATGCACATGTGCTTATGCCAGTGCAATTTATGATGCTCAGGGGGGTGGAATACTCAAACCCCCCGCCCCCCCCCGCAACGTAAGTTTTGCTGACATAGGCTGTAGTGCAAACATAGCCTTAGTGTAATTTACAAAAGTGCCTAAGTGAGTTAGGTGCCTAACTCCTATCGCATTTCAGTGGGTGTGAGGTGCCTAACCCACTCATGTCAATGAGAGTAATTGACTAGCTGCTCACCAGAGTGTGTAAGAACAGGCCATAGTCTGGCTCTTGAGTTGAAGTAGTTTCAAAGTAAAATACTATTCAGTGTGAGCATGGGTAGCAGAATCTGGCCCTTGGTCAATAAGCTATGCTACCTCCCTGGAGCTGTAAAACAAGTGAAGTGGAGAAAATGGATGAAAACGTGTGTGTTGTCATAATTTCTAAGATAATTTCACTGATAAATAACCAGTGCTCTAAAATTGAAGGGCACAGGACAAATCGCATTGACACACTGGAGTAACCATGAAACACTATTTTCAATTATATCCAGATTGTAAACTTAACAGAACAGATGCAAAACTTTAGCTTTTCTGGAGGAAAGAAATGCAGAAAGCTATTTGTTTGATCAAAATGTGAATCCAGGCTAACAGAAGGTGCCATATTTGAGATTGCAGTACTGAAATATATCTCCAGAACAGGGAACTAAGATATCATCAAAGGGAGTACTTCTTGGCTGAAAAAAAGAAAGATGTCAGGGTAACTGCAGCCACTGGAGGGTGACATGCACAAAACGTGAGCAGATGCGACACTATATCCACAAGAGAGCAGGAGTGGACATAGGCAGTAGCCACAATATTACATTTATTCTACAAGAAGCCTTGGAGTTCATGCCTGAGTGCAAGATCCCATGTCCTCAGCCCCCGCAATAAGTTGTACAGCTGTCCTTTAGCGCTGCTCTTTCTGTACTTAGTGTTAAAAACACTACTAGAGTAATCAGAGGCTAGTAAGTGCTGAAGGACTCCTAGCTCTGATGCAATAGAATTAATGGCAGTCAGGGAGGAGAACAGAAACTGCAGGCTTCTGATATAACAGAAGGCTTGACACCTTAAGAGGAAGGTCTGATTTGCTCAGGAAAAGAAATTGCCAGGGATTCAGGAGCATTTTATACATTCCCCTGATAGCTTGAAGTAAGGACTGTTTCCATCCAACCGAATCTGGGACATGTCTTCGTTTAGTAGGAGCTGATCCCAAAAAAAATGTCCCAAATGATGGCACTTGGGAGTGATGGAGCTAAAATAAACATCTTGTGTGGGGGAATGATGTGATTGGACATGCATTAAAGATTAAGCTCCTTGTTTGTTACCACTGCATTGACCACAAGTTAGCTTTCATGCTGCCAATGCAGATCCTTATCTGCCAGAATATCAGACAACTGAGAGTCCATGATTTTAACATCTCTCAAATGTTGTGATAAACTGAAAAAGATTAAGAATTCATTAGATGAGCCATGACTGAGAGTAAACGGTGACGAGTACAGCACAGTGCAAACTGTAGTTAAATATTTGGACCTCAGTTACTTATTTTTTGCGTGTGTTCTGATGTGAAAACCAGCGGTTTTCTAAAGAGGTTGTCTGAAACAAATTTTGTAGGGATGATGTACATACAGGTGTCTTGGTTTCATAAGCAAGATCAGGTGATAATTGCATAAGTACATCAGTGTTTTCAGTTCTGGAGAAAGCTAAAGCTGATCACTGTCTTGGGGCAAACTTGAAAACTAATGAAGTGTAAGAGACCAAGCAGCTTTTTACTTCACCCATTGTACACCAAGTGAGAGAAATATCAAGTCATTCATGTTTTTTAGCTGTTGAATTGTTCATTTAAAATGTAAGTTACAAGAGGGAATTTTTGTAGTGTCCTGTATTTTCATTTTAATACTTAGCATTTTAGACCTTGACAATAATTAACCCTCACAAAGGCTCTGGGAGGTAGATAAATAGAAATAGTATTTTATAGATGGGAAAACCAAGGCAGAGAGATGAAGTGTGACATGTCCAAGGCCTCTCAGCTAGTCAACAACAACACCATAATTAGAACCCAGGACCTCTGACTCCCAATCTCAAATGCATTTCTTCAGACCATACTGCATCCTATAAGAAGGAAATGGGTACAAATTCAGAATCTCCTTGCTCTCCTGAAAGATCCTGGTTTCATATTCCAGTGGTTTATTGGTCCTATTTATTCTAAAACAATATTTCAGTGTGGAGTAATAGCCAGCAAGAAAGACTCCTCAACCATTACTGAAAGGAAAATCTAACACAAATATGGCGACTAGATACCCAGTCAAGATATGTCTGAAATAAGCCCTGCATCCTAGATACCAGGAAGTCCCTCATGCAGATGAGAACTTCCCCTAATATATTTTCATAATACTGTGCCATGAGAGGAATTTCTTAATTTTAGGTAGCCTTCATATTACACACTGGAGCATGAGGATTGATAGCCCTTATAATTTTTTAATCTAAACTTTGAAGGGCTGCATATGTTGTTCATAAAGTGTTAGAATCAATCATTATGACTCAAGATTAGAGGTAATTGGGAGGGAAAGTTTGATAGAAAAGCTTTATCCTACTTTCCAGAAGTCAGAACACCAAGAAAGGATAACAGACCACAACAAGGGTTTCCAAACATACTCTGACCTGTCCCAACTTTCAGCCTTTGGTGTCTAGAGTGTGGCACTAAGTGGTGTGATTTTTCAGAGCTGCTGAACAACTGCACCTTCCATTGACCTCAGTGGGAGTGCAAGGTTTTCAGCACCTGGGAAAATAGGCCATTTATTTAGGTGTACCCAAGTTTGACAGCATTGGCTTTAATTTATTTGTGTCTCTCTTTACCCAACTGCACAAAGGATACAACGTTTACCTATCTCATGGGGTTCTTCTAAGTGTTAGGGTACGTCTACACTTGCAATCACAGGATGTGATGCTGCTCATGTAGACATACCCAAGCTAGATATTACCTAGCTAATTTGGGTACCAGAAGTGAAGCTGTGACAATGAGCACTTCAGTATCAGCAATTACCCAGAGTTCCAGGCAGACTTGTACAGCTTATGCTGCCGCAGCTTCACTGCTCCAGTACCCAAGTTAGCTAGATAAAGCTAGCTCGGAAATGTCTGCACAAGCCGCAGTTGCATCCCGTGACTATACTGCTGACAACCTTTTGGCTCCAGTCTTGTGCTGAGAACTGCAAGGAGACCAGGTAGCCTTCTGGAGGGGCATTGACTTCAGAGAGGCTTTGTCCACATGGTTCTCAGTGTAGGATCATGCCCTTAATTAGTTAACGTTTGTAAAATGCTTTAAGATTTTCAGATTTAAAATAATTGACTCCATAGCTTCATCATTAATATTCTAAAACTAAAAAAAATTCTAAAGCATAAATATGTACATCTGCTTATACTTTCAGCCAATTGAAGATAGTCAGAAAGATTCAGTAATTAGAAAGCGTTTATTATTAAAAGATTTCTATATATTGTGTTAAACATTATGATAGTATTTCTAAACCTAAAATGAATTAGCCCCAAATAAACTGTTTGAATTAGCAGTATCCACTCTCTGATTTTTGGATTAGTAACATTAATTTTAAATACTACTTTCTGCTAGTAGATACATAATAATAAAAACCGATAGTGCTTCATTAAAGCATGGAGTAGAAAACAGATTGCTTTCATTTTTGTAACTCATTGTAATGTGTGACTTTCAGCGAGTTTACTTGTCTTTATCTTCTCTTTTATAATGGCTCTGATAATTATTTTGTTTTTTATTACTTCATAAGGTGAACAAAAGTTTTTCGATTGCTCAGAAAGCCACAGTGTAGCCGCATTAAAAAATCTATGGGTTTGGCAATGTTTCCATTTCCCTGTGGAATGTTATCCGGGACATACATTCCTCTAAAAGAGTAGCCCCCATCTGTGCTGCTATAATTAAGGATCAATAATGGTTTCCATTTTCAAGCCTGTTTTTGGAGACTGGTAATTAGGGTGCCACTCCTGCAGAGAGATGGTGGGGGCAGATCCCTTGTACCCACACAGCTCCAACAAAGTGATGAGTGCAAAATATTATCATCGTTAGTAGCGTTATCATGATTAATCTTATCACCATGGTTTTGGCATGAAGGACTGATTGTCTGTGTGAATGTTAGGTGTTGTAACTGCAGCTTTTCACTTGGTTCTTGGGGCACACTGATTGTTTGCAGCGACAAACTGCTTCTAACTAAAGAAATGTGGGACTCTGTTTATATTCTGTAATCTTCAAGAGTCTCCTTATGACAGATGGCATATAGTGCCATCACGGTAGCACATTTGTACTCTCTGATGACTGGCAGCAAGTTTGCAATGGACGGTACTTCTGCCACGCATAGTGGGATTGTTTTTAAAAGACAATTGGGTTGACAAATCATAGATGTGCACGTTTGAGGCGGGCTGGACAAGTGATAAAGACGCGAAAAGGACAACCCAGAAAAGAACGTATGGGAGGAAGAGGACAGGAAGAAAAGACATGGAAAACCGAAGATACAATGGAAAGACTCCAAAGAAGAAAGGATTGGAACGCCAAGAGCTACAAACCCATGCCATGGACTGGAATGAGTGGCGAAGGACTGTGCACAGCTCTGACTGCCTTTAAACAGGAAAAGGAGTCAAGAAGTGTGGCCAAATCAGCTGGAGAGCGCTTGAAGAAAGTAGTGGGGTTTAAGGTGGGTTTGGATCCATTGCACTATTTTGGGGACATACACTCTGAGAATCCTTTGCAGAGCTTATACTTGCAGATAAATGAAATACTGAAGAAGAAACTCAGCTTCCCACCCGCCTCAGGAGATGAGACACTGCTCCCTTCCTCGTGCATCTTTTTCATTTACCTGTTACGTGCTGTTGTCATCCAGACTGCCTGCTTCTTGGAGATGGCCTGTCTCTTTTCAAACGTTTTTGTACAGGGTTCAGCACAATGTGGCCCTGATCCCTGACTCTGCTGCTTAGGAGCTACGCTACTATAAATAAATCATCAGTAAGGAATGTCTCTTGGCAGCAATCTCCCGATGACTTTGGTCTTGCATTTGGCTATGAGATTTCCTTTCTAAAAGTCTTGGTTTATAAACCAACGTAAACCTCACAGACATGTTATGGAACCTCTGAATGCTAGGATACTAATGGATTTACCATATCTATCAAGGCACACCTCTCTGCTTCAGTGCTGATGAACAGTGGTTGTGATATTGTAGCAGAACATATGTTGGGATATATTAGGGAGTGGAAAGACAGCGCTCACAGACCAAGTTGTGACTTCAAGGACTTGAAAAACAGAAGAAATTTCACAGTTAATCAAAATGGCAATTGTGTTGAAAAACCTTCCTCTCTTGGGGCCTGATACAAGAAAGCACTTATGAATAAGTGTTTTCCTAAATAGGAGCCTCTGTTACTTGGGAAGACTATTTTACTACTTGTTTTTCAATGACTATTGAATTGATCTCTATGTTGGTTTATCCCCGGATTTTTCCTGCCTACAGCTGATAGTCTTAGAAGCTTGCAGCAACCACATGGCAATCAAAATATTTAATGTTGGTCAATGTTTAAGAAATGAAATCTCAAACTGACAAGAAGTACAATCATGTTTTAAAAGCTATGCTCATTTTAAGATACATTTACACATTTTCTCTTGCATGCAAAATCATGGCTGGCCACTGCTGCATTTAGATAGCAACTTGATGTGTGAGCAGCACGCCACTCTTGGGCATGAGTTATGCTGTAATAATTCACACCTTGTGTACTGTTAAAATGAGGCTGAAGGTCGAGTGCTGTTAAATGCAGCAGGTGTGAATTATTGCACTATAGTTCACAGGCTCGAGTCTCTGACTGGGATTATAAAATAGCCCTATGCAAATATACTTCAAAAGTGAAAATACAAATGACCAGGAATAACTGGGAGCAGCTCTTCAGCTGCTGAAATTTGTCATAGCTCCATAATGGACAATGTAAAGCCACTGAGGATCTGCCCCATGAGTTCTAAAGAGTTACTTATTAAATTTATTAAAAATTTTAAATTCATGAAAAAAATCAAATACAGATATTTCTGAAATAGTTATTTGTAGTCGGTTTCCTTCTCCGTTAGCCATTAGATCTGCCTATCAGGATCTTCAGATGCAAATGGATATTTAATATTCTCTAGAATATGACCTTGAAAAAGGACAAGGAAATGAAATGTCGCGAATACACTTCTAAACAGTGGCCTTAGTTATGAGCTTATTTTCTAGTCTTTTTAAAAAGTTTTGCATCTGATGCCGATTTTACAAAGAAATTAGTACATAATATCCTGTTGTCCATTTCAATAGGCGTCGAATGGCCTAATCCTGCAAAATGTTAGAACCCTTGACTCCCATTGTAAGCAAATTGTTTGAAATTGGGATTTAGCTTTTCTGTCATGAACATACAGTATATAGTCCACAATTGTTTTCTTGTATTTACTTGGCTAGGATTTTTCAAAGGAGCCTAAGGAACTTAGGGATCTAGATTCCATTGAAATTCCACAGGACTGAGCATCCAACTCACTCCTTTGAACATCCCATCCTTTCTGGACAGGGCTCAAATAAGCCTAAAAACCAAAAAGGAACTGACATTAGCACATTGTTTTTCAGGCCTATGGCAATATCTGTATTCAAATTATTCATACTGTATTACAACAATGTCACTAATTAGGACTCAGATCCTACCAACTGCTTATGCAACTTGGTAGGATTGAGTGAGGTTTCTCATGCACATATAAAAGAACATACATGCTCTAAAAAATCAGATTGATAAAAGTTGTAGGCTGTCCAAGAGTGAATGTCAAATTCCCCAAACAGAATCTTGACTGAATTCAGATATCCCGTTGAAACTCTAAAAAGATCTCCAACATTAAAAAAAAGAGAAAATTCACTTGCCACGAGGAGTGATTTCATAATGTGTCTATTTTCCTTTTTTAGGTTACCACCTCTGGACCTGACAGCTGACTTTTTGCTAAGGATAACATTAAGAAAGACAACGTTGGCATGGAAAGCTGAACAACAGCTTAAAAGCTGGACTCCACTCTACACTGAAATATCGCTGCTGTGTTCATCCTCTACCATCTCTACTGCTAGGTAACACCAATTTATCACAAAAATCCTACAAAGCGAATTGGTACAGTTTCGCCACACTCTGTTCATCAGGTAGGCATTTTCAAATGGTATATAATTTACCTCTTTAACCAAGAACTAGATCTGTCCATAAGTGATATAATTTTGCCATAACCTTTTTCTTGTTCGTTGAATCAATCTGAAACCATCCTCAGAGGCATGGAGATTTAGCCAACCACCTATAAGTAAATGCAGTGGTAGTTATATAGTTATGTTCCAGCACAACCATTTGAAAGTTAATGGATGTTCTACTATAGGCAATTACAATATATCTGTTTTGGTGTAATGGCTGGAACTTCCAAGACTGTCCATTGTTTTACTATGAGTTGTCTTTTTTTTTCAACCCTACATTCTGAAAAGTTTTAGAATGCTGTGCACCTCAAAGTATAGCCCCAATGTCCCACCAACCAAAAAGCCCAGTCCACACATACTTTTTTGGCACTGACTTTGCCTTTAGCTACTCACCTAAACAATTTACAATATGAGCTATTGTCAGGGAGGGGGAGAGAATCATTAAGTTCTGAAGATCTTCGTTATACTTAGTATGTAATAATTTTTGACTGGTCAAAAAAAAGGTTGAAGAAATCCTTAAAAATCAGTTACACCTAAAGGCATAAACTTAAAAAACCAACTACTTACTTATCTGTAGACATTTATGCCAGGCTTATTGCTGTAGTATCTGAAAACAATGAAGTCCACACTGAGTGCCTGAATCAACCTGTTAAAATTAATCAAATCTCTTCAAACAAATCAAGCTGTTAAAATGTTCTCTGTGTAACCAGAGCTTGGTGATTAGTAATTTAGAGAGGCCTTCATATGGCTGAATAATGTGATACAAATGTTAGGATTAAAAATAGCTGCTTCTATTCCTTCCTAGTATTGGATACTTAATTCTTCTCCTGTGGTGGGTGAAATGAACCCACTAGAAATATTTTTCCTTGGCTAACCCTTAACTCAAATGTTTTTCAAGAGAGTCTTCAATGTCCGTTGCACCCATCTTTGAAATAATAACATTGTTCTCAAACTTACCTACTTGTATTTTCTAAATCTATTGTTTGTTTTTACCTTTTGCTTTTATGGTTTTCACTATGGGGGTGGGGCGGGGGGGAAGGAATGCCTTGTTGAATTTCTGCACTTGTGTCACTGCACTAAACTGTTCTAACAGTCACATTAGCTAACACTGTGACAGATCTAATTTGACATGATGTGCCAGAGCCAGGATGCACTGGCCTGGAAATTCAAGCAGGACTTCTGAAGGGTGGAACAGTCTGCTTTTCCTACCACCCCCGTATTTTTTTTTCTTTTTAAATCATCACAAAGCAAACACAGATCAAGATTACACCCAGCACTGAGCTGTTGGTATTTGGTAACTCTTTCTTTATTCCTGTAATCAGCCCATCCGTGTGAAACAAGAACGAGCATAGGCTAGATCAGCAGTTCTCAAATTAGGGCCCAGGAGCCCTCAATGCTCACTAGATGGATCATGGGGAGGTGCCATGGGTGGAATTTGGCATGGTCATAGGGATCAATGCCCCCCAGGACTTAGGATGGGAGCCACCTTTCCCTGAGGCAGGTGTTGGGGACCTCAGGAGGGAGTGGAGACAGGGAGATTGCTATAGGCAGTGGGCCTACCGCTGCTGGAAGAGTGCAGCTGCTTCTGGCTCCAGCCTGCGCGCTGTCCCCCTCCTGCTGCCGCTGGGCAGGCACTGCCATGCTGCAGGGTCCCGCATATGGTGTTTGCATCCGTGCTGCTGCCTGGAGTTAATTTCACTGACTTTTCTTGGGTGGGTCACAGTGGCTTCTGGAGCTGCCGGGGAGCTGCTGTTACCCCTGATCACTCAAACTCCACCTGGGCCAGGCCATCCGGGGGATTTGTTTTTCCTGAAGGCGGGGGAGGATTTGTCACCCAAGGCGTTCCACCCCCTCTGTCACACAACCCTTACACAGAAGGCCAGGGCCTGGAGCCCCCTCGAACACCTGTGAGAACGGCGGGTGCACTCGATGGAGCCGGGAGGGGATTTTTGAACCGGGAGGCAGGGGCACAGACCCTAGTGAGCTCTAGCAGGGCAGAGAAAGCCTCCCTCACGTCTGAACATTTGCCCCTTGCTCTCCTGGGCCCCCCACCTCCAGAGGGGGGATCCCCAGCCCCTCGCCTCCCTCCCCCTGCCTGGAGCAGGGCCCCTCGCCTCTCCTCCTCCCCCCTGACGTCCCCGGCTGCTCCTTGTGACGCCGGGCCGCCAGCTCTCAGCCCCGGGGCCGCCTCCCTGCGGCCGCCCCCTCGCTCCCGCTTCCCTCGGCCGCCGGGGGTTCGCGGCCGCCCCATGGCCGGCCCCTTCGGGAGCATCCAGGTGGGCTCCTGCCTGGAGATCAAGCGCAGCGACGGGCGGATCCACCCGGCGCTGGTCACGGCGCTGCACGGGGCCAGCCGCAGCCTGACGGCGGAGTGGGTGGAGCGCGGGGCCAGCAAGGGCAAGCGGGTGGCGCTGCCGCTCGCCTTCGCCCTCAACCCGCACCTGGCCCCCGCGGACCGGAGCCTCCCGCCCCCGGCGCCCGCCCGGCGGGACCAGCCCGGCGGGGACGGGCGCTGCAGCCCGGCCAGGAAATCGCCCTGCGTGCGGCAGGTGGAGCGGCTGCGGGAGCGGCGGGAGCAGCGCCGGCGGGAGCTGCGGGAGCAGCGGGCGGCCGCCTCCCCGCACCCGCACCGCCAGCTGCTCTGCATGATCCGGGAGTACCGGGGCCGCCTGGGCGGCGGGGGGGCGCCCGACCGGCCGGAGCCCGGCCCCCCGCACCGCATCCGCGTCTGCGTCCGCAAGCGGCCGCTCAGCCCGCGGGAGGCCCGGCTGCAAGACTTGGACGTGGTGACCGTCCCGGGCCGGGAGGTGGTGGTGGTGCACGGGGCCCGGCAGAAGCTGGACCTCAGCCTCTACCTGGAGAGCCACAGCTTCCGCTTCGACCAGGCCTTCGACGACAGTGCCCCCAACGAGCTGGTGTACGGGCTCACCGCCCAGCCGCTGGTGGAGCACGTCTTTCGGGGTGGCAGTGCCACCTGCTTCGCCTACGGCCAGACGGGCAGCGGCAAGACCTACACCATGGGGGGAGACGGCGGGGCCAAGGGCATCTACGCCCTGGCGGCCCAGGATGTCTTCCGTTGGCTGCGGGAGCCCGGCTACGAGAAACTGGAGCTCCAGGTCTACGGGGCCTTCTTCGAGATCTACGGGGGCAAGGTGTACGACCTGCTCAACTGGAGGCACCGGCTGAGGGTGCTGGAGGACGGCAAGCAGCAGATCCAGGTGGTGGGGCTGCAGGAGGAGGAGGTCAGCTGCGTGGAGGAGGTCATGAAGCTCATCGAGGCGGGCAACAGGTGCAGGACGTCGGGCCAGACCTCTGCCAACACCCGTTCCTCCCGCAGCCATGCCATCTTCCAGATCGTCCTCCGGAAGAGTGGGACGCTGCATGGCAAGTTTTCCCTTATCGACCTGGCTGGGAATGAGAGGGGAGCAGATACCTGCAGTGCGGACAGGCGGACGAGGCTGGAAGGGGCTGAGATTAACAAGAGCCTCCTGGCGCTCAAAGAGTGCATCAGGGCCTTAGGGCGCAACAAAACCCATACCCCATTCAGGGCTAGCAAACTCACCCAAGTGCTAAGGGACTCGTTCATAGGGGAGAACTCATGCACCTGCATGATTGCCACCATCTCTCCAGGGATGAGATCCTGTGAGCACACTCTCAATACTCTAAGGTACGCCAACAGGGTGAAGGAACTGACTGTGGATCCTAATTCCCTTGCACACTCGCATCCAGTCATCACCCAGTTCCCATATCAGCTGGATGACCTGAAGAAACCATGGACCATACAGAGCTTGCCTGAGACGGATGAGTTCAAAGTATTTTGTGTACAGAAAGAGGAGGAAGTCTCTCCCCAGTTGTTTACTTTCAATGCCAGAGAGAAAGCCCAGAAGAAAAGAAAAGAGTTGGATGAGAAAGCACTTATAGAGGAGCACCAGGAATCTCTTCGATGGTTGAAAGTATTCCTGGAAGTGGCTGAAGAAATAGACTATGATGTGGATTTTTATGCTGCACAGTTTGAAGCAGTACTGGGGCAAAAGATTGGCATTCTGACTGAGATCCAAGATAAAGTGAAATCATTCCGTTCAATCCTACGTAAGGAAGAAGAGGGCAGCAACAGGATCAGTGTAAAGAGATCCCGTGTTCTGTAAATTGAGTGGAAAGATTGTAAACTACTGTAAGATGGCAATTGTTATGATACTGTGGTTTTATGAAACCCCAACAACTTGATTGCTTAAAGGATACGTAAAAGATATCTGTGGGAATGTCATGTTTGTTTTTCTCTTGAATGGCATTTCAGGCTATGTGGAAACACTCCTGTGATGTCTCCAGCTAGTTTCTCACTGCAGATAGCAGAACCATGCAAGGTATAGGAGCTAATCAGTGGGGGAAAAGCAGGGCAGTCATAGAAAACCAATCTAATCTCATGTGTGCAGGCTTCTCTAATATCCCTTTAAAATATATTTATTTCTAGATGCTACCTATTCCCAGCATTCTGTCAAGCTGTACCAACTTGAGAACAGACTCCCAAGGAGTTAGGCATTTTGAGTGATTTTAAAAGGTGTTATAGTGCAAAGCACTGTAGTTTCTGAGAATGATACTTTTGGGGAATGTGGTTTATTTTGTGCGTCGCATAAGCAATAGCTTTTATAGCATCTGCTCCTTCTCTTTTTTCTCTGTCTCTCAACTGTGTTCTTGTGAGTCTATTTAAAAAAAAATAAAGAAAAAATTGTTAAAAAAAATCTTCCTCTACAGAAATCAGGCCAAGGTGCAAGACACTTGACTCTCCTATGTGGAGAAGTACAAAATAAAAAGGGCGTACAAGGGCTGGAGAGGGAAGCAGCGGAGTCAGCGCCCTGTATCAAAGGCCTTGAAGAGAGGCGATTTGCCAGACCAAAGGGCCAGAAAAACTGCATTCACCAAAATGCTATTTGATAGCTGCACATCATTGTGATAAAGGCATACGATGAAAGATAGCTATAGATTGTTGCATCATCCCTCATGTGAAACACTACAGCAACTGCTCTTTGCTGGATAACAGTTATGCTAAAGCATCTGGTACATATGTACCCTTTTTATTTATTTTATAAATTCATTTGGTTCAATTCCTGTGAGATACAGAGCAACCAATATTTGTGAGATTAAAATGTGTAAATAATAGATAGTTAATTGATGATAATCTCCACACTTTTCCTCCTCCTTTTTCATCTCTCCTTGGCTTTTGATACCATCAACCAGTGTATCTTATTGAGTGTCCTGAGGTCCAGGTCCAGAGCCTGTTGAAGTCAATGGAAGAACTCCCATTGACTTAATTGGCCTTTGGAACAGGCTCTGAAGTAGAAGCTGGTGCCTCCAATAATCTTCATAGTTCAAATGCCGTCGGTCATCCTAAGGCTCCCTTTCCACTTCTAGTAGAAGATTTGTCCTCTTGTCCCTTCGGCTGTGGGGAGCTGTGTTGAAGGAAGTTATATCTACAAAGGTGAATTTGTTAGAAACAATGTTTAACTATTGATCAGCTAGTAGTAATGATCATGCTCAGTACTTCTAATCTTCAAAGCCCATTACAAACATTTGGTTATTAGCATCTTGTTTTTTCCAGCACTAATAGCTTATGCAATAATATCCAGAGGAAAAAGAAGTATCAGATGTCAAATTAAGAGATGCCATTCCCAAAAGCAAGCGCAAAAGACTGGGAAATGGCAGTTTCCTGTTGAAAAAAGTCACCGGTATTCCAAAGATAACTATGGGGGGGATTGTCCCCTCTCACAGAAACCAGGAAGGGGCCCTAAGGAAGAAAAAACCTTTTGAGGTTCTCCATCTGGCATTTGCTCTGAATTCTTGTATCAAATATGGTGATAGTGAGGTGGGATTGAAAGAGGGATCAGATTCTAAATCCCCTCTAGGCCTGCATCCTGCCTAAATGCCATCTGGAGCTGCATTGCCAGGTAATCTCAGGCTGGTGATGCTGAGAAACTCCCTTTGACCCTTCCCCTTTAACTTTGTATGTGAAGAGGAGGGTTCCACAGCATGGAGGGGTTCTGTGTAGAAGCTAATACAGTCTGGAGTCATACGTGTGCAAAAGTTAATTCCTTTTCGGGACTGGGGCTGGGTGGTGTTCACTTCCTTTGCTTGTCCTGTGTGCTGAATCCAGGCTTATGTTCCTAATGCTGTCTACGTACCGTGAGTGTGTGTAGCATCCAATTCGTAAACCTGTGGAATAAAATAATTAACAATACAGTTATGCACTGAGTTGGGCTTTTAGAAGTAGAGTTTTAATGAGTTAAAAAAAAATCTAGGAGGACACTGATTTGCACCAGGGGTATGAAATGGAACAGAGAACTTTGTTTATACTTACAGGATAAGGAGTCTCTCTGAGTCGCAGCTTGGGAAGTGACTCATGACCACAGCCTACTGGTTCCTAGGGAATTAGCAAAGGAATTAACTAAATGAGTATTTGCCATTAGAATAGTTTAATCATTTATAGATTCATCTTGTTTCTCCCTGTATTTGATTGTCTTCCCTTCTGTATCTTCCTTTGCTTTAGCAAATTTGCTGCATTGTCAGAAGTCATTTTAGCATGTATAGAGGTGGGCAAACTCATCCATCTTGGTTTCTGGGTCTTTGTCCAACCTTTTTCTTTGGTTTTCTTGTATGTGGATTGGCAGAAGCTGAACTTCGCTTTGTATTTTGGGTTTGAAACTGTGGATTAAGCATACTTAAAAAAAAAACAACAAACAAACAGAACCCAGCAACAACCAACACCCACGTCAATTATCCCAGGTTGACTGAAAGTGCTTTGCAATGTTTGTGTGCCCTAAAACTGAGTTTGTAATGAACCCGAAAATCAGATGACCTTTACCTGGTTTTAGGTATGCAGTGCTCCAATGAAGTGAGGAGCCCTTAATTAATTGTATTATGATCAGCCATTTACTTAAACTGAAGTACTTTGTTGGATGTGCCTTCGGTTTATAACTGCTTAGAGCTGCATAAGCAACCAATGCAACCATTGGGGTTCCATGTAGGTTCAGGAGTTAGCCTGTATGGAGCTCATTGTAAGGTCAGAGTCTTTGTCAGGTTCTGGCTACACCATAAATTCCTATGAGTGATAACATCACAGCCCTTCTTCTGGGTAAAATGTCTTCTGTGTCCCTTGTCTCTGATTATACTTTAACGGCTTATTTTGTTTCACACATGGGACATTGGAGTCATCTTTCACTCCCAAATATTCTTTTATTTCCCTCAACGCTTTCGTCTAATAAGGCTGCCTAGTACTGTATCTGGAACGTTACCAGAATGCATTCCTGTGTCGATTTTGTCTCTTTTGAAGTCCTTTTAATGCTCATCATTCTGTGCCTCAGCTCTTGCAATTTCTTCTTCCCTAGAGGAAGTCAGGACAGGTCACCCGATCACAGTCATCAGCTTTCTGTCCGTTGAAGAATTAAATTAAAATTCCTGGTTTTAGAAAGGGTCCCTAGGTTTGTATCCACCTACTTCCCCAGCCACACCTCCAGCTTTGGCTTCCTTCCCTATTCTGCCTTTGCCGTTCTATATTTATCAGTCTTTCACTTACCTGTGCAGTTCCATCTGAAAATTCTTCCTTTCCTTTCAGCTTCTTAGTCACTTCCTCTCTTCCAAGCTCCTCCAGCATGGCCAGCTGTGAAGTCTCACAATATTTAGTGGTTTTCTTAATACTGCAGCACCTAGAGTCATGGTATGTGAAAATGACAGGTGTCTCTTTTTTAAGTAACTTTGTAGGCTGAATGGTTGTGGAGAAAAGCCTGAAAATGTTAACCCTAAATGCTCATAAACCAGAAGGCCAATGGAAAAACAACACTCCCCCACCCCTCTGCTTTTTTTTAACATCTCATGATTTGTGGTGTCTGATTTATGATTTTTGACTGCTTGAAGTTGGCAGTCCTGCTCTCCTTAAAGCTTCCTGTGCTCATTAGTATATGATTGGCTCTGCAAAGGACTGGATGGATAAGGATCAAGGACAGAGGCTACCTGGCCGTATGTGATACTGAGATCAGGAGAGGACAAAATTAGCCTACTCATGAGCAGACCAAAGGAAGGGCCCAACAGAATTGCAGCTCTGACATTCTGGGGAGCAGAGGAGCTGTTGCTCTTTCTCGAGGAGGAGTCAGAGCCATGAATTCACCATTCCATCCACCTTCAAATACAGGCCTGGGTATCCCACTGGGGAGTGTGTATTACAAGTTCCCCACTGTGTCCAAGTCTTTGATAGCCCAGATTGTGCTTTTAGCTCTGAAGGCCCAATTCAGTCCTCAGTGTCGGCCAAGATGGTGGCTGTCACCCATTGACTATTGGGGCTGCTTATTCTGCGCTCTACAAAAGGCTCTACAAAAGGCAGCCTCTGTGCACTCCGGAGCTCTGGGAGACAGAATGCCTCACGGTGCTTCTGGGGTGATGTGTGTCCTCTATTCTGCACTGCCTGCACTTTGCTCAGTTTAGCACTGAGTAAGACTCTGTGGCTACGGCCTTATGTTCTTTGCTTTTTTACTATCCCAGTACTATATTATATCTCATCACGTTGTTATTATTGTGCTAAAACTTGAGGTCCTTTGTCAGATTTTTATCTATTTTTCTGCTTAGGCAAACCCCAAGACAGATGGAACTAATAATAGTTGCAACCAGTAACATATGTTTAGTAACACACATCAATATTTTTTACTTTCACAGATGCTAGGATTTTGCATTATAGAGATGTATGATTCTTAAACTAATTTCAACAAAGCCAAGAAAGTGATCTCCATTGGCAATATGATAAAACCACATTTAAATGAATGATTTTTCATAGCACCTATTTTCCATGCTACAAGGCTGTATTTGAAGTTCCACTATATTTACAGGCAATACTGAAAAAAACTCTTAGTACACATTGAATTTCAAATTCTCCCCTCTCCAACTTAGCACCAGGAGATAACAAACCTTTCTCCAACTGAATCTAAAAATAAGATTTCAGAGGTGTTTGTATATCCTTCCTTTTATTGTTGACAAGAGCACATGACATCTCATAGAGAACTTAGAAGGACATTCTGTTCTGCAACAATTCACCTTACAATGTACCTCTCTTCCTCCTTGATTGTTACTAGAAATGTGTGCACAGAAACAATGATTTTATTCTTCAGGATATTCCTTCAAGATCTCCCTCTTGTTTGTGCTTTCCCATTAAGAGGTTTTTTTCCTGCTCGTGCCCTTCTCGTCACTTCCTCAGAAACAGATTGTGATGGGCTGTACAAGGATATGACTTCAAGTTGGAAAAAAAGAAAAAAAACAGAGTAGGTGAAGTTTCAGTCTCAGACACAAGGATCCTGTTTTCATGTGAAAATCCCTATTGATCAATAAACAGGGAAGAGGAACATTTAATAAAATTAAGATCTGTATCACAAAACTGTCTAAATATGAGCTAAGACTTGCCTATAAGCTACCGGGTATAGCCAGCTATTTTGCTATAGATATATAGGCATATGCTAAATAAGGTATAGGTATGGATTAAGGTATGCGGAAGCCTACAGGTCTCAAGCCACTAATACAATAGTTTAGTCAAACTGATTCAGACCAAGGCCTAAAGACTTGACATGAGGAACTAACCAGTAAGTGACCCTATATCACCAGATGTCACAAGACAAGAGTGCTATTATAAGCAAATATGGCTAAACTGCTGACAGGTAACCACAGGGTGCCAGTTTATACCAGCTTTAGATATTGTAATTTAGGAACTCAGAAGATATCCAACCGCAAAAATGCCATGGTAACTAATCGTACGCAGTGGTGGTGTAGCTGTGTTGGTCCCAGGCTATGAGAGACACAAGGTGGGTGAGGTAATACCTTTTATTGGACCAGCTTCTGTAGGTGAGAGAGACAAGCTTGCACACTTATGCAGAGCTTTTCTTCAGGAAGCTTCAGGCAAAACTTGTCTTTTACCAACAGAAGTTGGTCCAATAAAAAATTTCTCACGGTAACAATATGGTGCTAAGCTTGAGGTAAAAGGCCTACTAACTTATGGGTGAACGGCACCCCCAACATGAGTAGGGTGAGGAAACACAGATGAGGAAAAGGGACTGAAACCCCTACTGAATAAGCATTAGGCATCGTGGGTATTAGCATAACCTATGATAGGAAGTGGTGTTTGGCGCATGCACTCCTGGGTGATTTCCTGGAATCTGCCAGGCCAAGGCCTGCTTGTAGGTCATCTTACTACTACACGGCTGCCCAGCCAAGTGAGTTTGCAAGTTGCTGATATTATTTCTCTCCTTTGGTATGTTGTAGTGTTTGTGATATTGCTGATTGTGCTACTTAAAAGTATTTCAAATTCAGAAGGTCCTCCCGAAGTGTGAGTGTCTCATTACATTGGTGTCTTCAGTCCCAAACTAACTGTAATTCTGTAGCCAATCTCAAGGCAGCGGAAACCTGCAAATAATACATAACCAACAGACCAGACAGCAAGGGAAACGTCCCAGGAAGCCCCCTGAGACTCATTCAAGCATCTGCTTTCTGTTGCCCCTTGGATTTGAGGCAGTCGAATGGCCTAAGGTGATCTGAGATGCTGCATGATGCATAGCAGTGGAGCATGCTAAATTTAAATACAAGAGAAAGCAAATATCAGTAGGAAAGACTATGTGGCAGGAACTCACAGCAGGAAGTGTTGGCAGCCGCATTCCAGCCCCTTCGTTTGGAGGGAGAAAACATCAGCCCATTTCCTCTTGGGCCTTGGAGCTGGTTAGTGTATCGGGTGTGTGAATGGACTCTTCTTTCTCCTTTCAGCAAAAGGGCTTCCCCCTAACACTGAAGCTGCTATATATGGTTGGTCACATTTGGACACGTTTTCAGTGGGACTGTTTTGACTGTGTGCACAAAATTTGTGGTTAAATTTGTTTTGTGGATGCAAACTTGGCATTTTGCACATAAAATGGACAACTGTGCCTGAGAAGTTTTGATTTTTGTGTGCAATTCAGCCATTGTCTATATGTATATAGAAATTTGGCTCCCACATTTATTACGGATAGAACTGACGGCTGCTGAAAATCTTATTTTAAGTTTTCCAGGAGTTATCTGTAAATCACAGAGAAATCTTCCTATGTTTACTTCTGATAACAGTAGCATAATTCAGGACTTACGTTTCTGAACCAGTGAACATACAAATATCTACCCGATAGAGCACATTCTTGATAGTCTGAAATATTGTCCTGTCAAGTTTTCTTTGTGTCTGCTCTTAAAACCTCAAACCCAAAGCTTAGGCATTTCATTCTCATTGGCTACTCTTTCCTCTTTGTCCTTCACCTAAGATCAAATGTCCATGGTCCTTCATCTTGGGTGGTCATTTACAGCAGAGCAAAATGAGTACCATTCTAATCTGGTAGTATTTTACATTCAATTTTCATTTTTCTGTGGCATAAATGGCCATATGAGGTACAGGGCGACAAAAGTCTTTGCTTCTGTTCCTGCTTCTTTCCTCTTCAGTTCCTATCCCTATCACCTGCTGCTTTATGGAGTTACTTTTGATGCCATACCATCACCTCTAATGCTGTCAGAGACACTGCTGATTACTTAATATTCCTTTCCCTCTTGTTATTGCTGATGCCAGTCAGTTCACCTTCCCATACTTGGAATGGCTCCTTCCTGGGGACAGGAGTAAATAAAGCCAGGTCTACACTCAAAAGTTAAGTCAACCCAGCTATGTCACCATGCTCCTGAGCAACATAGTTGGAAAAATCCATGGTCCTGAGCAACATAGTTAAGCCGAGCTAGTGTAGACAGTGCGAGGTCGAAGAAGAATTCCTCTGGCAACCTATCTTACTGCCTCTTGGGGGGGAGAATTAACTATGCTGATGGGTGTTACCCCTCCTTTCACTGTAGTGAGTGTGTACACTGATGTACTACAGCAGTGTCACTAGTATTTCAAGTATAGACAAGCTCTATATCCATTTTAAAATAAAGAAATGGAGCTCTGAAGTTTTACCAGCCTTTCAAACCTACTCAATAAGCTCCCTAAAACATATTTCACTTTCTATCACTTGTAATAACTCTATAACTCTGGGGGGAATGAACTATTCTTGAGAGAGTTTCGTTTTTAGAAAAGCAAAATACACCAATGGGGGGGTAGATTAGTGTTAGAAAATGTATCACATGTGTTTGTGATCTCCCTGGCATCATGTCATCCACTTGGACTTATCAGCTCTGCACAAGGTAAGTAGAATGACCAATAAATTCATACATTGCCAGATATTTTTTTGGCATAACAGTGACATCTATTGTTCAATATTATGTAAAGTACATTTGTAAAATCCCAAGCAACTTCCTGCTGGCTTTGAATGGTCTTTTTTCATTTAACAAGATGCAAGTATATTCAGTCACTTTATTGATTCAGAGGTTTATCCCACAACACATGCAGTAATACAATTGTGCCACCATGCCAAATAGTCAATGGAATTCTTTTTGTTGAAGCATGATTTATAGGATCACAGTGGATTGAGGCACAAAAAGAAGCACCCTCTGTCCGTGTGCTGATTGCCTCAATATGTTTGATTTTATCAAACCTGCATATTAGCCACACTGCTAGAGATGCTGCTGTGATGTAAGAGAATAGACTGTCTGCCATATCACAAGTAAACAGGCTAGGAAAACCCAAGATGGACTGCTAAGAAATCTGTCTATAAATTGATACCTCATAATAATTAGTAATAACTTTGGATTTCTGTAACCCTGTGGACTAAGAAATGGATTAGTCAAACTCAATTAAAGCTGAAATGCAGCCACTTCTGGGGTTAATAGTGCACTTCAACACTATGCAACAGTTTAGGACTGGTAATGGAAAAGTACATCATAGCTATTTGAAACTGCACTTTGCAGGAATTTGGGGAGAGGCAGAATGCAATGACCTGAGTTAAAAACCTCAGCAGCATAAGTAGCACTCGTATTCTTACTAAATGTGTCTGGGGATCTTCAATGACAACAGAAAGGTTGCCAATCTTGGTTGGACGTATTCCTAGAGGTTTCATCACATGACATAATCTTTAATTAAAGATTAATCTAATTCCTAGGGACAACAGGACAACCCAGGGGGTTGGCAACCTCATTCAAGGAATTTTCAAGGTCAGAACCTCATTCACGGAACTTTCTGATCAACTATTGCAATGGGAACTTTGCATTTTGAAATTTGAGGCTGGAAAAAGGGATTTAAAAAAATGAGTGAATTCCCCCCTTTATAACTGTCTCTGCTTTCTCTCATTCTACTTTTAACACAGAATACAAATTCAAACAGTAAAGATTTTAATATAGTGGTAATGAAATAGCAAAAGCTATCCAGTGTGTCAGACACTCGCTGGCTGATTAGACTTTCTGATTCGTGAGCTAGAACTCAGGGGAACAGCAACTGCCTCTTTTACTGCCTTTTCTGTGAAAACAGCAGACAGCTGTGTATGCTCATTACTATTTTACGTGATTCAGAGCATTAGAGGAGAAGTGGGGAGAATAGAGATAAGGAAGGATGTTTTCAATAACATTAAATGGAATGGCAACCTAATTTTCATCTAAACAAACTGGATAACAATTAATCTCAGTGCAAATGGATGATGGTTGTAAAGTAAGTGAGCTATTTCTGACTTCTTTGAACCATGGGAAAAGGAAAGAGGCTTTAATAATAGGACATCGATTCAGGAAAGCATCTCTATTGAGGACCGCATTTAAGTATGTATTTAACTTAAAGCATGTGCTTAAGGCCCATTAGCGTGCTAAAGTGCTGTTTTGAATAGTGATGGACTTAAGCATGTGGTTAAGTGCTTTCCTAAATTGAGGCCCTAAGCATGATGCCTGAAATGTAACTAACCACGCCTACCATAACTGGAGACAGAGATGAAAACATACACTTGGTCCCTGATCTTGGAGTGAGTAGTGTGGCTGCAGATCTGTTTCTGAGATGCATAAATTCAAAGTGTTTTTAAAAGCCTCAGGCCCAAATCCTAGTCCCATGAGTCAAACCTGAAGATCTCTGTCTATTGAAGCCTTGTAGGGCTGAGGGTACAAAATCTACCCCCTCCTCTCATGCCTGCACCCAGTGTCAATGCTGTATGTTTGACCTCGCAGTGGTTATGCAGTTTAGAAATAGAGAACATGGCTTTTTCTGAGCTGATATTAAATAGGGGGAACTCCATTAAATTCAGTGGTGTAATGCTGATTTACATTAGTTGAGAATTAAGGTCCAAAACATTTTGAAACTTCCCAGGCCGAGTCTAGACTAGGCTGTGCCTTGGGACTGACCAAAAGCACACACAGTACATTTTTAAATATGACTTACTGGCTCTGTGCTTGGTTCTGACTCATTTGAAAACATGGCCCACTTAATTTCAGCGCCTAAATGAGAGCTGAGCTCTATATATTCTGGATATTTGTACAGCAGGTTGCAATGGTACTAACAATCAAACTTCCTTAACCCTGAGAGTGGTGACAAGCTGAGATGAGTGTGAGGGAGTGAAATAGATCTTTAATTGCATCTTGACAGATGGCAAAAGTAAATGGAAGTGACTGGACTGAGAGTGAAATTTGAAAAAATTGTAGCTGAATCTCAATGCATACAAAGGCTTAAGGCTGCCGTAACAAATCCTGGTCATTCCAACCAAGGAAGATCCATTTCCACTTTATTTTCTCTTTCTGGACCAAATCCTGAGGCCCTAATTCAGTTTTTACTCAGTGCTCACTCAAGCAAGTACATCACTGGGAAACCAGCGTGATTAAGGACTAAATAAAGGCCAAGAGCCATGTCTCCTTCTGCATTGAACCTGCAAAGAGGGGCTATAGGCAGGAACTTTCCATGAGATTCTCCTTGCAGGTTTCCTTCACAATCATCCCATCTAGGGGTAGGGTTTGCCTCCTTTGTGAAACAGGTTTGTCCCCATGTCCTTTGCATCCCCTACAATTTACAAAAGGCAAGAGCTCCTGGCCCCCGCTGTACCTCTGAGCTCCCATCTCCTCTTCCCTACTGCCTGGCAGGATGGCTGCACTGAGAAGGGGAATGGGCTGAACGCGTGATCTGTAACTGTGACAATATCCTCTGGAATTATGTACTAGAAAAGGCTTTGTGAACCTGCAGGTTTTATCTGTGCTGGGATTTGTAAAGGTGCCTAAGAGAATTGGGAGCCAAAGTCCCATTGAAATTCTAAGCGTCAGAGGCTTCTTCGAAAATCTCGCTCTCATGTATATATGTATTGCCTGTGAACCCACGTCCTTTCAAACTGCAAACGCAGGTTGTGAATGATAGTACGCTTTGGAAATCAACATCAGCAATAGGCAGGGAGCTCCCAATCAGAGCGGAGAATAGTAATTTATTATCCATTAGATGACCTGTCAATCAAACAGGGCTGATGGAGCGATAACCTTTGAAACAATCTGTACAGTCATGCCAAGACTACTAACTGGCTATAAAAAAAAAAAAAAAAGGTCACGTTGATGAGATGAATGGTTTCTTCCCATTCAGACATTCTATCCTGCACTTTGGTGACACATGCAGCTATCTCTCATCAAGCAAGATTGTCAAATATCTCCTGGGGCTGAACTTACCATATTTGCATTGCACATGGAGGAAACAGTCCAAAGTTTTTATAGTTCTCTGAAACATTTTCAAATAAGGAAAACACCCCAATCTTTTTAGTGCACTGCTGCCTAGGGTGACCAGATGTCCTGATTTTATAGGGGCAGTCCCGATATTTGGGGCTTTTTCTAGGATAGGCACCTATCACCCCCCAATCCCCTGTCCCGGTTTTTCACACTTGCTATCTGGTCAACTTACTGCTGCCGAGGGTGGGCCATGGAGCAAACTGCACCTCCCTTGCTGCCTCCCACCCCAGCTATATCTTCTTTGAAATGCTGACACGCTACTGCAATGTCAGCGCTGCCAAGAATGCTGCCCGATGCCTGCACAATGAAGCGGTGGGGGGGATCTGAACAGTGAAACAATTAGGCTGTCTCTGTGAGAACACTGAACCACAGAAGTTCAGTTCTTTCTGTTATGCATATGTTCTATAGTGGAGGAGTAGCAGTGTGAGTGGCTTTGGAAAGAGTGCAACCCCAGTCCGGGGTTTTTAGCCTCTGTTCCTGTTCATACTCTCCTCGTCGGTTATTTTATTTTATATTTAACCTATGTTGCAAAAGTCCTCAGGGCTAAATCCTGCTGACTTTACTCAAGAAGTCTCACGGAGCAGGAGTTGGCCTATAAGGTGTGTGCATGAGGCCTGTGCGCCTCCTAAAGTCCCGCATAAGCCTGTAGGGTGAATTTCACCTTTAGGCTCTGATCTTGCAAAGCACTTATACATGTTCTTAACTTTAAATACGTGCTTAAGAGCTTTGCTGGACTGAGGCCTTAGGGGCAGATTACAGAAGCAATTAAGGCCAGTTTGTGCTGCATAAGTGGTACAAAGTAACCTTACAGTGGTGGAAGATAGCCAGTGAATTCCCCATGTGCAGGGGAACTCTCAGCTGTCAGTAATCCAGCAGAGATGGTTCTGTAGCCAGCTGTGCCAGCTGCCTCCTATCCAGTGTGAGGAGAAGAGGGGGTCTGTCGGGTGTTCTGGGATGGGTCATGGACAGGCTGCAGGATGTGTGCATGGGATGGAACAAAACACCTCCACTCCTGATTCTCCATCGACACAAGATCCCTGAGAGACCTTATGCTAGTGGTGTAAGTTAAAAGGGCTGCCATAGCTTGTGCCAGGGCTGGGGAAGGTGCTCCAATCAGCTCCCTGAAGGGTACAATTCAGACAAAGTGGAGGGTCAAGCACATCGTGAACAGGTCTTTAAGGTTTGGTTTGGTTTGGTTTCCTCCCATTTTGTGTCTGTTGAGTGGGACCTGTGGAAAGTAACATTATTTAAGTTAAATAAATAAAATATATGTGCATCTTGCACTAGGACTGCCGCAAGTAACATGTAAAATCAAAAGATTTCCTTGCAGAGAGTACCACCAGGTCTCATATGGGAACTTCACCCATGCACTGTGGTAGCGAAGTAATATTTCAAACACACTATGCTGCATCTATGTCGATTACATCTAGCCCAGGGATGGGTGTCTCCCTTATGAGGCCATGGAACCAATATTTGTAGATCAGCCTGTAAGTGATTAAGGAGCAGTAGAGAGAGTTCTTCTCTGACTGCTCTGTACAAAGCCCTGAGCATGCTTGCGGATGGGGAATTTATCCACTGTCTGATATTTCACCTGGCTTCTATCCTGACTTCTGTTTCCTTCTGCACTGACATTTGTTACCAGGTCTCTGGTTTGCAGCTACAAGCAAGAGTGTAAGCAAACATCCTGACCCCTGGGGATGGATCTGGGAACTGTCCCAGCCTCCAATTCCAGCTGAAAACATGATTCTGGTATTCCCCATCCTTATTGTGAAAGGGATATTTATTGTGTGCATGTTTATTTGTCATGCTCTAATAAGCTATATCTGAACAGCTAGCTAGTCTGTTCTCTAAGGATAGATTTGAACAGCCAGTCTCCTCTTGGAATAGACATGGAAAGATTTTTTTTTCTTTTTCTTAAGAAGCTTATAACATGCCAGATGAAAGGTCAGAAATAATTAAGAAAAATGATGTGCACTTTAACTGAAGGAATACATGTAAACCAGCTAAAACAACTATCACCACCCCACCATTCATGCAGAATAGGTCACAGATGAACTGAAGGATGTCTTGGTTTGAAAAAGGAATATCTTTTCTGGTGCTGCCAGTTTTAGTCTGGAAGGACACAATGATTATACAAAGGTCATTGTTATTCAGTGGCAGACAATTACTGATATCCACATTTAAAAGCAATGGACTATGGCCAGGTGAAAAGAAGTTGACAGCAGAGGACTGATGCAGTCATAGAGCAGTAGCACATATTATGACCAAGATTTTCAAAAGAGATGTGTTTTGGGCTGCCTTCATTTTTTGGGTACCTGACTTGAAACATTTATTTTCAGAAGGAACGCACTCAGCATTTTCTGCAAATCAGGTGCATTTCATGATGGCTCAAGCTAAGATATTCAAAATCACTGGTCACCTTTCAAAATATTGACTTATGCATTCACTTACAAGTACAATATTCCTAAACTTAAATCAATTTCAGTATTTTAAAATTCTCATTATAGTTTTATGTAACGGGGACTCCATCAATTCCAATATCTGATTTTAAGGTGGGTATTTTTGCAAATGAAGATATAGATGTAAAAATTTTTACCGTACGCAGGAAAACTGTAAATGGTTATATGACAGGTTCATGGAATTTCTTCTGTACATCATGTAGGACACCTTGATTCATAGGTTCTTCTTTGCTGTTTTAGGGTCTGTTGGACTATTATGGGGATGGGTGATACTTTGAGGAATAAAGAAGGAAACACCTTTTCAAACTGATACTTTAATGGGCACTTTAATGATGTTTCAAAAGAGGGAAACAGGGATTTCATAAACCTATGAATTACCTACAGAATCATTAAAAATTACTTTCTGGAATAGGTTTCTCATATAAATATATACTGTAATATGTTTGCCTGCTTTATCCACTTTAGAAAGCCATTTACCAAGATCAGTTACTCAAACTAGTATATTTTAAAGAAAAAGATATCCACAGTCAACTCAAATTAATACTTTAAACAATACCAGTGCAGTTAGAATGTTAGAGTCTCCTTACAGCAATGGGGCTGGAGATACTGTACGTGTTCCAGAGTGCATTGATGTTGTGCAGGCTATTGTCTGATAGCAGCTGAAGGAAACACAAACTTAGATTTTTAGCTCCCCAGACTGCAGTGAGTAAACCCACCATGTAAATTAGAAGGTCTCCAGGACAGAGAACCCAGAGCTTTTCCTTGAAAAACTATTCCTTGCTGCTGAGCTTGGTTGACATTTGGGAACGTCAAGTACATCATTTAAATAGGAGTAGGAGATACTATTGGGACTTGCTGATGTAACCGAAGGTGGGATGGATTGCACTGCAGCACTGGATACAGATATGATAGTATTCAGGGCCTGATCCAAATCCCATTGAAGTGAGAGAAAAAAAATCACTGTGAGAGATGGAGCTGGCTCATAGACTTTGAACCTATTAAAAGCCAACACTCCCATTGATTTAATAGATGTGGGATCAGATTTATAGTGCAGTAGTATCAACTACTGAACGTCATTTTCTCTCCATTTAATGGATCAGCTTCCCCTCAATGTGATGCTAATCTCCCATCATGTGTGGCAGCATACTTTTATGGAATTGATTTAAGAAAAAATGTAAAATTTGGGGGACAAAATCCCAGATAGTCACAATTGTTGGTAATCTATTTAGGAATGAACAGCCTAATTTGCTAGCTGTGGTTTGGGAAAGAAATACATTACTGAGAAAAATGACCAGGTAATCACCTTTCCCATTCCAATGCAAACTAAATCCATCCCACGTAATCACACTTTTTATTATATACAGATTAGCAATTTCCATAAAAACAGATTTTCAAGGTACAAAACCAACTGCTGTTCATCCACTAGAAAAGCTGGTATTTTATTAGAGCGACAGCAGAGGAAATTCATTTCACCCTGTTATCAAGCCCTTGGGGCTTAATTGTTGTTTGTGAAGTGCTATGAGATTCTCAGACGAAAGGTGCCTTATATGGGCAAATGTGATGGCTTCCATCTTGGCCGACATACTGGAGATTGAACTAGGGCCCCTCCAGAGCTAAAAGCATGAGCTGGTATAGGCAGAACAAAGCTATGGGACATGTGGATTCCATTAGAGTTGTGACAAAAGCCAGCCATTCTGATAGGGACCTAAGGGAGTTAGGTGTACAACTGCCATTGAATTTCAATGGGTGCTGGGCACCTAACTTTCTTAGGCTCCTTTGAACAACCTGGTCATAGTCATAAGTAGTTTGAAATAGCTTCTAGCAAGGCTGGGAGCCATGAACATTTTTCTGGACATAGCTAAATGGGTTTGTTAGCTAGTGCAAAATCTTGCAGTCTCCCTTTTAGATAAGTTACTTCTTGGTGTGTTTGGAGCCTGTAATTCAATCTATGCAACATTTCAGTTCTCAATGCAGTGTGTATTACATAGGTAGTATAATATTTATATACTCCTGGTTATCCTCTCATCTTAGTGAGTTCCTCAAACTTGCCTCAGTTAGGTCAGTCAAATCTTCTCCAGGTTAAATTCTTTCATCAAACAACCCCACTGAAAGAACCTTGAGTTAACATGGTGAGTTATAACTGAGAACACAATGTATGGGATATAAGTTTCACTGACTTCGCCTCTTTTAAAAAACTCGTCTTTGCTCCCTAAATCTTTGAAGACACGTTATTTTAGCTTGAAGTGTTATATGGAAAGCAGCAGTTCTTGTTGGAGTATAAAATTTATTTTTTGATTGAAACCTGTTTTAGAAACTTGGCCACTTCCAGCTTGCTGCAGACAACTGCCACAAAACAAACACTCTTTTCTGACACCAGACAGTAAGGTGGTCCAATGTTCAATGATCATAAAACATATTTTCCATGTAACTGTAGGAAGAATGGCTCTGTATTAAATTGTGGAGTAGAATAATGTAAATTCTGGAAATGGGGGGCTAGATCCTCTGCTGGTTCCAGAATATTCTGGATAGAGTTGATGGGTGGCCACAAAAGAGTTGTTTTCAGTCTCTTGTCTTGGAAGTGATTGTGTGACGACTGGATCTTTATCATAAAACAGCCTACGGTAGATTGTTAGAATCTCTACGGATGGTTACACCATCTGTGACTCACCAGAGACTAGCGCTGGTCTGCACGCAGTCCATTTTTCCTGCAGCCCTGACCACTACAACATATGAAGGAAAATTTGAATGGCATAGGGGAACCATCACTAGCTGAATCTGCCAGCAGAACGGACCCATAGCATGGTCGAGGACCTTGCCTGATTTTTTTTATCAGTCCCTAACATTTAAATTCACTAATCCATCAGATTAAAACACATCAAATGAGCAATATTTTCTTGCCAAAAAAAAGCCATCTCTTTGGTAATTAAAACAAAAACAAATTCTACTGGCTGCATGTTTGAGAACTTCTTACAGAAGTTTTAGGTAGCTTGATTTTTGCCATTTAATCATTCAACGTTACCTATTTTTGCTCTGCAGTTGAATGTCTTAAACTAGCTCAGATATTATCCTTATTACCATTGCACACATTTCTTTGATTGTTTTTAAACCAGTTAGAGATTAAAAGTCATGAATGAGGTTAATGTATAATTAATGAGCCGAGGTGCTTTGCGGTGGCAGCTCAGAATAATGATGGATGAGCTCACGGAGAGATCTGACTAGCTGTCCAAGGTCAGATTGCACATAGGACCATTACCATTGCCTGATCCAGCTTTAGTTCTGGCTGATTTCCTATTTTAAACAGATTTGTTATTCCTAAATAACTGCTGAACCACTTAAAGGTTGCGTGGGTTTTTGCTGACCCAAAACCATGGATCAGTCTTATGTAGTCTCAAACAAATCACATGGTTCAGCAGAGTTTTTGCCCACAGATGACCCGACCCATAGTCCACTGAAGTCCATGGAAAGACTTCCTTTGATTTCAATGGACTTTGGATCTGGCCTAGAATGATCCCATTTACACATGGGGGGAAAAAAGCAACACGGATCAACTTTCATACAAAATTACTTTACGTGTTAGATTAAAAAAAGTATAAATTATGACTTTTATTATAAGAAGGATTTACAGCAACTGACAAATGTTGGGCCACGTTCTTCATTGACTTATCCCTCGGATGAAATCATACCGGCATTGAAGTCAGTGGGAGTTTTGCCATTGATTTCAGTGGACTCAGAATTTCACCCCGGTGTGTAATTCCACTAACTACAAAGTGAACATTTCAGCAAGGGGTGCATGGTGTAAGTCAGTGCAGAATTTGGCCCCATAACTTCAGTTTGTTGAGATAACCAACTGCCATGCAATCTGATATGACTAGTTGCAGACACTGACTGTTGTTACTGGATGTGTACATTACACCAATCAGGAATAATTCTAACTCCTTACCTTGCTTAGGGCAGGTCTCAACCTAAAACACTGCAACAGCACTGTAGCGCTTCAGTGAAGATGCTACTATGCCAATGGGGGAGTTAATTCACTTCCGTAAGAAGCGGTAGCTCTGTCAATGAGAGAAGCTCTCCTGTCAACATAGCGCTACCTACCCCAGGCTTTAGGTTGATATAACCACATCATGTGGAGTGACGTACACTCCTGAGCGATGTAGTTATACCGATGGTAGTTTACAGTGTTAGACCTGGCTTTAGTTTATCAAGTTCTCAATCAATAGCCTCTCTTAGGAGAGAAGTCCACAGTAATGGCCATATTCTCCTTCCTTTCCAATTCTACCAGGCAGAAGCACTTAACATTCCAGAGCCCATGTCAGTGGCCAGGCAAACAGTAAATGAATTGGCAGCCTTAGGAAGAGTACCTTGTATATGTTACACAGACTAGAATAGATGTCAAGATTGCTGAGAAGTGTACGAGTGCCCCCTAGCCCTGGGCTTTGTTACATGTGATGATTGCCAAACCTGGTGCATGCTCTGAAGGATGGGCAATTTGTCAATATGCCATGTTTTGAACACAGTCTTAATTTAATAGTAGATATGTCTCAGGGAGAGGTAAAGGTTCCCTCTCTCTCTGATGCTCTCCCATATACTCTGCTATTACCTAATCTATTTTCTCTGGCCATCTTTGTCAAGAGTTTGTACTTTCCTCTCAGTCAAGCACTGAGTCAAATGAATGCAGATGTAAACAGAGCCTCTTATTTTCTCTATTTCCACAAAGGCATTCAGTGTTGTGCTATACAAAATGAAAACCAGGGTAGGATGCTTTAAAACAAGTATTTTCTCTAAAATACAAAGCGAAAGCGTTTTCCCGTGAAACTAAATTTGCAGTTTCTATCCCAGTGGTTGTCCTTAAACTGTGCCTATTTTATCCAAGCAACAAATAATTGGGAACAAATCACTCCCTCTGTGAATCCATTCTGATCCCAGAATTCAAATCTGAACCTTCTAGTGTTCAAAGGGGCTTGGCTTCCTATTTCCTCTTTAAACCCCTCTGTGTCTGTAGTTAAATGGTGGAACAGGATTCATTGCGGCCCAGAAACTTAGCAAAATTCAAAAAGGGATTGGACGTTTATACGGATGGCAAGAATATCCAGAGTTGTAATAGTTAATGCTAGAAAAAAATGTGGAAGAGATACTAAGATTCGTACTTTAGGGTTTAAGCTAATCTCTAAACACTAGTGACTGGGAGATTTCTTACATCTTCCTTTGAAGCTGGCCACAGTCCAAGACATGATTCTGCACCTGATGGACTTTGGATTTGATCAGTTGTGACAATTACTATGTGTTACAAATTGGCCCAGCAACCCACTGTACAGTCACCATTTATTGAGTGGACCTCGTCATTGATCTCCATGTGCTTCTAAGCTCACTGGCTTTAGGTAGAGTCTAATCAGTGTTTCTAGCTCTGGGACTCTAGGCCATGCTACTGGGTTCAGACCCCTTGTCTGATGCCCTTCCTTGGTACATGGGATGCCACCGTCCAGCTGCCCTAGAACCCAGTGTCTGAAACTTCCTGTGCCCTCCCAGTCTCCCTCAGAGTCCAACCTAGGTTGTGGGCACTCTGGGTTTATTCCTTCAAGCCCTTCAGAGAGATGACAGAAAAACAGGAGAAACTGAGGTTTAGCAGAGATATTTCTTAATCACAGTGACTTTACTCTTCAAGCATTTATGTTACAGATCATTTAAAATAACAAAAGCTCTGAGACATGCCCTCTCCTGGTCTGACCTTACCCCTTCAGTAGTCCGTCACTCTTTCAAGCTGGGCAGAAACTGTCATGACCTTTTTCTCCTGAAAGTCCTTCTTATACGTGGCAATGGTCTGCCCCCTGCACAGAGCAGGACACTGTTCTGAAACAGGGCCTCCATCGCTGTGCTCGAGCTTTGCCGTTCTGTATCTACCATGCTCCCCCCTACATCTCACCCCCAACTTGCAGGCTCCCCATGTAGAAAACCCATTATTCCAGTAGAATGAGTCAGTAGTTGAGAGTCAAAATCAATAGCACCAGATTGTAGCCTTGATGGCTCTCAATGATAGTCCTTTAACAAGGTGTCAAATGAGCTTCCCAGTCTGCACTACTGTTGCCACAGGACTAATATTTCAACACAGGTACAAAACAGACTTCACAATTTGGTACAGACAGATCCCTGCCCTGAGTTCCCATGTTCCTAATTCTGGTATAAAAATGGAGAGTGAGATCTAGAGTTCTTCGTGTGTCCAACACTCTTGTTAAAATCAGTAGGCATGTTGGTTTCACAAGGGATTCAGAATCAATTCCTGAGTCAGAATATTATTGTGTCAAATGCTATATCAGGTGTGTTAATCTGTCAAAGTAAAAACAACCCAGGGAGTATGAATGCACAGTGTGCTATGACTTGATACTGTGGTGGAATAGATCACTTGTGTATTTGTGTTTTAGAAGAAGGCTACAATTATAACAAAAAGGAATACAGAAGAAAAGGAGAACTCTACCAGTTATTGCGATAAGTCTGCCAGATCAAGATAATTAGGACAAAATCTGAACCAAAAATAATGTTCAGGATTAGCAATCATTTACAATTGACATCATTTATAACGAATTAGCTTAAATCCCCAATTTTTCATCTTTAGAAATTGCTTTCGTTTTATCATAAGCAGATAAATGTTTGGCTAAATGAACATGAATCCAACAGGACATTTATCAGCAGCTGATTGCATATGAACAGGATTAACTCCCCTCTAACTAGAAACTGAAATGTTTCTCTTGCGCTGCCTGAATCCTGGATGAGCCTAGGAGTGCGTGTGTGTACACGTGTGGGTGTGTGTATATATATATATGAACAGGAATGACAGAATAAAGCATGATTGTGACATTATGCAAGCCACAGAAGGATAGTTAATTCTTGAGGATGTATTTAGCAATGTAAGTCCCAGTTCCGTCAAGGTATTTAAGCATGAGAGCAAGCACACTGAATCCTATCCTGATTTTATTTCAAGGATAGGGCCAAAGCAGGTCAACCTTGAGAAGCAGGCAATTGGTCATGGCTCTCTGACTGTCCCCTTCACCTCATACACTGATTGGATCTTAGCACAGGAGGCCACTTGGGACAAAGTAACGATTTATAAATGGGCCCTGATCTTGCAAAGCACTTAAGCAATCTTAATTTTGCTCATATGAATAACGTTACTGAGGTCACTGTGGGCCCCTCTCTGAGCAAAGCCATCTCCATACTCAAGTGCTTTGAAGGATTAGGGCCTAAATGACTGACGTTAGTACCAGTTTGTTATATTTCCCACTATAGAGGTAAATGCTATTTATGCAATCGGTCTGGCAAAGAGATCCACACAAGGATCCACTGAAGCCAATGTGACTCGAAACAAGCATGAGGATATACCAGCAGACACCACTAGTCCGTTGTGAATGAAATCCATTCCCCACCCCCGTGATGTGTGTGAAACGAGTTGTGGGGGCTCCATGTTGCTGCTAGCAGGCAGTTGTCCATATCACAAAAAGCACCATCACCACTGGCGAGAGACTGGGTCAGCTCTTCAGCTGGCATAAATTCAGATCGTTTTACTGAAGGCAGTGGAGCTCTGCCAATTGAAACCCATGGAAGATTTGGCCCTGTGTTTGGTACCGTTGCTTTGTGGTCGACCACAGCAAAGTATTGAATGACTTTCTCATGTCCTTGCAGAACTAAGTTAAGGCACACTGGAAGAGTAAGGAATCATGCATTACATGCCTTGCTCCATCCCTTCTCTGTGGATTAAAAGGGGATTCCAGCCCTGCCGCCCTGACAATCTTCAAAAGCACGAAATTTTACTTAAAAACAAGCAAGGAAGCAAACAAGCAGCCTTTAAAAGATACATGTTACGTATCTGAGATCAGAGTCAGGCACTAAGTCCCCAAATTACCTTTCCCCTGTTCGCATGGTGGCTGCTCCCTCTGTACTGCGTCTTACCCCAGCTGTTATGCTCAAGGTTGATTCAGTATTCAGGTTAGATAAAGCTCAAACCCTCTCCTTTGGAGGCCTCATCTTTTATTTATATTTATTGTTCTTGTACAGTACTCATCCTATTTTCCTGAGGTAAAAAATCTGCCATTGTCAGCCCCTTAGAGACAATTAAAAAAATAAGGAGAGCAATATCTGTTGTTGTAAGCGCGGGTTTTCCTCAATTGTGGCAATCAGGGGTGTGGGTTAGAAGTGAGAATTGTTGCGTCATCTCCATACCTATGGAAGGACACTCCTGTGACATAATGCATGTCCTTTTTCAGATAGACTTTGACTTTGGCCCAGATAACAGCACTCTACAGACACGTGAGGTTGTCCCAGATACCCTTCTATACCAGAAAGGTATATCTTGACAATGTATTTATGCCAGACAGTAATAAGGGCCCAGACCTGTCATCCTCATTCACATCTTTAATCCTTTCTTCCACAAGTAGCCCCACTGGGTATGTCTACACCGCAATTAAAAACCTGCAGATGGCCCGTGCCAACTGATTTGCTTTTGCGGAGCTCGGGGCTCAGGGCTCTTTAATCGCTGTGTAAATGTTTGGGCTTTGGCTGGAGCCTGGGTACTGGGATCCCACGAGAGAAGGGGGTCCCAGAGCTTGGGCTGCAGCCTGAGTCTGCATGTCTACACTGCAACTAGACAGTCCCTTAGTCCAAGCCCCGTAAGCCCAAATCAGCTGGCATGGAACAACGGCGGGTGTCTAACTGCCATGTGGACAGAGCCAGTGAAGACAAAATATCTACTTTCTGCTGGCTCTCACACTTTATATTTTCCAAGCACTGTACACACAGTAATTAATGCTGTGCTTGAAATATTTGACAAAAATCTTATGACAGCATTGCATTTACTGATGGATTTTCTTGTCTCCTATTTTGACATAAAATAAGATTCACTAAGGCTGCAGAAATTTAAAATCTAAGCTCCCCACCTCAATCTTGGCTCAGAAATACGTTGGTTTCACTTCAGCCTTTATTCCTCAGATGATCCCTGAGCCAAATTCTGTTTTTTATTCTTGGCTGACGCCCCTCCAGCACTGTGTATTCCTAACTCCATTCAACTTCTGTCTTTCTCAATTCCCTGCCATACAGCCACCAGGAACCCAGCAAAAATAGCATTTCCACAAGTGCAGGAGATGAAGTCTCAGACAAACTTCCAAAATATAACAACTGGGGATCCTAATCCTGAATTTTTTTTTCTGAAGGGAACCTAAATTGTCAAGGATATGAAGTACTGTTAACCTTCAGATCTTGGCAGGAAATGATGGGGGGAAAGGGTGCGGGAGCTAAGGTATGGACAGAGGACCTTGATTAACATGGGTCACTGCACCCTAGTCCCACTCCTTTGTGTCCGCTGAAAGACTTACAGTAACCATAAAGCTGAGTAAATCTTGGGCTCATAAAATTTCCTACACTGATCGGCTAGAAGGGCAATAGCAGTAAAGAACCTGTTCTTGTGAACCATGGAAAGGTGATAATGATTTTCTTCTGCTCTCTTTTAGTGCTGTCAGTTTAATTGCAAATTAACATGTATGTTGGGACTTCAGTATTGGTCTCACTCTCAGCTGCTACTTCGAGGCCAACGCTGTGCACTTCTGAAAATCCAGTCCGTAATTTTGACCTGTATTGCGCTTCCTTTTCAGGCCAGTCTGTCCCTGGTGTTTTAAAAGTCGGCCACTTGTAGGTTTAGGAGTAATAGCATTCTGCGGTGAAAAAAAGAGGGGTGATATTTACTATGGACCATGTTCTGCTACTGTACCATGTGCAGGCTTCCCAGTGAGGTCAGTAGGAGGTTTGTACAAATGTAAAAGCGGAATATGTGGCCCGATGTTGTTTGTTATCGTATTGATAACAAGGTGGGGGAGAAGCATTTTCCACAGTGATTACATGAGGTGAGGCGGAAGCATTTTCCACAGTGAATACATGAGAATTATTCAAGTTGGGATGTATAAAATCTTACAATCAACAGACTCACCAGGATGGAATTAATAAGTTATAGGCCACCAGCTTATAAAGCTGCCAGGAACAGTTTGCCAAATATTTGAAAAGCACTGCTCATAGTTCTGATCTCTTTATCTTTTAGAAACTCATAACCCCATAACCTGATAACCTTCTAACCTTTGTGGGGAGTCAGTCCTGAATAATTCCTCCTATCTGTCTGGACAAGTTTCACTCAGACTATTTCTGTACGAGTGTGTGGAATAGCAAGGAGGCATGGGAGGAGGGGAGGATGCAGTTGTTTTGCTAAGGAGCTTACTCTGCCTGGCTGCTATGGGGGTGCAGTGTTGGGAAGGACAGAAGAAGCGTTCTCCTCTGCTCCTTGCATGGACCCATAAGGACCAGACTCTCTGCTCTGGGTACATTCCCTCTCAATTCCTTTCGGGCATACAATGCTCCAGAGAAAGCAAAGAAGGGTCAGAGCTGTGCACCTACCCCTTTACACACTACAATAAAAGGTAGGAATGTAGGAACTGCCAGACCAGGTCAGAACTGAGGGGGGTCCATCTAGTCCATTATCCTGTCTCTGACAGCAGACAGTACCAGATCCTTTAACAAAGAGAAGAGAGAACATCTGTGCCCCACATTTGGTCCCATTCTGAGCTCTAATTGAGATTGGCTTAAGCCCTGAAGGCTTAATATCCCTCGATAACTCTGGATATTCTTGTTATCCACATAGACGGCCGATCGTGTGTGCATGCGTCTGTGTTTGTTCTTCTCTCCCAGGACTAGTCTCCCGGCACTTGGACCCTGTCTTGTTTGCTACTCTATGCTAGCAGTGCCGTAGCTGATGTGAAATGAGCTGGTGTGGGTCTCTCAGTCCAGTCTTCAGAGGGTGTGTTCACATTGCAAAACTTGCATTACAACTGGCAGTGACGGTCCTCCCCAGGCCAGACTCTACTCACTTGTCACATACAAAACGTCTGTTTACATCTCTGAGCATCTTGTACGGCATTTGCGGGTGGAGTAAGCACCTTGGTTGGCATTGTCAGCAGTGATCGGACAAACTAAACTATTCTCTTACCCAAAGATAGGCCTTTCTGGGCAGGCTTGGAGAAGGGTAAAGTGAGGAACTTGGGCCACTGCTATGCATGAGGTCTGTAGAATTACGATGTGTATTGAGCTGGCACCTAGAAGCCCCAACTAATATCAGGTCCCCATTGTCTGAGGCACTGTATATGTGCACAGCAAGAGACAGGCTCTTCCTTGAAGAACTTCTAATCTAAATAGACCAGATAGGCAAAGGTGGCTGGGAAAACAGATGTAGATACAGTTGATATGACTGTCCCAGGCGGTAAAGCAGTAGGCCAGTGGTAGATCCAGCAGTAGAACTTAGCTCTCCTGGCTCTCAGTCCAATGCCCTATCCACTGGACCTTATTAATAATGCGTCCAGCATCATTCACAAGGAAAACGGGGAAATGAAAATAACTGCTCACATTGTAAAAAACAAACAAACAAAATCAGCCAAGAAAAATTAGGCCGGATTCACCTGTACATTCCAGCTGCTTTGTGCCATGCCAGTGATGCAAAGCCCCTGTAAACATGGCCTATCTAGCTGATCAAGCCACGTTTATGGCTGCTTCACAGATCCAGAGTGGTGCAAAGCAGCCAGGGTGAACCCAGTCCCTTTAACCCTGTGAAATCTTATGTAGAACTTCTACTCTTTCAAGAACTACCTCCACTTTAAGGAAAGCAGACAGCATAGCTGGTAAGGAGGACTGAAGATACAAAATACTATAAGAATAGGAGTTCAAATATTTCATCATGCTGCCATTTGCAAGTTCATAGTGGTATTGGGTAGAACTGAGATTCTTTTCCAAAATCAAAGCGTTCTATCATTTGAGCTAAAAGAGAATCACCAGTAGCTGTCATCCATAAAGGGCTTATGACATACCATTGAGCAGTTCTGATTCTGTACACTAGAGGGCATACATAAGCACTAGCTGGTTCATTACCATGCCATATCTGATTGCTTGCTCAGAAGAAGCACAGAGTGATTGATGTGCAATTCACAGACAGTGCAGCTTGCTAACTATTTAAATTGCTTTCAAATAGTGTGTGACACGTATAATTTTCCAACTAGCCCTCAATGCTGCTGAATTATAGATTATTTCCAGTTAATTCAAAGTGTTCTCACTTTAAAAGTTTGGCACTGCCACAGGCCAAACTGCAGGGATTGTAATGTCAAATGAGAAAATTACTTTGTTATAGCCATGATCATGAAGGTGGAGACTCAGCTGGTCTACCTCTTAAGTGCTATCGAATTAGCTTTGACGGACACTGCTTTTTGACTCCTATTCCTTACAAGCATGATCCTTAGCAAAAACCATGTACTTCTGCCACCATATTTCACTAGCTATATGCGAATAACTCTTCATTCTAAAATCAGTGCTGATAAAGGGGCACATTTGCCAGAAAGGTGACTTCCCTTTTGTGGATGCAATTCAACGGCAGGCCTAAACTGTAGTAGCCACAACACTAATGACCATTTGTGCCCACGCTTTTCCTACTTTGTCTATTTAGACTAAAGCTATTCAGGGCATGGATTGTCTCCTACCATGTGTTTCTACATCACCTAGCACAGTGGGGCTCTGCCCTTAGCTGGGACCCCTAATCCTGTAATAGAAATAATGTATTTCTCCTTCCAAATCCTATATGCCTGGATTCATGGTACTAAAGGAGGCTGGGTTTAGAGGTGGAGAGATGAAATAAATAATCCAAATAATATTTCTCAGCCAACTTTTCTGTAAACTATGTACAGAATGCCTGATAGTGTGGTGAAGTATAAAGGTTTTACTGGCATCATCTGCATACCTCAGATATTTCTTTGTCACCATCCCAAGTTCATGCTGATGAAACCCACATTTCTCACCATCATTCGTGCTCTTTTTGTCTGTCCATGCATGCCAGTATATAAACTGTAGATGAGTCTATAGTAGCCATGTTCCAGAAAATGGCCCCAAATTGCACTGACATTTCATTAATGATTGCAAAAATTCTGCCCTGTGCTGACAGATTTGTGAACCCTAATGAAACTGGCAACATTTCTCATGAGCTATTTACATGGCGAAGATATTCATTTCGTGCCATGAAACTTTTGCCCAGCTCTCCCAAGCACAATAGCTTGTGTTTGCTAGCTACTGGTGCAGCTCATTTAATTTGTTATCTCGGCACTTCATTTGGAAGATTGAAATCCTTCTGCCATCATCTCCAGTGATTTCTCCGCATTAATTAATTGAAAGCCTGCTGGCCCATTAGAGAAGTGGG
This sequence comes from Mesoclemmys tuberculata, assembly GCA_007922155.1. Taxonomy (NCBI): domain Eukaryota; kingdom Metazoa; phylum Chordata; order Testudines; family Chelidae; genus Mesoclemmys; species Mesoclemmys tuberculata. Next base: position 13,930,941 of record ML675637.1, read on the forward strand.
TAATGACCTCTAGATTCAAGTCACATTTGGCTAACACAGCTATTCTGTAACATTTGCCAGACAAAGCATGAAGGAGGAGTGCCCTTACTCTTAATGAAAACCTCACTCATCCCAAACAAATTTTATTAAAGCAGGAAATTAGATTTCAACAGTAAAAAGGAGAAGAAGAAAAAAACCCCACAGATACTACCCCTTAACTTGCAGCTTCCTGTTTTCAAAAGACTTAGTGTTTCACCAAAATCAATTTTTCTTATTAGCTGCTTTAAAGTAGCACCTAGAGGCCCCATCTGAGATTGGACCCCTTTGTGCCAGGCACTTTACAAACAGTCCCTGTCCCTAACAGTTTACAATGTAAATAGGTTAATCAAGGCTGGGATGGGAATAGAGGCCCAGAGAGGTAAAATTACTTGCCAGAGATGGACCCTGCACATCAGCGGCATGGCCTGGAATAAAGCACTGGTCTCCTGACCCCCAGCCCAAGGTTCTGTCTACTAGACCATGCTGCCTACTTAAATTAAATGTTTGTTTGTTGGTAATAATGCTGCTCGCCTAACCCAATAAAGGGGAAGTCAGTTAAAGACCCTTATGAGTCTGAAATCTAATTGGCTTGTTCCCTGCTCCCATTGGCGTTGATGCAAATGTTGCTATTAATTTCCTAGGAAGCAGGAGTGAACCAGAAAGCACAAGACCAGTGGGCAAATGTGGGCTATCTCCTACCCTGTGGTGTCAACACCACTAGGTTCAATTTTTTCTGAAATTATAAAAGAATCTTTAAAATAAATGGAAAAAACACGGGTGAAATCCTGGCCCCATTGAAGTCAATGGTCAAACCACCATTGACCTCAGTGGGGTGAGGATGATACCTGTTATGGCTTTTAGGTTGGTTGGTTGGTTGGGTTTTGTAGCTTTAGGAACTTACTCCACAAATTATCCAGTGTATTTCAGTGGCACTGCCCAAAAGAGTAAGTTACTATTCAATGGGTGGAAAAGTGGGAGAATCTGGCACTCAGGGAGTAATTGTATTTGAACTCCCCATTTCTCAGGGACAAATGGAAAGCTACATTCAGAACTCAGTCAATGATGGAGTTTTATAATGCCAAATAATTCAGAATAATTATAATTAGGTTTCAGGTACTGTCTATTGATGAAGACTTACAGTTAGCACAAACTGTAAAATTAAAAACCAATGCCGGCCACATGGGAACTTATCTTTTTTATTATATTATATTAAGTTTTATTGTCTTGCTTAATTAACAAGTAAATCAGTGGCTCATAAAGCCATCTCCTGTAGATGTTAAATACCCACCTACAACGCAGTGGAATGTTGAGGGCGCTCAGTTCTTTATCAGGAGATGCTTGAGATTGTATAGGATGTGGCTCACAAGTAGCACTGGGCAGGAAATGGTTTTGCTGGACTGGAAAAAATATTGAGATTTGTAATTTTTTTCCCCAGCTCAAATCAGGATGAAAATTCAAAATCTTGAAAAACTTTGCAACCCAACAATCCAGTTTTTTTAATCAATTCCGGGCAATCATAATGCTGCATTTTGATTTTAACCTTTTCTATCTTTAATTTTTGTCAATAATTAGCTTGAATTTTGAAACACAGAGTCATATCAAGCCCCAAAAAGCGAAGTTTTTCTTTTAGAAAATGTGGAAACGGGAAATGCTGACATTTTTAAAAATATTTTTTCTCTGTTTTTTTCAAAATGAGAAATGAATTGCAACCAATCCTTTCTGGTGAACAGTTTTGGGTTTGACAGATTGGCATTTTCTGATGAAAATACCTTTAGTTTAAAAATTCCTAACCAGTTGTATTCATAAGTTGTAGCAAATTACACACATTGTGTTGATACAAAATTGTTGTACAGTTGTACAAGTCAGGAGAAAGGGAATTCCAGACTGTTCTCTCAAATAACACATCCACAAGGCTCTTGACCTAGCTGAGGGAGGGATTGCCTCTCCACCAAGCCATACTGCCACAGCTGTGATCAGCAGAAACGCTTGAGCTGGATTCCTCTTATACTAGAAGAGAGGGGTGTGCTGGCAGGGCTGTGAGGGCTCTGGGACTCTGCGCCTTGTTTTTTCCATTGGTCCAAAATAACCTGAATTTGGTGACTTTCCTGACACACTGCACAAGATGTCTGTTTGAGAAGGTTTTTGGAGGGCGAGCTATATGTATGCTTCCTAGAGGAAGAAGAGGGTGGCTGGCTGGCTGGCTGGCTGGTCAAGTTCCTGTAGAACTGATTATTTCAATGCTGCTGAGAATGAATGCAGTTGTATTTATTGTATTATTAATTAAGGTAGAAATGCCAAACTTCTTTGGTATGTGTATAGCTATTGGTAAACATATACCTAAAACCTGTTCTGGTAGGGTGCAGAAATGCATCCCACATGAACGTATTGTGGAGAAAAGCCATCAAGAGAGCCTCCATTTCAGGCGATAATTAGGACAAAGCAACAGCATCATAAAATGAAATACTCACCTTTATTCCAGGAACTCTCAACCAGCAAGGTATTGTATTCCAGTCACAAAAGCGGAGAAACACATGAGAATGTTCAGGATAGAATCACAGGATCAAATTCTGCTTGGGGACAGTTCTACTAAATTCAGTAGAATTAGTCCTGATTTAGCTGAAGGCAGATTTTGGTATCTTAAGCTATGTCTATGCTCCAAGCGCTACAGCGGCACAGCTGCAGCGCTTCCTCTTTGAGAGGCAGTAGCTAGATTGACAGAAGAATTCTTCCATCGACGTAGCGGTGTCTATATCAGGGCTTGACTTAACTACATCTCCCATGGATGTGAATTTACATCCCTGACCAACTTAGCTAGGTCCACCCAAGTTTTAGAAGTAGATCAGGCTTTAAGCCTGATTTTCACTTACACTAAGGCAAATTTACTGTAGTCTAGTAGTAAAAAAGGTCTTAAAATGGCTGTAAATATAATTTACTACCACTTTATGGCCTATTAACACATGTAGCCTGGTACAAAGAGGCCATAACATAAATGAGAATCAAGCCCCTTGATTTGAGAGATGGCAATGTTCTAATGATCTGTCATCCTGCCAATGCAGGATTGTTCCCTAGAGTTCATTTCTTATTACCCAGTAATTAGAACTGAAATAAGTAAATTGGTTGTAATTCACACCGATAGTTATTTCAGTGCAAGTCTATGTGTGGGCACTCTTATTCTGGCTTAAGAATGTCCTATTTTGATGCACTTTGACTCAGTAAAAGTTAATTTAAATTATATCAAAGTAGGCCACTTTTATTCCAAAAGCAGAGTGTCCTCACACAGACTTGCACTGAAATAAGTAAGGCCCCGATCCTGCAATCGCTTTACACACATGCTTTACTTCACTCCCTGAATAGTCCCATTTGAAATAACAGTAGTAAAGTTATGCATATGTACATGTTTGCAGGATTGGCACCTAAAAGATGTGAACTACAACTGATTTAGTTATTTTGGTTCCAGTCACTGTGCAGAAAAGCCTAGATCAGATCAGTTAACCTTTTGAGTAACTCACATAACTCACATGCTGTCCTTGCTAACATAACTCATGCTCGTTTTAGTTTTGTTTTGTTTTATTTTTTTAAGCAGAAATAAAATTCTGAAACAACTGGTAATTTGTTTTTAAAAATCAGTCAGAAGTATAGGGATGAATTAATCAAAAGTTTCTAATATTAAAGCTTTATAATATATAAAGTGAATACAGTAAAATAACTAGAGTCTTCTATAAATGCACAGTCTCAGGGAAATTCTTAGCATAGATCCTAATTCTGCTGTTGTTCGTTACAGTTTTACACTGGCATAACACCACTGATTTCAGTGGAATCACTCCTGATTTACTGCTATGAGGAGACGAGAGGGAGAGGAACATGAATTCCATAATCACCAGACTATACAGGTGCTCTTCATATTATAATACCTTGGAACAAGTACATTGCACTGAGGACCATTTGAATGTGATAAATAAACATTATATCTGGGGTAGGAGTTCTGTCCAGGAACTCTAACCACAGATTCTCTGCTTTGTTAGTAATTACTGTGTTTCTGGGACTTTTGCCTTTTCCTCTTCCAACCACCCCTGCTCTAGCTCACTGTTACTACTCCAATAGCTGAACATCTGATTCTTATTCCTATCTGATCAGTTGCTGGAGCTGCTGTAGTCACTAATATTTTAAATTCCAGATACTGGGAGTTGGTTCGTGTTGACTTGTTCCCCTTCAAGCTTGGTACAGTTCTGCTAGAGCAGTAATTAACAGATGGGTGTGTAAAGTCTACTGGAGCACAAATGTAAAAAATGATGATTGCCAGGACCTAGAACTCTATAAACATGGGGAAAATATGATTTCTTGTTCTTTGTCCTAAGCAAGACAATTTTTGTCAAATCCGGGAGCCCAAACACCGTAGACAAGGATTCGGCTCCTGGCTAAGACTTAGACTCTTTGGCATTCATGCTGTGACTGTTTGTAGTGGTCAAAATAACTTGAAAAAGCCAATGTCATGTGGTTTTCAAGGTCATCTAATATACAAAGACTTTGAGAAACTTAGGCTGGTATAAAAATAGTTCTTAGGCCACGTCTACACTGACAGCAGGAAAGTTGCCGCCGTCAGATGGACTTATCTGGATCAACTGAGCACTCAGTGAAGACCCACTCAGTTGATCCAGAAGTCAACACACTAAAACCACCTCCTCAAGTGGCGTCTGGCTGTGTCGACAGGAATGCAGTTCCCATTGGCGCAGTGCAGTGAAGACAGCGGGCAGAAGAGAAGCACAGAAGTTGATGGGAGTTACGCAAGTTTTTTGTGTAGTTTGTGTGACTCTGGTCAACTACTGCCGAATCTCCGAGGTAAGTGTAGACAAGCCCTTAGTGAACTTTCTGCATTAAAATATGTGGATGCAATAAAATCGCTAGTCTGTTTTGAGCAATATTTGCACATTTAGAAATGAAGTACAAATAATCCAGATTGTGTTTTAGTTTTTAGAACAGGTTGTAACAAGCTAAATGAAGATACAGAAAGGAAGAGGATTGACTTGGCAGTGTGCTTGATTTCCTTAGAACAACAAAAGGCTGAATGCATTCTCCTACTCTTCTTTTACTTTATTTTATGATAGAAAGCTTAATGTCTAATTCAGTCAAGACTAGCAGTCTGCTTATATATGTTATCCTTGGAATCCAGTCACAAAAGCTATAGAACACACACACATAGAAAACATTATTGTTCCATTTAAACTTGCCTTCTTGTGTGTACAAATAACGAGCAATCACTTCACCACCATGGATCTCGGCCAACCACAAAGTATAGAAAACTTAAATGAAATAGGCATTTGTTAGTTTTCTAACATATTGTAGGATAATGAGCAAATGAAGGAGAAAGAGGAAGATAAAGTTAGGCTCCTGAAAGGCTACTTCTAACATATACAGTGGGTATTAAAATTACAGTGTGGCCAAAACTGTCAAACAAGAGTAAACAGTAGGTATCTATGGCCCCAGTCCTGAAAGATTTCTGCATGTTTAATTTTACGCATGTGAATTGTTTAACTGAACTCTGGAGATCTGGACAAATTTGAGTACGATTATGTGACAGGGTTGCTTGTAATGGTGGAGGGAGAGGTCTCCTTCTGGTTTATGTCTTATGTTCCAAAAGTTCATGCTTCAAGGCCTCAGACGGTCACTTGTAGGGGCAGGAAGGGATTTTTTTTCCCTCCAGTTTATTCTGTGGTGGTTTTGGTCTCCATTTTCTGAAGCATCAGAGATGGCCATGGCTGGAGTTGGGACACTGGGCTGGGTGGACCAGTGCTCTGACATGGCATTGAACATTCTCTCTCTCTCAGGCTGGCTGGTTCTTGCTTATGTGCTCAGAATTTAATTGATCGCCATAGATGGGCTGCAAAGTAATAGTAGTGATCTTGGGGGATAGAGGCGGGAGTGTTTGCTGCCTTCTGCAGCATGGAGTGGGTCATTTGCTGGGATTGGTGTACCTCAGTGCCTCCTGTTCTCTGCCTGTGGCATATGATGGGCTGTAATATTTAGGTCTAATTTTGGTTGCTGGGTTTAGTGTGTGGTGCTGGATGGTGTCGGTGGCCTGTGATATTCAGAAGGGCATGTGTGGTCACTTTTGGACCGTAAACTTTATGACTTGTGTGTTTAAAGTTAAGCGCATGCTTAATTTTTGCAGGATCAGGGCATAAAGAAGTAGTCTGGGATTTTTTTGAGGTGTAGATGATCAGTATTTCCCACTGGCCTGACATTTTGGGCGATAGATCCACACTTGTCAATTTTTAATTAAAAAAATAAGAGGACACAGGAGGGAGGAGCTAGTGGCTTTTTTCACTGCTTGAGTGCTGAGCGAGACCCTGAGTACAGTCCCCCATATGCAAATAGTTTTGGGGCACACATCGCCACACACACTGTAACACAGTTGACAGTAGAAATGGTTGGAATGTTTTCTGAACAGTTATTCATTGAAAAGGCTGTTTTGTTTAAACGTAACCCCTTAAGCAAGGTTTTGGATGGCAAGAATTCTGGGGTCCCGGGGAGACTCTCCAGTTACAGAGAGAGGGAGAGGAACTGAAAACCTGACTTCATCATCTGAAAACAGACATTTGGACACAATTCAGTTTCTCAGACATTCAAAAGGTTTTATTTCCACCCCAGCGTGGGATGAAAATAAATTTTGAAACCTCAAAAAGTGGTTGTGAAACAGCATTGTCATTCTCCAGCCAGTTCTGACTGGCAGCCTCTGTTCTAAGGAGATAATGCTGAATTGGGATGATTGAAATCAGGAGGCTGGGGCATTGGCAGAATTCTGTGGTAAAACTTACTCTGACGCCCCCTCGTTTATTCTCAGCATTCTGTTCAAGCCCCAATTTAATATATTAAATAAATAAATGAGTAGTTATGCCAGATGAGATTTTTGCATGAGGAGATCCTCTTCTAGCATTGCCAGCCTTCAGAAGTAATAATCTAGGCATAAAGTGTTGCCTGCAGGCAGGTTTGAAATAATAATTTTTATAAGGCTTATAAATCAAACTATAAAAATAAGGGACAAGTGCCTCAGCATAAGAAAATATAAAGAATCTTGATTAAATTGTGTGTCAATAATAGATTCAGAAGGCCCTGTTGTTCAAGTCTGGGTACAATTTTCTCTCTCTACATTTTTCTGTGGATAGCATCCAGCATCGAAGACCCTCATGCTGCAAAGACTATAGACATGCTTAATCGTACGTACGAGTAGTTCTGTGTGACTTCAGTGGGCCAGCTCATATTGCAGAAAGCTGGGAACTACCCAAAGTGCATAACGCTGACCATGTGTATAGTTCTTGAAGGACTGGGAACCTTGTACTTGCAAGCAAAAAAGGAGGAGAAGAAATCTATCCAAAAACGTAGAGACTACCTCAGCTCAGACATTTAGAGGCCTGGCTGACTTCTTTTGAAACATATTGGTCCAGAACGTAAATCTCCAGTAAACCTCACAAAGTTATTGATATTTTCTCCTCATAATTAATATTCTGAAACATAATAAATATGCCTATTCTGCATGTTTGTTCTGGTTAGTCAGGTGATTAGGGAACACGCACAACAGAGATGATTTTGCTGCCCCACACTTTCTCCACGGCACAGGATTGTCTTCTTACAGGAACCCCCTCCCCAATGCCTTTCTGGAGTTAGCCCTTTAAATTTGGCAGAGCCAAGCTGCTGTAGCCTAAAGGTGGCCATTTTGTAACTGACTGCTGTTGCTGTCTGCCTTCTCCTCTCTTCTAATTTGTAAGTAGCCTTAACTCTTCTTACATTTCGTCCTAGCTTTACCTTTTTTTAGTCTTGCTAGCATGGTATTTTTTTAAAAGAGACAAGGTTGATTTTGCTTATAAGGCTTCCAGAAAGCTCAGTGTTTGTATCAACAAGCAGCAGAGAAGCCGTGGTATGCACAGAGTTGGTTTGCATAACAATAAAAATTTTGTTTAACGTCTTCATGATGAGCAGAGTCACTTTTACGTGCTGTTAGGGATACCAACTGCTTATCTCTGATAGGTCTGAAGTTAATGATGGAAGTAGATGGTCTGTGTTTTTAGAGGATGATGATGGTTTCTTCTGAGTCGTGCTCAGACGTGTGCTTTGCTCACTTTCTCACAAGTGGAAGAAGAAATACATGCTGGATTGTGGTGGTGTGTGGTGCAGATGATAAGCTGATATTTATAGGGCACAATTCTGCTGACATTCCATATAAGGAACTTGCATTGACTTTAATGGTAGTCTTGTGCTCAGAGGCCCTGGAGCATTTCACCGTAACTACGCAGGTAACCACTATTTTTTCTGTTTGTGAATCTGTTTATTTATTTATTTATACATTCTTCCTCTTTTCTTTTCCCTTCCCATCATTCTCCTTTGTAGGTATTGAGGAGGGTTATGGGTATTCTGCCCTGTCCCCCCGTTTCTCTTAAGTTTCATTTCAGTTTCTTTGTACAGCATTAAAATATCAGTTCAATACAATGTTTCCTGTAAACCCATAGGAGAAGGATAAAACATGTTGGATCTGATTCTGCTCTCACTTTGGAGTAAATGCATAGTAATTCCATGGAAGTCAGTCATATTTCACTGATTTTACTACATGGTGTGAGGGCAGAATGAGGCCTCTCGTTTAGATACAGACAAGAAATGTCCCTGTAAATTTGGATTTAAAGAAAAAATATATATCAGATGTACGTATAATTAAGAGGATTTGGTTGACCTTCCAAAAAAATGGACCGGGCTGGAGTTTGTCGTCTTTGCTTGAATGAAAACTGAGGCTACAATGGTGAATATTTATATGAAAAATCTGAATTATTCATGTACTTTTCAAGATAGTGGAGTTCAGCGTAGTAGCTGCTCGGCTATTTATTACACCGTAAGATAGGGCTTGCATGCACAGTGATGTGGTATCTGGTTTTAGACAATTTCTGTTTGACATAAAGAGTGTAGTATATATGAGAAGAGCAGCTTTGTGTCTGGGTTTGTATCTGGAACAGGTGCAAAGGCTAACAAATGCAAACTGTTCTGAATAAAGAACATTCAAGTGCATATAAATTAGTGATCTAACTTTATTATGATACAACGGTGATTTATGTTGGTTTTGTCTCTACAATTAGATGGTGCAACAGATGGTGAAGATTTAAAAAAAATTGTAACATTCTTGGCTCTGTGAATTTAACAAAGTTATAGTTGAGTAGTCTCTCAAAATGGATGAGAATATTTGCACCCAGAGGAAAAAATATTTTTTTTCTGGGGGGGGGGCAGGACCTTCCCAGTTCTACTTTAAAAGCAAAACTTGAGATATTTGCTTAAAGAGTGGTACTATTACACCAGTGTTTTCCATTTACCCATGCACTGCTTTGGTGGAAACTGGCATGGTGAAAGACCAAGTAAGCTTATTTCCAAAGGGGAAATGCACAATTGAGAGGAGTTTTATGTGTGAACACATGGTGTATTAGGCATACAAGGGAGACTAAGCAGCTGGTAGCATGATAAATTTCTGTATTGCCTATAAGGCCAATCTGCATCTAGAGAGGGGTGAAAGTGAGAAACTAGTTCATTCACATTTTCTGTCTGTCTGCATACAGTAACTGTAATTACACTGTAGTTACATTGCAGTTACACCGGGATTACAGTGTGATGTTGCTTTTCAGTATATAATCACCACTAATTGATATAGTTGGTAAGTTAACTGCATGACTAAATAACTCCTTCTGGAGTTATTCGTAACACCTATACTATTAAAATTCAAGTGTATCAACTGCACTGTACTTACACTGTAATTATGTTCCGTCATGTAATGAACTTTCCAGTCATAGGAATCAGTGGTAATTATAGGAATCAAGACGCATAACTGTAGTGTAATTTCACAAAAATTGCTGTGTAAGCCTCACATAATTACAGCAACTGTATTATAAAGTCTGACCGAATCTATACTTACTAGTACTATAATTACACAGCTGTCTTCAAGGCATTTATTTGAGCTCTCGATGTACAGAGTCTGACTTTTCATCCATTGTGAACAGACGTACAGCAAAATAGCTTGGAAAGGTTTTGTGGAATAGCCCTTCACCACATTCAAAAGCGGTGAGTTTGTGTGGGTCATGTGCACCCTCTAACCGGCCGTTGATTCAGATTACACTGAAGGAACTGAGATTAACTATAAAGTTTCTCATTGCCTCAGATCTAGCCACTTTTCCCCTGTGTGCGTTATGAGCTGTGTCTGTGACTTGTTTCCGTTGAATTCTGGCAGTAAGACATTGCGCTCGTGGCAGGGTTGGGAGGAACCCGCAGATAAAATAGATTTTTGTTCATGTCTCTTCTTTCTGAGGAGGAATTCGAAGAGAGAGAAATAAACCAGTCTTACTCGAGACAGTGATTATCAATCGTTTTGATGACATTTTTATGGTGTTTCTCTCTAGGTTGTTCCGTCTGAGGCCCGCATGCGAAACAACTTTGTCATGCTTTGTCAACTCGCTTGTGACTAAAGGGTGTAAAGTCTTAGGGTTAGATTCACAAAAGGGGCCTAACTCCCGGAATCAGAACCCCTGGAATTCACAAACCCCTGAGCATCTGGTACAGAGCCCTGTAGGCCCCTAAACTTATCCAGCACCCACATTTTGCAGTACAAATTGCCTATGTGCTTGTTTCCACTCCTGGGCATGTATTCTGCAGCCTCACTCTAGATATCCTGATGCCTAAGCCACCGAGTGATGTACGAGCTGCGGGAAAATGGTTCTTTTTTTAATCTACCTCTTAATGACTAAGGGATAGATTCACAGAAAGACTTAGGTGCCTGACTGCCACTTCAGTAGCATTATTATTGGAATGGGTGATAATTATATTTATGGAGTGATGTAATTAAGGTGTTCTAGTTATTGTAATTCCCGATACAATGAGATGTTCCTTATGGAGAAAGTTTTTCATTTTCTCTGAGCGTCAAGGGCAGAGTGAAGATAGTGGGTCTCTGCTTTGCGAACTGCAACCTTAAGCTTTGCATTTCCTGGTTTTTCTCTTTAAACCTCTTAACGTTCTTGGGGGGTAACACTCAACCCAACCACTGATGTGTGCCTGCAGCCGTAGCGTTCAGTGTGTGTTTTGCGTGGGAGGGACATGCACGCATTTTGGAGACCTGTGTGGGTATCCAAACAACTCAGATATTTCAATACCTGGCCCCCTCTCAGAGCGAGGCAATAAGATATAGATTTTGGTTGGTAATTTGCTCAAATGCCTGTTGGTGTTCACTGCTGAGGATTTCTATTTAACTTTTTCATCTAGCTTAAACTTTTCCCCACAGTGCTACTGGGACAAAAGAGAGAAGTTACATTTTCTATAGCATCAATCTAGCTACAGAATTGGCATCCGTGCACTACTGACACCAGTTTTCAGGTCTCTGATGTTCGCTTCAATAGATTTTCCGTCTGCTATGCTGTCCTTTTATTGGTGTATAACTATATTACCTTATGTATCCGTTGAGTGAATTAGCGTGCAAAGGGTCTCTAGCCACGGCCTGACAATATAATTGAATTAGAATACTGCTGCTTTCCATCTCAAATATCATTTCCTTTTTATTTCACACAATAAACTAAAGTGATACGGTTCTGCTATCAAGCTGCAAAATACACAGATATCAAAGGAGCATTCTGTCCGAAAGCTGGAAATATCCAAAATCCGTACTTAACTTCTGCAATGGGAAATTAATAGATTACACCATCTGATGCAGGCTTGGCCGGACCAGGGAATTTGAGTGTGTGCAAAATCTGTGCATGTTTTAGAGTTCTGCTGCTTGCTTTGTTTGAGTGTGACAGCCACACCGATTATTGCTGGAGTAATGTCTGACTGCTCCAGGCATGACAACCCAAGAGAGATTTTCAGGTGAAATCCCTTTGGGCCAGATCCTGTCATCCTTACTCTATAAGTCGTGCTATTGAAATCAGTGCCCCTATCAGAATAAGGAAAAGCAGATCCTAGGCAAGATATTCCCATATCCATAAATAGTAATGAACACTTCCCAAAGCTGTTCAGAGGTTTGTTTTTAACATTGCTTATGTTGGAGGGTCAAGTCTCCTTGATATGAGCTGTTTGTTTTTAATGATGGTGATGTGGGTACGGTGAATACTGGTCGTCTTTATTTGATCTGAATGTAGTCTCTCTGAGGACAGCAGTTAATATCAAAATCATTTCAGGCTCTAAAAAATAAACCCAAAATTTTCTCTGTAAAAGTGCATTTTACATAATTTTTTAATCTTAAACTTTCAAAATATATTGCTCCTTTAAATCAGCTGATCTCCCTATGCTCAACTTAAAGAAAATTCAGGTGTGATTGCACCATTATTTGAACAAGGAAGAACAAAAAGCAACACATCTTATTATTCTTTGCCTTAATTTACATAAGTCTTTTATTTGTTGCCAGAAGCCAGAATAACTTGATTTGAGTTTTACAGTAGTTGGCCTTACAGCAGAAAGTTTCTCAAGTTTATATGCAACTACCTGGATCTAATATGATAAAAGTCAATCTTTATTAGGGAAAACCTGTGGCCCAGATTCCCCTGCTTGTGTTTTTATTACTATCTCACTGTGTAAGGCATTTCTTTAAAAACTAGCATATTTTTCCTTAGTTAATATGGGTAACTCTTCTTGACATATTCATAGGTACATATGTAAAAAGGGACCTACTCCAAATACAAAGGCATCTATAGAGCTGACAGCTATTTACCCGTGTCATGAACTGAACCAATGTTCAGCTGAATTACCACAGAGTATGTACTGTAGTTCATTTTAGATCTCCCAGAAATGTTCAGTACAAGAATTAATTAAGCTGCTATTTGAACTAAGAAAAATTGAATCTACAAACTGCACTTGCCCATATTAACAGATCGTGACATTTTCCTTTTGGTAAAGTCATTTTAGAAGTAGCTGATAAAGCTGTTCTCCTGAGCAAGTTAAGAGAGTGGTCCAAATTCATCCCTATGGTATGCTCAGTGAAGCCACTAGAATTACACCAGAAATTAATTCGACCCATTAATTTTTCCAGCTTGATACCTGAGAGCAGCTGATCTAAAGGAGGGTAGAGAGGAAAGTAGTTTTCTTGCCTCTTTCTCTGTATAATTAAAAGAATGATTGGGTGAGAAATGGATCTTATGTTGCTTGTATAAGGGTTCTTTGATTGTGTGTCTCTCATGCCATCCTCAGATAGGGGTACAGAGAGGCAAGAGATTTCTACTGCTTCATTCATAACTGTTTATTGAATTGTCTTGGTAATTGGTAGAATTCTGAACTTTAAAAAGAGAGAAAGTTTAGCAGGATTGATGTGCTTTAATTTTCCCTGATGTGGCTCTACCTTAAAATGTAAGCCTCGCAAGGATGAGTTTGTTTAATGTAGTGGGAATTGCTACTTTTCATCCAGTGGAACTTTTTTTATGGTTGCATATGAGATCAGAAGATACGTTTCCTCACATATGGCAAGACTTCCCACCTTGGACTCTTGCAGTTACTATCAAGGGGCTCAGTTACTTGAGGAATCTACTGATTTTGAGTTTACAAAACGCTCCTGTCTTCACAATTTTTTAAATTAACCAGTTATAGTTATATTTGTTGTATTTTTTCAGCTCTGTAAACAGTCTTTAATTCTTAATTTGTGTGGTGTTTGCCGGAACACATCCTGGAGTGTGTGGCATCTACAATGTGTCATTATAAAGGACATGGCTTTAGTTCATGGATACCTTGGTGCTTATTTGTTCTTCAGTTGGATCATCTATCCCTAGCTCTCCTAAAAGGAGGCTACCACAGCTGAATAGCTTGCTGAAAGCTCATAATCAGCATACCTGTGGTCCAGTGCTCCTGATGTTACTGAAGCTTTTGGGCCATACAGGTGCAAACCCTTCCTTTTTGTCTCTCTCATCTCCTTTGCTGACTTTCATACATGTAACCAAGTTATGAATTGCTGCAGCTGCAGCAGCTCTGTTCTGCCACATAAATTGCTCTGGCTCTTCTAGGGATTGTTCTTCATGCTAGCTAAAATGTCTCAGAGTCATAGCCATTTTGAACAGCTCATACACATGTGGGTCAGTGGGGTGGTTTAGAGGAGCTTCTGGAGAACCCTACTTCCTGGACATGACATTTCTTACTCCCCAAGCTGAGATCTTCTGACACACCTGCCTGTGCCTATCAGGAGGCTCACAGCAAGGGGACATAAGGAGACAAAGCAAGACTTGAAGAGAAGCTGCTGACAAAATGAAAGAAGCAGCCAGTAACACCAGGGGGTGGAGGCAGGTTGGCCAGCTGGCTAAAAAGAGACAAACCAAGTGTGAATTCCTCCTTGTTTTGTATCCTGCAACATGATAAATGAAACTCCATTGACTTACTGAGGACCGGATAACAGCAGGTACTCCCGTCCAGCTTTTCCATGCTTTAATCATTTAGTTTCATTTTAGTTGCCTTAATAATTTTAGTTGCATTTTTCTGTACCTTTTCCAATTCTAGCATATCTTTTTTGAGATGGAGCGACCAGATCTGCATGTAGTATTCAAGATGATGGTGTACCGTGGATATATAAAGAGGCAATATGATACTTTGTCTTATTATCTATCCCTTTTCTAATGATTCCCAGCATTCTGTTAGCTTTTTTGACTGCCGCTGCACATCAAGTAGATATTTTCAGAGAACCATCCACAATGACTCCAAGATCTCTTTTTGGAGTGGTAACAGCTAATTTAGACCCCATCATTTTATATGTATAGCTGGGATTATGATTTCCAGTGTGCATAACTTTGCATTTATCAACATTGAATTTAATCTGCCATTTTGTTGTCCAGTTTTGTGAGATCCCTTTGTTACTTTCTGCAGTTTTCTTTGGATTTAGTTATTTTGAGTAGTTTTGAATCAGATTTTGCCATCTCACTGTTTACCCCTTTTTCCAGATCATTTATGAACATGTTGAACAGTATTGGTCACAGTACAGACCTCTTTGGGACACCACAATTTACCTCTCTCCGTTCTGGAAACTGACCATTTATTCCTACCCTTTGTCTCTTATCTTTTAATCAGTTACTGATCCAGGAGAGGACCTTCCCTCTTATCCCATGACTGCTTACTCTGCTTAAGAGGCTTTGGTGAGAGACTTTTTCAAAGGCTTTCTGAAAATCTAAGCACGCTATGTCCATTGAATCATGCTTTTCCACATGCTTGTTGACCCCTCAAAGAATTCTAGTAGATTGGTGAGGTATGATTTCTATTTACAAAAACTATGTTGACTCTTCCCCAACAAACTGTGTTCATCCATGTGCCTGATAATTCTGTTCTTTACTATAGTTTCAACCAATCTGCCTGTTACTGGTGTTAGGCTTACCAGCCTCTAATTGCCAGGATCGCTTCCGGAGTCTTTTAAAATAAATTGGCGTCACGTTAGCTATCATCCAGTCATCTGATACTGAAGCTGATTTAAATGATAGGTTACATAACACGGTTAATAGTACTGCAGTTTCACATTTTAGTTCCTTCAGAACTCTTGGGTGGATGCCAACTGATCCTGGTAACTTATTACTGTTTAATTTATCAATTTGTTCCAAAACCACCTCTCTAAGGACACCTCAATCTGGGACATTTCCTCAAATTTGTCACCTAAAATGAATGGATCAGGTTTGGGAATCTTCCTCACATCCTCAGCAATGAAGACCAATGCAAAGAATTAATTTAGTTTCTCTGTAATAACCTTATTCACATAACAGGAAAGGGACAAACCTGATGTAAATGTGTTAAATTCTTGAAATTAACTCCTCAGGAAGGGATAACCTAATACAAATGTCCAGGTCAAGGAAGAATACTTAGAAATTTTGTGTGTGAAATGTTAGCCATGCTTTAAAAGGCTGGAATGTTTCAAACAACATTTAGACTAGACCCTCAGAGATATGATATGAGAAAGCAACTCCCATCTTCTTCACAAATTAAGCCCATGCTTTGAAACATACAAAGTAGTTAATTTGGAGTTGGGTCTTGTTAGGTCAATAATCGGATAATCTCTTCATAATTTTGCTCATGTTTCAGAATAATTATGTGTATAAACATAAATATTAATTCCCATTCCATGTGTGTGCAGTCTAGAGTCCCTAGGTGTGAATAGTAATATCTAGTTAGGTGAGGCAGGGTATTCATTAAGTGCCTTTGGATAATCTTTAGATAAATGTGTTAAGATTCAAGTGTGCACATGCAGGGGGGTATTCTGCAAAGGCATTATGGGATTTTGTAAATTCCTGGCAGAGGTTTTGCTGTAGAGGGAGTGATCAGTCAGAATATATGAGTATTAGTGTAAAGGAAGAAAAACAAAAAAGGCTTTGTAGCAACAATATTCTTCGTGCATTCATATATAGATGCCAGAGAAGTAGAATTAGTTAAAGGAAATACATTTATTAGTGATGGCACATAGAACCTTAAAATGTCCTAATGTTTTTTTCTAAATTTCATTGGTGATAACCTGTATGGTATGATAGGTTGGGATTACTTTAAAGGCAGGATAGGCTAGGAAGCATTTCCCAAGATGTAAGAGAGTTCCCAGAGGGGACAAGGTCTAGGGAAGGCTCTGCTGCAGGAAAAACATGCAGGCACTCCAAGCAGGAGTCTATGGCCTAGTATGGGAATCCAAGTTTGCTGCTCTGATTTCAGCCTGCTTTTCTCTGTTGTTTCTTTTGTGGCTACTAAATTGGAATTTGGCCTTTTATGCCTTGAGTCCTTGCTGTGCTTAGGCCATGAGCTCTGGGACACAGGTAGCCACATGTCACAGCACATCTGATTATCTTAAATAAATGATGTGCATCTGGAAACACATTTTGTTTTACCTGGGACTTTGGTTAAAAACCTTACTATGTGGATACAGGATATTGTAATCAAACTAGGATGAAATGTTCATCCTATGTCTGTGCCCGCTCATTCTTCTCCCAGCAAAGGATTAACAAATTAAATCTAAACCTTTATGATGACTGGGAAATTTACACAACAGTGTGGCATCAGCTTCTCTGTTTGTTTAAATATACTAAATTTTATTACACAAATAAAGAAATACACTGACTTAATTAATAGAGAATGTGTGTTTTGTCTTTCTCTCCCTGCTTATTGAAGCTCAGCTTCCTGAGTGCTGTCTAATAATGGCTGAAAATACATAAAGAAAGGCATGACTCAAGCCTCTTTATAACCTCCCTATCCAGACCGTGAGAACCTTGTCTAAACGACAGCAGGAAAGTTGCTCGAACCGAGTGAACTTCTAATATCTTCATTTAAACTCTATGCTCAAGTGAGTTAACTCTTGGGACAGTGGAGATCTGTACATCACTAAGTAATAATGACAGGACAGGCAAACCAAAGCTATCCTGACCTTTAGTGCAGGAATCCAATAGCCAACTCTTCTTACTCATTTTCCTACACTACTGAATAGGTATGCATGAAATCAATGCAGCTGTTGTATCTTTAAGCCAGATACATTCATATGTCTTTTATCTGCATTCCCTCTTGAAAGAAATGTAAAATACAAGAAGGAAAAGTTTCCTGTGCTTAACACATTACACCTTTCTGTAGGTGGCAGAATAGAGAGAATATTTTAAGGCAAAACGAATATGGATGTTTTTTATTCTTTTTCCTTCTTCGTGAATAAGCTAAGAACAAGAGTTTGCTGAATCAGAATGAAGACATATTACCAAAACTGTGTGAATTATTCATTGTGAACATTAGTCATTGCTAATTTAGCCGTTTTTTTCTGTTCACAAACAGTGTTGGATTTTTCTACCAAACTTTTCACTCTTTGTTAATATCAAATGAACAAATTTGTGTGAACGAATTTCAGTCTGTGTTGTGTTAGTAAGTTGCTTTGTTTGGCTGTTTGCTCCTCATGTGTTGGCAGGTATGACTGGGAACCTACATCACGTGGTATTGTCTCTGTTAGCTCCATGGATGACTGAAACTTTTTAAACAAGGGAATAATAGGCAGTAAGTAGTGAACACCACTTTTGTTCCCTCGGGTATATTCTTGTTTGCATGAGAATATATACTTACAAGAATAGCCACTTCCCAACCATTTGCGCAAATAAAAACATGTTCGTTTGAATATTCATGAACAACAAGGGATGTAAACATGGTTGAACCAAACAGTTGTTCAGAATTCATTTGAATGTTAGTAAACACTCTTTTGTGAAATTTGACCAGTATGTGTTACTAACTATCTAAGGCTCACAAATGCTGATTAAAAAACAACTTCATTAGTGATAAAATTACATGTAAGTTAATCTTATTAACGAGAGAGAGCAACATCAATAACAAGACAAATTCAGTCTGTGTCTTTGACAATGAAATGTGTGAGGGTGATAAACTCAGCTTCTTAGGTCTCCTTCCCATGTTATGTAGTTCCTTCTCTTCACTTTCTCTCCAGGTATTTCCTTTCTTCATTATCTGTTTCTATTCAGTATTTTTTGAGTTTTGTAGCTAATAACTTGAAAACGGATCTTTCTTCAAATATGAAGAATTTCCTCAATCTTTTCTTTCCATTGACGTTCATCCTTTCTAAAAGCCAGTGAAATGATTAAAGATAGGGCAGAATTCTTCTTTCTGATCTACATTACAAATCTGTTGTTCACACCATGGAGTCCCAAGCAATATTCTGTTCTCATTCCACTCACAGCGTTTCCATTCCTCTGAATGGAGGGAGGTGGGTTATAGCTGATTAACTGCTGCCAACAGCACTCTGAAGATTGGGATGAAAATGACAGGACTAAAGAAGGCTCTAAGGATGAGGATGAATGAATGATGCTCCAGTGTTTATGGTGCTGGCCTGGAACTTGGTTGAAGTGGGTTCAGTTTCTTACTTCCCTGCCACAGACTTCCTGTGTGACTTAAATCACTTAATCTCTGTGCCTCAGTTCCCTGCTTGTAAAACAGGGATGATAGCAAAGCATAATTCATAGGGAAGTTGTGTTGATCTCCTTACTCTTCAACAGTAGTGGGGCAATATGAGTATCTAAGGTAAGACAAATGAAAAATCAGAATAGTAAAGGAAATACAAACAACTAGTAGATCAGGGCCTAAATTTTCCATCATGTTTAACACCCATAACGCCACTTCAGCATCTCTGAAAATCAGGCCCCTAATCGGCAAGTAATGGGTTTGTATCTATTCGCTCTTACAAAAGGTGTAAATCAGGAGTAACTAATGAAATTAATGCCACCCACTCACCTGAATGGGTGGAAAACTTGACAGGACTGGAAGGGATTGGGGCCGTTCTGGTAGGTAGGGAGAAGATAGCAGTTGCTGGAAGATGCAGGGATGGCTTCTCCCCATCCAGAGGCTCTATCAATTCATTGGCCAGGTGGGGGAGGAAGGGAGTTGATTAATCTCTCAATCTCGCTTTCCTTAATTTAAACCCTAGTTCAGGCTGTGTGGAGGCTTTCGTTGCTCCATTTCAGCAGGTCTGTCCCCCTTCTCCAGCTATAGTTTCAGAGCTGCGTCTTGGAGATGCTGCGGGTCTGACCAAGCACTTGGTGTGGTGTTTGGAAGGAAATATTTCTCCCCGTTGAGGCTACACTGGCAATTTGCAGCCAGTTTCCAATGCAGCTATAAGGGATAGTTCCCAGAAGTACAAGACGACCTGGGATTTTGCTGATAGGCCCTGTGCTTATGGGATAGGGAGGGGCCTAGTGGCATTCATGAGCTGAGGGGCCCCCCACTTTTAGAACCTTCATGAGGGGAGAAGAAAGTGCGGCGTCCTGAGAAGGAGTGAGTGTCTATTCAGAGTTATGGGTTACATGATAGGCGCCGGAACCCCTGCAGTGGAACCTCTTAAAATGCCTGATGTGTGAGAGTAGGACCGCTAGCATCCCTCCCCTGTGCTAGCTTTGTAAAGTTCTAGCCTGCCACTTAAAATCCATCCCTGTGTCTGTCCTCATTTACTGCCATGCCCAGATCAATGGAGTAACACTGGTGTGACATCTGAAACAAGTTCATTGCCTTTAACTGAGCTGATCCTCATTTTCATCACTGTATGTCGAAACAGAATCAGCTTGTGTATCCTTACATATGAAAGGCAATGGGGTCAATGGATAGGTCAACGTGACCTCGGGCAAATCACGGAGCCTCCTTGTGCCCCCATCTATAAAATAACTAAGTAGGGATGTTACTACCCTTGAAACAGAACAATAATAAAGAATAAATTTCAGGCTTAGCAAATAGGAAAACAAGGACCCTCAATCAGAATTGAATTGATAGATTATTTTAGCTTCAGAACACTTGATTATATTTCCTATTTTTCATTGGGGATGGAGTTATTCACTTATAATTATGTTCTTGTTTGTCCTGGGATAAAAAGATAGGGTGTGATGATTTGGGAAATTATGTACAATTTATGAATTTGTGTTATGAAATCATTGAATCGTGGAAGGTCTCAGTGTATGTGAGATCCATCATACTCTATCAGGGCTACAGCATATCTCTGGCAGACCAGGTGTAATAGTTGGTCATTAATTCTTGATGATTGCCTAGTCAGGTGGAAATGTCTTGAGACAATAGGTTGGCAGAAGCTAGGATCTTAGTTCCTCAAACTTCTCTGCAGGGAGGAGGAAGTGGAGAGTGGAAAATCCTCTGCACCAGAATGATGGATCCAGGTATTGTGGGGAGGCGGGGGGACTTACAGACTTAGAAGACACACAAGAAGCTTTGCACAGGAGAGAGGGAGAGGTGAGCAGGTCTTCTTAGTGGGGAGTAGGGAAAGATCTTGTTTAACTGAAGGACCAGCCAAGGTGAAGGGAAGTAAGCTGACTTGGAGAAAGACAGACTTCATGATTCTGAAGAGAAGCCACGTGTGGTAGAGCGATCCTGGACTCTTCAGTGGATTCTGCTCTAAGCCCAAAGAACTGTCCAGGGGGGTGAGGAAACTGAGGCAGGGAAATGACTAAGGGGTCTTTTTTAATATTTTGTCTAGAGCTGTATATCTCTCATTTTAGATTCTTTTGCAAAGTCTGTGCATATGTCGGTTTCACTATCATGTACCCATTGAAGAATAAGCTAAGAGCACCTACGTGGCTCAAATTCTGGGAGAGGGTATGCTTAAGCTACTGAGAGTCTGTACGAGGTAGGGGCTGGCAGTTAGACCAAAGGATATCACCTCTCACAAGGGGATGCTGGGCAGAGGATCTGCTTCCTGAGAGTCTGTCTGGAAACCCAGATTGTGCTTGGCCTCCACTCAAACTCAGATGGGCCTCAGACACAAAGGCTTGGTCAGTGTTCAGCTAAGGAAAGTGCTACAAGAGTTGTGTGCATGGCACAAAGCATTGTATGTAATGTTTGGTCGATAACTCTGATCTTTGGCTGTCCGTCTCCTGTTGAGCAATTTCTTTACTGTGTCTGGATGTTGCTAGGTTGTTGTGCGTTAGGCTATTATTATTGTAGCAAAATGTATTCAGGAGCCAATAAATTGAAGATTAGTACAAAATAATACAAATATGTTGGCCCGGTTTCTGCCATTTACCACATTAAGTGTGCATCTTAGAGCACTTAGAAGGCAGGTTGCATTTAGACTGCATAAAGAAATGTATTTTGGAAAACCATTGGACCAGAGAATATAGCTGAGTTATTTACTTAAAAGGTATACACTTGCACAACAGCTCTACTATTTCTTATAATAAATGAAAGTTGGCGTCGCTTGAAAAGGGATGGGTGATCACCGCAGTCCTTGGGCATTAGCTGCCATCAGTGACACTCAATCTGTTTTTGTACATACTTTGCTGATGTTAAAATGTTTGCCGTGGAAAACTCTGCATTACAAATATACTTTCTAGTTGTGACTATAGACCAACTTTCCAAAGAAATATATGAATATAGCACTGTCATTTCTCTCTAGGGTTATCTATCTTAAGTATGATCTCTTTTTTTCTGATTGGCTTCTGTCATGCTTCTCACCTTGGGAGTTGTGCGGAGAAAGGAAATTTAGTTTTGCAAGGGATTTTGACACTTTTTAACTTTGGCTGCATTCTGAATTGGAATGAAACCCAGAAGTTCTGAAATTCTCTGTAAAGGAAGATTCCCCCCCAAAATTTTTGCTTCTGGTTGATCAAAATATTTTTTTTTAATCTCAGCTTTTTTTAAAAAGTTGAATTATATTTTAATATATAACAGAAATAAAGAAATTGAAATGAAAAGTTGTTTCAAAATGAAAACCAGACATATTTCACTCTGAAAATGTTGAAATGAGTTATTTTGCATTCTTTGAACTTTTTCTCTAGTTTTCTTCTGAAACAAAAATCCTGCAAAATTCACACAGTTTTGCAAAGCGTTTTGATTTTGACTATCCATTGTCATTGTGAATGGCTATGAATTGCTCATATGAACAGGGCTGGTGCAAGAGTATTAGACGCCATGGGTGAACCTTTAGCTTTGTACCTTCCCCCCACAATTAACTTTTGAAAACGAATACTGTGCATTAGTATGAATAAAAATTCTGCATTTATAAACAGATTTATTTTACATGAAAAACAAAACTATTATGATACTGATTGCACAGTCTCATTGTTTTATACTTTTCACAGGATATATACTAGAAGAAAATGCACATTAAAATGTGTAGTATGGTTCACAGGATGTAATGATATTTGTCCCTCAACAAATTTGATCATTAGAATTTAGATTTCTGTGCTTCAGTTTAGCAAATGTTGAAACAAGTACTTTCAGATCAATGTTTTGAGTAATTTCATGTTCTGTTGCCAAAGTGGATAGTCCAACTTGTCTTTCTTGCATCATGGAGGAAGGAATGTATCTTTCAATCAACTTTAGCCTGGAAAAGCTTTGCTCACCACTGTCCCCAGAAACAGGGAGGGTCAAGAGGATGCAGAAAACAATAAATGTGGTGGGGACACTGTGCCTCCAGCTTATTTTTGCATACAAAGTTCAATACATCTTGTGGTGATACAGACTTTGGAACTTGTCTTGCAATGGCTTGGAATTCACTGCACAAATCTGAAGGATCAATAACTTTGGTGGCCCCATGTTTTAAAGCTTGCTCTAGCTACAAGCAATGTTCCATAATTTACTTTGATGTTCTATTCTGCAAACTTTGAACATCATAGAGGAAGCCAAACGCAGAATTAATTTGAAGCATCTGTGTGAATCTTTCTTCAACCGATTGCATTGCTCTATGAAGGACTGCAAAATAAAAGTTCACTTTGAATTTTTCCTTGGGGCTCTGAATAGGCTCTGAATAGGCTCATTGTCTCATATGTGAACTGCTTCCTCTTTCTCCTACTACAGACTGGATCTGGTTCAAAGTGTGATGATATCTCCAAATCCTTGGCAAGTTCACCTGCATCTACCAGTGTTTTCTCAAACCCTGTGTCACTCCTGCCTGTCTACAAGAAACTTCTTGGTTTCTCTGAATTGATTAATGGCATCATCTATGTGAAAGTCCTTCACCTGAAATTGTTTGCTAGTTATATTGATCTCAAAGAGGATGTCATACCACACAGCAAGAGAAACCACAATAAGCTAGAAATGCCTTTTGCAAGAGCTTGTGCGTCTACTCGTGAGGTATTGTGCCCGAGACAATGTTTTTCTATCCACATCAACTGAAACAGAACGAGGATTAGAATATGAAATTTTGGGAAAGACTGCAATGTAAATACATGGAAATCTAGCTGTATGTCGGTATACATGGCTGCAGATCAGTAGATCTAGACCTTTCATTCCCGCTGCTGAAGCCTATTTGTTTACTTATGTAGTTTCGTGAATAGTTAATTCTGTTTTTTGCTCTCCCTCCAAATTTTGCTGCTGTAGGTGACTGCCTAGTTTTCCTAGTGATTGCACCAGCCCTGCTTATGAATAACAATTGAGCTAGGGCAAGAGAATAAGAATGAGACGATTGCCTAGTAGTTAGGGCATCACCTAAGATTCAAGTGCAAGACCATGCTCCAGGGGTGTGTGTGTTTGTTTATGCCAAAGCTGAACAGCTTCCAGAGGAGAGATTGAGAGACCCACATCAGAATTCTCCATGACCCAGTGGGTAGGGACACTTTCCTGCCAAATGGGAGACTTTTGCTACAATCCCTTCTCCATCTCAGGCAGAGAGGGCAACTGAACCTGGGTTTCCCATGTCCCAGGGGAATGCTCTAACCACTGGGCTAAAGTGTATGGAGGAGCACTCCCCATCACTGCAACTAGTTATGCTGAAGATGATATGTGAACCATTTGCTTGGCAAAATGCCCGAAAGTCTATGGCAAAATGGTTTTGGTTGCAACAAAACATTTCATTTTGAAATTACCAGTATGGCTTCAGTTGAAACAGCTTGGTAAATTTGACACAAATTTAATAATTTCAGTCAGCTGAAAATGCCTTTCTCTTTTTTTTGGGGGGGGGAGAAAAGGGGGAGAGGAGGGAGTAAATTATTTGTCTGAAAAATTGCACCTAGCTCTAGTCCAGTGCTGGGAATGCTCTACCTTATGTTCCTTAAGGTCTCCTCCTGGGAAATAATATGCCAGTTGTGCTGCTCTGCTGGAGTTCCCAAACATGGTGACAACAAGGGATTTAGTGGCAGCTTGCAAGAATCCCCAGGGTCAGACATAATTTATCAGAGATGGCCAGAATGTTTTGAACCAAAGCCTCTTATAATAACATAAAATCCAGGTTAAATATATAGGCATCCTTCCCCACTTCCATCTTAAAGTTACTTCTTTCGATCCTCTTGCAATCATTTCATATATCACTCATCTTTTTTGAAATATCTTATTTTGAAAGTATCTCCGTGAGTGGAGGAAAAAAGATTTGCTGCAGCCAGCTCCCCTACAAAAAAGGAATAACTCTTGCGGAAAGGAGTTTAATACCAGCACGGCAGGCACTGCTAATATTATACAGGTTTTGGAGTGGGTTATTTAGTTAAACTGGGATTCCAGATCAAAAATTGCTATTTACATTTGCATATGGAATGCCAGGTTTTTTTGACAGCACTGGAAGATTAGATGTAAATGATCTGAGTTTGGTAATATAAATGCAATAGTTTTGAAGGCATTTCTTGAGGAGGATATTACAAGGGGGTAAAAAAAGTATGTATCCATATTCCTACCATCCATAGTGTATTTCCAGATGCCCAAATGATCTCAGCTAGCAAAAGTGGAACTCATTTTCTGAGGCTTCCCCTTTGCTGAACCTACTTAACAAGACACTTGAGACTTTAGTTTACATTTTTTCAATGAAAGTCAGTTGGAATCATGCAAAACTATTTTGTCTCCTCTGTGGGAGCTTCTAATTCTTTGCTAACATCAGATTGTTTAGCTTTACTGTCTGCACTATATATTTCAGGCTGTGAATTGACATTCTTAATTTTTGCAGAAGAAATGGTACGTGAAGGTATCAAGATTTTGTGAGTATTGTATATAAAGCAGGGGAATCTACCACCGTTACTGCCATTACAGGGGCCAGATCCTCATTTTTGAGGTGGTGGTAGTAGTGTTTGGATTTGCCTCTCCTGTATCTTTGCCTTTCCTGTATCTTTGGGTTGACCTAATATCATCTCTGAAATCTGTTCTTGAAAACAATGATATTTTTCTTCAAGGGATTCTACAAACAGAAACTGATTAATCCTTACAAAAGATGGGAGACATGAGACACAGGGCTGGATCCTCTGCCAGTATGGAGTCAGTGGAGTTATGCTTATTTTTATACCAGCTGAGGATCCTGGAATAAGACCTTGAGGGTACAGTCCTTATTCAAGGAGTGCCCTTAATGAAGTGATGATCAGGAAGTCTTGCTAAACTAACATTTACAGCCACTTGAGCATATCTTAGTCTCTAGTTGTAGAGGGTTTTTGGTAACTTTCCCTTATCTACTACAGAGGTATCTAATAATTTTGCTGCTACTACACTTAGAAGTACTATATTCTATTTCTTTTGGCCTATCCAAAGATCCGTTTTCTGGTAGCACTACAAAAGGAAGCAGCAGGCATGTGGCTTAAGGGTGGGCGTGCTGTTCTGATTTTAAAGCAAATACATAAAGCATGCTTTTTCTCCCTGAATGATCTCAGATACGATGAAATACAACAGGCCTGATTCTCCTTTCAGCTACACCAGTGTCAACTGGAGGTCGTTACGTTAAAATGAATGGAGTTACACTAGCATAAAGCTGTTGCCAGTGAAAACTAAGCTCAGTGTCTCCCATAGCTTAAAATAATGATGAAGCCAAATTCAGAAAATCCATTTTAGGCACTTAATTAAATAGCCTGACTTCCACAGGTGCTGAGCCCTGAAGAGCCTTTGGACTTCAGTGAGAGTCATAAGCCCTAGCACCTCAGAAAAATGGGACAGTTGGCTCTTAGAGTTTAGTAGCTACATTTGAGTATTTTTGGGGTGGAGTTTTCAAAGCAATCTACGGAGGTAAGTGTCAAAATCCATCAAAAAACAGTTGAAGCTTAGCACCTAATTACCTTTCACCCTTCCAAAATCCTCACCTGTGTGTCTTAGTTTTGTTCTAGGTTCACAAAATCATATGCTCATTTAGACAGGTGCGAAGTGTAATAGAGTGAAATCCTCAAGAGGTCATATTTGTGTGTGCGTGCTTGTGTACATACGCGCGCACACACACAAATTGGAGTGGTGGGAAAATAGGTGGTACCTGATTGTCTCTTATTCCTGTGGGTTTTTTAGATTATACACTTGTATCTCCCAATAACGCATCGTCATTGCCCAATCAGTATGCATTATGCGTCCTGGATTCTTTGGGAAATAAGATTTCTTTCCCAGCCCCACTTCAAGAATAGAGAAGTGACATACAAGGTAGCAAAGGTAGAGTTACTGTTTATAAATAGCTTACTACAGAGATTGAAAAAAGGACACACATTTGTGGGGCTTTGAGTAGTGCTAGATGAATGGCTTAGTGATGGAATCTGGTTATGGTCTGTATATTGAAGAGGTTAATTGTAGTTCAAAATTACGCATCTTTTTATATGAACAAGGTTCATGTTTGTTCATTGAAATGTTTAGGAAGTCTTACTCTTAGCACAGTTATCTTGAATGCAAAGAAGCAGACCATGGAAAAGAGACATTGGGACAAATGCAGCTCTTTCTTACACTAGGGTAAATCTGGCCTCACTAAGGATTGAGGAAAAATGGAATTGATTTGGCCCAAAAGGTATTGGCATGCCAAATCACACATCATATGTGGGTGTCCAGAAAGCTAAAACTGGTTGCCATCATGGACACTGCTAGAGGTTATGCAGACTTCTTTCCATATTATCCTGAAACTGGACTACTATAAAGCTGGTCTAGGATGGGAAGGAGTACTATATCCTGATGCTACTTTTCTTATATCACCTTGTTGGTCTTCTCACAAATGGCATCTCAGTGTTAATGGAAGTTCATTTATCTTCACAGCAAGGATGTGCCACAGAATGTTCATCTCTAAAGTTTCATTCAGATAAAGGGGGTTTAAGTCTGGGATTTTTAAAAGGGCCTAAGGAAGCGAGGTACCCAACTCCCTATGCTGGGCATCTAAATGTCTACATTGCAAGTGCTATGGCAGCACAGCTGCGCTGGTGCAGTATAGATGCTTCCGATGTCGATGGAAGGGGTTTTTCCATCAATGTAGTTAATCTATCTCCTTGAGAGATGGTAGCTGGGTCATCAGAAGAATTCCTCCATTGACACTGGGGATTTAGTCAACCTCACTACATCACACAGTGCACACAATTTTTTACAGCCCTGAGTGATGTAGCTAGGTTGACCTACATTTTAAGGGTAGACCAGGCCTTAAAACTACTTTAGAGCCTTTTGAAAGTTCCAGGCTAAATGTTTATGCCCCTTTAGCCAGGCTGAAAGCTTTCCTGTCTTCATGTTGCTGAGGGTAAATATTGGCTCAACCAAATGTGTGGAAATTCTTGTTTATTGGAACCTAACTATGTAATGTGGCTATTATGTTTTAATAGTGAACATAACATTTAATGTTTGCTCAGCTATTTTCTAAAAGCAATCCATTGCAGGAGGGTTGTCCATTTGATCAAATGAACACATGTTTTAAATGCTAATTTTTGATAGCTGCTACTGGCCTGAGAGCACAACAGCTGGTGCGGTGCTTTCTGACAATATTCTTGCCATCACTATTACACGGGCTGTTGTAGATAGTTAGAAAGCCACACCAACGCAGCAGAGATATCAACGCAACTCCTGTTTGCTGGTCAAATATCAAGTAGTTCCTGTCACAATCCGATGGAATGGCTTACTAAGCCAGTTTATTAGGGCTTAAAACATTTGGCTAATAAGGGGAATGATTTAACGGTATGGCGAGAAAGCTGGGATGAGCTACAATGGACCAAATGATCTTTACATTCCACTAAAATTAGGGTTGAGGTAAGAGATCAATGAGCAGGTTAACACTAAAAAGGACTCGGACACAAGTTGACCTTTCTAGTGGGTGTTTTGTAGACAATCAGCGATGCTACTAATGAGCAGTTTATATTACAGTCATCCATTTCCTGCCCAAATTTTGCAAAAGAAAAACAGTCAAACCTTTATATGAAGAGTCCCTTTTATAAATAAGTAATATCTTGCTTTTGTATAGCACGTGTTTTGGTAGATTTCAAAGTGCTTTATTGAAGAGGTCATTATCCCCATTTTACAGACCTAGGAACTGAGGCACATAGGTTAAAGTGACCTTACATAAGGTCACCAAGCAGACCAGAGCCAGGAATTGAACCAAGATCTCGTGAGTCCTCAGTCCTGTGCCTGGTCCATTAAGCAACACTGCATCCTTTATAAATAGGCTTAGAAAGATATGACTTTTATTGTTAAATGTTGATTTCACTGTAAAGACACAAACTGATGAAAAAATACTTCCATGGATGATAATCGAAATCTACAGATAGGCAAAGTAAGAAAAATGCTGCTTGAGAGCCTATTAGAGTTTGATTGAAGATTATTTACTTTATATATTTTGACATTTGAAGTTGAGAATTCGTGTTTTAACTGTTACACAACTTTAAACTTTTGAATTCCAAAGTCTACTGTCATTAAATAATTCTCTGATTGCTCCCTGTTGACTGACCTCCATGCCATAATTTTGTGCAACTGTAAGAATTTAAATCCATAATAAGTGGAAAAAATGCTTTAAAATAAACTTTGGTATTATTCATAAAAATTATTTAAAAAAATCTGAATTCTGCTAAGCCTACTTGTGAAATAGTTTTAAAAAAGTTAATACATGTGCTAAGCATACTAAGGGCATGAGGCATGTGTGTTATGGATAGTTTTAAGCACATCAGTGGGTGTTAAATTTGGTATGAATCATGGGTTTAAGCAATCTGTTGGATGCTATAACAATTGAGAAACCACAATTAAAACATCTCTAGTTATTGATTAACCCTTTCTAGCCTATTTGTAAATAAAACCTTAATACAAAGTATGACCATGAAAACTCTGATGAAGTGGGTTACAGCCCATGAAAGCTTATGCCTGCAGAAATTAAATTTGCCAGTCTTTTTAAAGTGCTACAGGACTCTTGTTTTTTTTCTGTTATTGGTTGCATCTCTAGATAGGTCATCTCTACTGCATCTATTAGTGGAGGCAGCTCAGGGCAGAACTCTAAGGACAGTCAGAAAAATTAATCTAAATTAACTAAAGGTATGAATTTAAAGTGAAATTAGTAAAACCACATTGAATCCCTCTGTGGACACTCATTCAGAATTCAAGTGGCCTTTAGTCAGTTTATCTTATTTCAATTAATTAGTTCAGCTAAACCAAATTAAGGCCACTGTCATTCTCCATGAGTGTTCACACGGAGGTATAATGTGGTTTAACTAATCCACTTTAGTAGTTAATCTGAATTAATTTTCCTGAGTGTAGACAGGCTCTCACATAAGGTACAGGTTAGTAGGGAATGCTGCCTCCGTAATAATTTACCCATCCTCAGTTTTACAACAGCCCTTCAACAGATGCTACTGTGGGGATTGTGGGCAAAGGGGGCTAGGTTGAAGAAAACCACCACTCTTTGAATCATTATCCCCAAACTTTATCCCCGTGGAGGCGACACAAGCAAGTGGTATGTACCCCTTTTGCAATCTGTAACCACTCCCACAGGAATGTAGAATTGTCAGCCAGAAGAACCTGTGCAAAGTGAGGTTGGCGAAACTGGGTCCTAAATGACTTTACCATATTATCTGCAGTATTCTAGGACTATAAGTGTAGGGAAGTTTGGGTAGTATTGCACATATAGAGGAATGTATTTATAAAAGCAAAATAAGTGTCCGAAAAACAAAGGCTCCCATAATTGAAGGCCATGCATTAAAAACAAAGCATAAATTGCCTTGGATCAAATTGTTAACGTTGTTATCCAGGCAAACTTCCACTTAGGTTAACTGGAATTAACTTGAGTGAGGATCCTAGAACATGGACCCTTATTTTGAATATAGCTAGTAGGTATGTGCAAAGAACTCCAACTTGTTTGAAACTTTGACACCATGGCAATATATTTCTTGCTTTCTGTTTTTGTGAGATGATTAACTGATGCCTCTGCTTGTTGCTTGACATACCTACGGACAGATGCTTGATGTCTGCCACTTATATCTCCTGTCATTCCCTGCAGTCATCCAATCCCAGGCAAAGATTACTTATAGTTAAAACCATTTTTTTGCAGAAAGAGTAAATCATGACTGAAGCCGATTGCTTCTCTGTGGCTTGCTACCCATGGAGTTCTTCACAGAGCTCTCTAACGTTACTCCTGTATACATATGATACTGTTTGATCTGTTGTTAATCATATGCAAGCTAAAGAACTTAAGGGTCAAAGACCTAGTGTGCAGATAACGTATTCCGTCTGGTCTTCAAAATGCTGGATGCCAAAAAAGGAAGCAGATGGACAACAACACAATCTCCCTGGTTCCCCGCCTCCACACATACTGATGATGTGACACATGACTGTAAAAGTTTGAAACCTTTCATTTGTGTATGTGCAAGTTGGCTCCTCTCTTGCCTTTCCTGTCTATACCTCTGCAGCTGGATGTTTGGCAGTGTCTAGCTACACGTCTGAACATATTTTCAGCCATCCTCCCTCTCTTTTAATTTGCAGTAAGTCTTGTTTTCTCTCTCCTCACCTTCCAGAAGCTCCTATTGAAGCTATTGAGTTGTGATATTTATCTGGTTCAGCTAAAAGATAGTAATATAGCTTAGGAAAGAGATCCACTAGCTATATTGATCTTTGGCTTCCTCACGAGTCATTCTCAGGAGTGCAGAGTTGTAGCAAAATGAATTGCTAATTTACAGTCATCCACTCAAAGCATCACTGCCTCTGTGTGAAAACCGTGTGAAGAGTCTTTCTATCTTTATCTATTTCTATCTATCGATATATATATAAATGTGGGCAAAATAATACTTAGGCGTCTGGATCAATGGGATCATCACTTAGCCTTTTGAAAAATTCATAAGTTACGTACGTAAGGTACAGGTTAGTAGGGAATGCTGCCTCCGTATATTAAAAAATCACCATTGACTTTTTTGTAATCATAATTTGATTTGAAAATTCCAACATTAACAAACCTTCCCAACCCATTATCATCAGTTCACTCACTGAGGGAAAGTTTGAGTAAAAAAATACAAGTATTTCCTGAAAGAAAACAGACACAGGTTATATGGTATCCAGTCAGGGGAAATAATTTTCAGACTCAAGGGGTCTTCACTGAAAATGCCCTGGCTCCAATTTCCCCCATGTAAATCTGGGAATATATATTCTGTGTGCCTCTGCTGATAGCGGTATAAGGGAAAGAGGATGTGTCTGTGACAAAGTGCCATCTTGTGGACCCTACCAGTAAGCAACAGGAAATAGGCAAGAGAGAGATGTAGAACTGAGGGGTTTTCTGAATTACTGAATCTAGATTACTGAATCTAGTTTTATCCATTGTATTTATTTAATCTGTTTATGTATTTAGGTAATCACATGTATGAAATCTGAGATTCCTGGCTGCCTCGAGAATGCTAGTCTGTGTACGTAAAAGCATAATTACATCTGTACAGTGAACATAATCTTTTGTTCTTCAAAAAATCAATGCTTCCCCAAAAACTGTATTCCCTTCCTATTGCATACATTCAAATATCACAAATCAGACTTCCCGCACCAAAAATTAAAAAACAAAGTAAAATCATGAGAAGGGTTTAAAAATGAGATATAAAGTAACAGGGGTTCTTCTGGGATTTGAATCTTAGGAAATGCACAGGTCATGTTTTCAAGCTGTACTGCACATACTCTCCCCCATATTCTGGTGTGTTGTCAGTACTCCTACATCAATTATCCATTGTTAGCCTGTAAAGTACAATGCAAATCCGTGATATTTTATAAATAATAATAGGATATATATATATATATATATCAATCAAGCGTTAACTTGTGTACATCCTGCGATTGCTGTTGTGAAGGTGAGAAGCAGTGCCCTATATGGTTGTTTCCTGTCTGCACAGTGTTTCATTTCTGGATGTTGGAAAGAACTCACACTCTAATCATCCATTACAACTGCATGGCTCCATAGACTTCAGTTACTCCTGGCTCCCAGCAGGAATAGTGAGAGCAGAATCAGATCCAGTATTTCTTAGAAACTTCTGAAGAGTTATTCAGATCAGGAAAAGGTTGTTTCCTGGTGGCATCTTCCCCGGAACATGAAACGTATTCTCAAGGAACACAGGAACTCCCTGAATAGAGCAACATTGTGGAGTTTCACAAGCTTGTGGCAATATTCACATAGAATAATTTATATTCATCAGGTATCTGATTATTCCTGGTCAATATGGTGCATACACAGCTCCATTCCTATTCTATTTACATTATAGAAAAATGAATCTAAAGTTATTTATCAGTGCTGTAATTCCCATCATTGGTAACGCCTTCTAAAGAAAGCTGGGTATCTCTTGCACTTTGGAACTTCAGTTTTTTTCAGGCTATTTTTCTAACTCCATTTTTGGTTGGTACCTATATCTAGCTGAAACTGGCATTCTCTAATGTGAACAGGCAATATGCCATGGCCAGCAGATGGGCTTGAGTGAACACATGCCAAGGAACTAGCATGTGCACTTGGGCTTTAATGCATGGCATCAGTTTCCCGTACCAGAAGGTCAAAACAGCTATCTGTGAAAGACTTTTGCATCTGCGGTTAACAAGATATGCCAGCAGCATTATAATTCAGAGCTTGATTTCCAGCTGAATAGTTCACTCTTTTTAGTTAGGTGCTACATTGAGAGCTGTGACCTTCGGAGCGTTAGGATGCTCCCGTCCGTGTATAAAAGTTCTGCTAAATAGTAGCGCGGTAACGTTGCAGGATAGTAGGAGGTCATGCATCATGTACATCCGCTCGCCTGAAATTGTTTACACGGTGCTAAGTAAACGAAATGCTAGACTAGATAAAGATCTGCAGACATTTGGAGAGAGGGGTGTGTTTTCAGATGTAAAACTCTCCTAAGTGGTCAGGTGAACTTTCTCCTTATGTGGGGGAATCCTTCAGTGGTCTAATAATTGTAATTATCACTCTGCCCCCCCCCTTCCCTCAGTGTAGAGAGGATGCTGGCTCTTAAGGGGCATGGTTGGAGTGCTGCTGAGCTCTGGTTATCCCCAGCTGCTAGAACAGCTCCCTGGGGTATTTTGTGGTGGGCCATAACTTAGAGCAGTCACAAGGCTTCTCTATGTTTCCCTGGGAGTAAAAAAAAAAAACAAAAAACAAAACAAAACAAAAAAAACAACTCCAGGATTTGGGGGACATAAAGGTCTCATAAAGCCACTTTAGCCTTCCCTCCCGTGCCCCCTGCCTCCATATCTGCTGCCGTGCACAGCTCAGCTAGGGCTGGCCACTGAACCTTTGGGTCTGGTTCTCCGTTCCTTGCAAACATTTAAATCCATGAGTAACTTTGCACAGAAAAGTGGTCCCACTGAATTTCTCACTCTATTCAGATATGTAAATATCTTCATGATCAAGTCCTCACATGAGTTTTAACTTGAGAGACTCTATTAATTTAAGTGGAGTTGCTCCTAATTTCCACTACTGTAAGCACAGAATTGAGTTCAGAGGTGAATAGACTGTCCAACTGTGTATCAATTTTCAGCATGTAGCAACAATTTAATTCATTCCAAACTTGTGAAAGACAGTGTTTATTATTGGAGAAAGGGGCAATTAAGTATAGTGGCTCTGGCTTGTACTACTAAATAAAGTCATTATATACTGTACTTCCCTTTGTAGCATTGTAGATTTTTACTGCATTTTTTTAAGGCTCATACAAAAAACAAAGAAATATCCACTCTTTTTTATTCAGTAGGAACAAACATCCTAAGCATCTATAAATACTAAAATAATTAAATGAACCATGAGTTTCACTCATCTTAATAGCCTCTTTAATCTATTTGTAGTGAACACTTTATGCTTATTCCTTTGGGAAGAAAGAATAGTCACCTATTATGCATCTGACTCATCTTTGATGAGGATATAGCTTTACTAATATAGTTTTGTAAATGAGGCACTGGGATTTAATAGCGACAGAGCTGAGTGAAAACACATTTTTCAGTTCTGTGGCTGAACTGAAAAACCTGAAATATTTTTGTTTTGGGTCAACTACGTGTTATTTGAAATGGTGCATTTGTAGGTGTGTTTTTATTTTTTTTAAATCTTGTATAATTAAATCCAGCTACATTTCTAAATAAAACATTTTTTAAATGAAAACTCAAAACATATTGTTTTGAAAATGTTGAAATGAAACATTTAGACTTTAAAAAAAATCCTTTTTTGACTGAAATTATTCATTGACTATAACCTGAATTCAGGAATAGCTTTGATAAACTCGAAATTGCATTTTTCAGTGAATAAACTGTTTGTCCAAATAATTTTGCCGAGTTCTGGTGATAGTGTAGTTTGCTAATTTAAGGTCTCATATTCCCTCTCTTTATTCATGAGCAGTTGTTCAACATTGTACAGATCCATAGATTATGTTACTGTTAAAGCTGGTTGGGAATCTGACAATGAAATGTTTTCTCACTGAAAAATTTCATTTAGTTGAAAATTGAAATTTTAAAAAAAGTTCCAAAGGTCTAGGTTTTGTACCAATGCATAATGGGAAATAGTGTGAAATCTCAGATTTCCATGGGATGGGTTACACTGTCTTCTGCACAGCTGTGGCTGCTATGGCCTGTCACTCGCCTTTGAAAAGAGTCTATGTGTAGTGCAACTTTGAAATGATATATTGAAAATTAGTATTAAAAGTTCTTAGCTCAACATTAGTGATAAAGAGAAATAAAATATGACCTAAAATGATTTAAATGACTTCAGTGGCTAAAATGACAGAATTCTTTATATATCAGGATCAAGCAGTTTTTATAATGTATCATTTTTATAATGTATCATCTCATTTTTGAGATGGAACAAAATGAATACACAGTTAATAAGAAGCTGACCAAACACACATGGGTCTTTTCAATGCAACGAATACGGATTATGAATAGGATTTGTTAATGTGTATAGAAAGTCCTTGTATGTTAATACAAATAAAATAAAAAGTTAAAAATGAAAAATCATTAGCTCAAAGGACTGATTTAAGTATATTTCTGTACTACAGATATTTCCATTAGCTCACAGCTTAAAAACTGCCAAATCTTGTTGCATAGATTAAGTATAACATTCCCTTCAAAGAGACTAGCTATATTTCTTTATAAAGTGGGCCTAACAGATCCTTAACTGTGATTGGCTGAACAGGCCCCTTCACTAGTGTTGAGTATCACAGCTCAGCATTTCTTTTTGGGTACAATAGGTGACCTTCATCTCAACAATCACTTGTGATTCTCTCTGGTAGCAAAACATCAGTGGTCTGGCCCGTGGTGCTCTGGAACTTCATTTGATTTGAGGTGGCCTACCATTGGCTGAAATTAAAACCTGGGAGGTTGGCTTATGAAGAGTTATTTCTACAGTGAATCAGCTGCTTTTCTCACTCCCTTTGGGTGATGTGTGTGTGTCCCTTAGATAAAATATGTCCTTAAGAACAATATTGAATGAAGTCAACTTGAAATTTAGTCCATTTCAAAATGAGTTTTAAAAAGTAGTTTCAGGTACTTCGTGAGCTCCCGAGTCATATATTGTACAGTCATATTTTCCTAGTCTTAAAAATATTTTTTCTCTCTCCCTTGTTGCCGTATGAGAGACTAGAGCTGGACAAAAATTTTCAGGTGAATAGCTGATTCACAGAAAAGTGCAGTTTTGGGTCAACTTAAACTATACATGAATTCAGTCTGAATGCAGCTAACTTCAGCTGGAAAAAACAATGGAAATCTTTCAAAAGTCAAAACGTTTAATTTTGATATTTTCTAAACTAAATGTTTTTACTTCATTTTGCAATGACATTTTGTTTAGAAATTTTGCTAGATTTATGTAAAAAAAATAAAAATAAAAAAAAGGAGGGGGGGAAACCATCCAAAAATTAATATAATAAAATGACCAAAAAAATATTTCAGATTGAATGAAAATAAAATAACGTTCAGTTTTTCATTCCTGCTATCAAACCAAAACAATCCATTATTTGCTCAGCTCTGTGGAAGATCCTCAAACCGATATTGGAAATTGAGTCAGCTTGAAATGTATAGTGAACCCCTTTTCAGCAGACCCTTCATCTGCATAGACCTCTTTGCGGGATCAGGACCTCACAAACTCTATACAAAGCACAACTGAAAACATCAATACATATTTTTCTCTAACCTCTTTCAGCTATAATTAGAGACAGTAATCGATTAAAACGACAGAGTGTGATTTATAAATTATTTTACATTGCTCTTAACTAGTAAAGTAGGCACAAAGGGTTGTTCCCGGGATCCTTTGCTTTACTCTTTGGAAATAAAAGGCAAAGTCATTTCATATTCAGTCCATGATCAGGGTCTTCAAGCGTCACAAAAATTGGGGTTCCCTCTCCGCCCCCCCCCTTTTTTTTTTAGGAAGCACCAATTTCTTGATGTTCTCATTTTGGGTTTGGGGTTTTTTTTAAACCGAGACATTTCTAGCTGTTTCTCTTATTCTCTAATGTCTGGCATATTGAGGAATACCTGAGAGCTAGGCTCCAAATGAAGCAGCTGCTTTGAACAGGCACAAAGGAAGTGGTTTCCTTGGCAACAGAAACCCCATGAAAGGTCCCAGAACAGCACTTCCACCTGACAGATTTCTTTTCAATTTAGTAGCTTGCACATAGGCTTTGCTTGGAGGACTGATTTCTGTCCTAGGGCTTTATTCATAACAGGAGTTATGAATAAAGTTGCTTACAGGAATTGTACAATTTTTGCATACGAATTTATACTCCGGACTGACTGGTTCAAAAAGAGAGATTGCTGATTTAGACAGTGATATTGTAAACTGGACTAGCTTGTAGTGAGCTATAGCAAGCAGCTTGGTGTTTACATTTAAAAATTAGACATCGGTGTAGGGGGGAAAAACATCCTCTTTTCAATAAAGAATTAACTTGATCATATATCCTCCATAGGAATTGCTTAAGAGATCTGTGAGACAGCCAAAACTGCCACTTCTCCTGCGTGCACCGGCACTGACTGCTCACCTTTGGGTTTCATTCAGACTTGCTGACACTTAAATGCAAAGAGCATACCAGAGATGAGGCAAAATGGCATGGTGTAGGAAAATGTAAATGGTGCTTTAAAAACACACATTTATTATGTGGTGTTTGTATTATAGCAATGTACAGGAGTACCCGTACAGATCAAGGCTCTATTGTCCTGGTTGCTGTACGAAGTCAGATAGACCCTTCCCCAAAGAACCTATGATCTAAATGTCACACTTAATATTAGCTAGCTCTTCTATAGTGCTTTTAATTGGTAGGTCTCAAAGTGTTTACGAAGGAGGTCAGTATCTGTATCCTAATTTTACAGCTGGGGACCCTGAGGCACAGAGGGGGAGAAGTGACTTGCCCAAGGTCACTGAGTAGCCAGTGGCAGAGCAGGGAATAGAAAACAGGTCTCTTAAGCCCCTGTCCAGTGCTCTACCCACTAGGCTACCCTGCCATTTATTATTAAAATGTTTTTAAAAGTCTAAGTTTTGTAAATATGGTGTTTGCTGAGCACACATTTGGAGACAGTGGCTCAGATTCTTTCAAAGATGGGTTCTTGGTGTCTTTCAATGGCTTTGTGCCTTTTTCACAAAGGGACAGATTCTCACCTGCGCTAAAGCTCAGCCCGGATGCCGATGTTACTTATACACAGCTTGAAATTGCACCTTGACATAAGGTGATTGTTTCGCTACTCCACAATTGCTGTGTCCTTTCCCCCACCCCAACAATCCCTCCAGGCCTGGCATGGGGGCTAGAGGGACGTGTAGCTTCGCAGTGCCACAGATATAGAAGCAGAGAGTTGACCTTCACCTGGAGAATTCTCCACTGGTGATTTGTGGCTGGATTATGGCCCCTGTCTGTCATCTAAGTGGTGCCTTGAGGTTGTAACTCATCCTAAGAACCTGGCGATGCACGTCGTAAACTGTGGTCAGCCTTAATGTTCCAGATGTGCCTTTTGTTACTAGATAATTCTTCCCCAAAATTTGTGGTATCCCCTAAATGTCCTCATGCTTGGCAAAGGGAATAACTAGAAAATACTGTGGAAACTGCAATGTTGTTACACAGAGCCTGATCCTCATATCTAATCATTAATATTTATTTTGTTTCAGTACCTAACTCATTTAGTGATGGGATGTGGGGAGAATCATCTGACTCAGCTATTGGCTGTCAAATACGATCAATAAAGAGCTCAGTTTGGTAGAAATTGACTCACTTTCATGTGGCTGCCGGTAATGGCGTCCTGGAAATACAATAGTCTCTTTAAGAATCCTGGTGACTTCATTTACCCTCAAATCAGGTGTGGCAGAGCATGAGTGAATGGCAGACAGCAACAGCAATAAGCAGTGGGAAGAAGTATCTGGCCTCAAGGAGAAAAGGCCAAGGAAAGAACCTTGGAACCTAGAACATAGGCTACAGCAAAGCATCAACTTTATGGGTAGCAAAGACTGTGTGTAATGTTCTACCATGATTGCAAGCCAGATCTAGAGAACAAAGACAGTTTTAATGGTGATGAATATTGTCTTAAGGGACAAGTTTTATTGGCAGTTCCTTATTCCCTATTTTATCTTATGATCCTTGTCCTCACATCAAAGCATATCCATGCTTCTAATCAGTTGTGTCACATACTATCTCTTGGGACATCTGTTTCTGCTATGCTTTTGTTTTCTGTTGGGGGGTGGCTATAGTTTAGCACAGAATTTCAGGTGAGGCATAACCTCAATGTACAATATTTCTAATATTTTCCATCCATTCTTTCTGTATCCTAACTGGAGCTGAATCAATAATTGACTTTTTGGTTTGCTGCCAGTTAAAAATAATCAGTTCAGCCCAAACTGAAATTGAAATGGCCTTGAATTTTCAGCTAATTGAGAAGGTTGGGGAAATTTATTTTTTGTCAAATGGTTTCCTTTGACCCCAAATGAAACCTTTTGTCTAGGGCATTTTTAACCTTTTTTAACAAAAGCAAAGGAAATGAAGGCCGAGAATCACAACAGTGAAGGGTGGTAGTGGTTTCCCATCCCTCCCCCTAGTAACCCAGTGGTTAGGGAACTCACTCAGGATGTTCAAGATCCAGGTTCAAATCTCCTTTCTCGAGTAGGGACTTGAATCCAGGTGAGCGTCCTAACCAGTGGGGTATTGGATATTCTGGTTGTGTCTCCCTCCTGTTGAAGCTTCTCTGCTTTGTATAAAATATTTGAATAGTCATGGGGGGGGTGGAAGAGTGTGAGCCTATAGCCCAATGGTTGGGGGACACCCGGGTTCCAATTCTTGGTCCACTGGACCAAGGATTCTAACCATCAGAGGAGTGAAGTTCTGGAACAGTCTTCCAAGGGGAGCAGTGGGGGCAGGAAACCTAGCTGGCTTCAAGACTGAGCTTGATAAATTTATGGAGGGGATGGTATGATGGGGCAGCCTAATTTGGCAATTGATTGATCAGTAAATATGCCCAATGGCCTGTGAAGGGATGTTAAATGAGGTGGGTTCTGAGTTACTACAGAGAATTCTTTCCAGGTGTCTGGATGGTGAGTCTTGCCACATGCTCAGGGTTTAGCTGATCACCATAATTGGGGTCAGGAAGGATTTTTCCCACAGGGCAGATTGGCCTAGTCCTGGGGGTTTTTCGCCTTCCTCTGCAGCATGGGGCACAGGTCACTTGCTGGTGGATTCTTTCTACCTTGAAGTCTTTAAATTGTTATCTGAGGACTTCAGTAGCTCAGTCTTAGGGCTAAAGGTCTATTACAGGAGTGGGTGGCTGAAGTTCTGTGGCCTGCATTGTGCAGGAGGTCAGATTAGATGAGCCTGTTGGTCCCTTTTGACCTTATAGTCTGAGTCTATGGACTATTAGGTATAATGTAGGCACCTCCTGTCCGGTTTTGTAAATGGAGCCTAAATGCCCTTGTGAATCTAGCCCCCACACTGAATAATTTCATTCAGCATTTCCAAATGGTTTTTTTGGTTTTTTTCATTTTGACCAAAACAATTGGCCAAAATCAACATTTGACCTAAATCTGCATTTTTTTTCCCCATTTAAAAAAAATGTTTGGGGAAAAAAATTGGCCAGCTGTAATCCTAACTTTTTGTTTGCTTACAGTCTCTGTCTTCGGCACTGGGCTGGCCATAATGATGTGTCCAGGCCCATTCTCTGGCCTGGTCTACACTGCCAGTAAAATTTGATGGCAGTCAACAGGAGTTACACAAGCTACACAGAGTCACTTGTGTAATGCCTGTCAACTTCATAACTTCCATTTAATGCTCCATCTCCACTGCACTGCGCTGTTGGGAAATGCGTACCCATTGATGCAGCACTCTGCTTTTTGGGGAGGTGGTTTTATTCGATCGGTTTCCGGATTGACTGAGCGGGTCTTCACTGCTGCTGAATCAAACCTGATGAATTGATCTGACGGCAGTGAATTTGCTGCGGCCAGAGTATGCATAGCCTCTGAGCAGTTATAGTTATTTAGAACCCATCAGTTTATTCCATCCAATGTACATTTCCCTTTTGTTTTTGAACATTGGATTTTGTAGGTCATAATCCTCCCCGTATTTCTTCTGCACGAAGCTTGTCTTCATATCTGTTTATACAGCACCTAGAATTGGGGTCTTGATCCTGAGGGAGACCTTTCAGCATGATCACAATACAAAATCAGTAATGCTGCTTGTAAAATTGCACGCAGTATCTTAGCCAGAAACTATAGACTGTACATTTCTAATCTCTCTCGAATACTTCACTTTTTTATGAATTGGACCTTAAGTGCCCAATTCACATTCAACACACGAACTGAAGTGATGAGGCTTGGGTAAGGAGTATGCATTACTGCACTTAACAATTCTCCCCCACCCCCCATTTGCTGCTATGCTAATTATTTCAATCCCTTTGTAGCAGTGCTCTTTTAATTTGACTTCTTTTTTTAACCTGGAAAACCAGAATCCCTCTAGTCTGGAGTTACATTTGCTACTGTCAGAGATCTTGTGACCTTGAGTCTATTATTATCAGAATAATTAGCATGCAGCTTGCTTGGTATCCTTTCACAAATACAGCTGATTTTGCTGCCATGCAAATCAAACCTAGAAGCAGATTTCCATAGCCTTTAGGTTTAAACAAGAGGGGGGAGGCTTTTTAAAAAGTGAGAGTATTCTTGCTTTTACCAAGCCTGTGTTCAGTGAGGATGACTCTGAGAACCAATGGAAATATTCTATCAACAAAGAAATACTAATGAGATGGCAAAATCTGCTGGTATTCCAGGAGTCAAAGCTCTGTCAGTGTTCTGAAGCAGTAGTTTGTTTAAGCCTCTCAAATTGTGGACACTTGTGCTACATTACCTGCTAGATTTCATACAGCCCTCCAGTGAAGCTAGCAAATCCTCCAGCTAAATAAAGGCATCTGTGGTACCCAAACATTAATGTTTCCACCTGATTTACATGTTTCTAAAATAATTTCTATTGCAAACCTGGTTTGTTGCCAAGTTATATATATGAGATGCAATAAAGTGAAGGAAATAAACCGTATGACTTCAGTGTAATGAGCAAGAATGTATAAAGGAATTCAATGTCACTGTAATGG
The DNA here is from genome assembly GCA_007922155.1 of Mesoclemmys tuberculata. Taxonomy (NCBI): domain Eukaryota; kingdom Metazoa; phylum Chordata; order Testudines; family Chelidae; genus Mesoclemmys; species Mesoclemmys tuberculata. The sequence goes on from ML675637.1 coordinate 13,973,070, forward strand.
GATAGGTCTAAAGTGCAGCATGATATACAAAGGTGAGAGTAAAAAGTCTGTCCGTGGAAAACTAACAGCCATGTATGCTAGATTCACCTACCAGCTGTGCATCTCCATTGCAGTGTTCTGATAGATTGAGAGAACTGGATAGCCTGTGTTCTATTCCGGGCTCTGCCAAAGGTGAGTAATCCGTCTGACTTCACCTGACTCCTCTGACCACTCAGTATTTCATTTATTCTAGCTAAAATAGCAGGGATGACAAAGCTTACACTTACGAGGAGGAATGGTCCAGTGGAAAGGGCACTAGTGTGGGTTTTGGGAGACCTCGGTTCAGTTCCCTCTGTGACCCTGGGAAAGTGACTCTCCATGCCTCCATTCCTCCTCCTTAAAATGGGGATAATAGCCCTGCCCTATCTTGTTTAAGTGTTGTTTGTTCTCACATGTTAAAGATTGTGAGTGTGCTCAAATATTATAAGTAGCTGAGATAAATAGGCATGGGTAACGAAAGGTAATAAAACAAAGACTGAATTGGTAATGGGGACTATATGGACGTGCCTAAAATAGATTTTGTAAAGAACTTGGAGATCTTTGTATGTAAAGCTGTGTATAAAAATACAAAAGGGGGTGGGTGAGGTCTGGGCGTAAGGAGCTGATACTGGAGTGTCAGTTACCCAGGATTACCCATTAAACTGGGTCCAGCTGAAAGAAGTTGCATAGAAATTGGAGGGAAAGCATCAAAAAAACGGTACGAGGCTAGAATCTCTGGATTGGCTGGAACAGTGGGAGAATCATTTGAAGAATCTGCCTGAATAACTTGAGAAGCAACTGAACAGAAATCAAACACAAACCTCAAGGTTCACAAAACTGCATTTCCTTATTTTAGGTCCCAGTTTGGGCAGCCTTGCTCCACAAATAATCTCATTGATTTCGACAGGATTACCAGCAGAGCCAAGTGCTACACAAAGCAAGTGAGGCTTGTAGACCTGGGGGCCTAATGTTTCAATTTTCACACTTCACTTTCTGGCTTGGACCGGAACAGGGAGCAGAAATAACTCACAACATCCAGTGGCCCCAGGCTGCCAGTGAGAAGTGGCTTGAAGGTTGAAAGGGCCAATGCCTCAGTGCAGATGGCTCTCACTCCTGCAGATGCAGAACATCTAATGGGAGCTTAGAGGTTACCTGCTGCTAATAGGCAGCTGTGGGGGCTGTGTACGTGTAGACAATAATGCACCTGAGACTGTTTTCCACCTCTTGCCAAAGGGCACAACCATTTTGTGTCAGGGAAATCAATCATCTTGCCCTGGTGTCCACCTGTCCTTCTGAGAGCGGAGTCAGCTTTGTCCTGTATGTGGCTGAACAGCAACTTGGCTGCAGCAGACGTCAGATGAAGGCCTGAGTTTAAAATGTATACCATGTGAATGGAAAATATGAAGCCGAGGAAGGGAGAAAAGAATGGAAGAGTAGAAAAGTTCTTTGCCTCCTCTTCCTTATAAACCAGCCTCGGGTTGGCTTCCATTGCCGGAGTGGCACCAAAGTAGTCCTCTGGAAAAATATCCTAGAATTGACTTGAGAATGCTGGATTGGAGTCTTTGGCCTGTTTTTCTCCTTTGGGGCTGTTACAGACACTGGCTGTTTGGAGGGGATCCTCCACAGGCCTTGCCAGCTCGTGACATAACTGGCAGCATGTCAAAGGGTGGAGAAGGGGAGTGGTCAGAGCAAGGTGCAGTTCAGCTATTCCCAACTGGCCAATTGTCTCTTAGGGAAAATTTCTGCCTGGCAAAGAGTCTCCAGATCGCTCTAAACTGCATTGGGTCTGAGAACCGGGGAGCTGTTACAGACTCAGGTGCTTCCCTTCCTCCGACCCCAGCAAAGGGGAAGAGTGGCCAGAACGTACTGCTCTTCAGCTGTCACCAATTCTCAGACAATTGTTATAATAATTGGGGTTGGTCCTGCTGTCAGCAGGGGGGTGGACTAGATGACCTCCTGACGTCCCTTCAATCCCTAACCTTCTATGAACTCTTGAGAAATAGAGTCACCTGGTCCAAATGACACCAGCTCCTTGACTATTTTAACCTACACCAGGGCTGAGAATCAGGGAGCGGTTATCATTCCCTGTCAGACCTGCTCTTATTGTATTCAGCAGAAACTAAGCACAACAGAGACTCTGGACCAGCAACCTTCCAATACGCTTTCTGCATCATCTTATAAAATTGAGAATTCTATCCCATCTTTAGAATTATGGGACACTCATAGGAGGTTATTAATAGCTGTTCAATTCTGTCTTTTTTCAGGGTAACTTCAGTAGACCTCTATTCTATTTCTATAGAACCCCATTAGTATAGTCTCTTCTCAGTTCTGTAGGATCTTTCTCCAAATTTCCTCTTGTGTCTGTTTCTGTCTCTAATGGGAAATCCGATGGGAATGAGAGGTAGGAGTATATGGAGTCCCTTTGTAAATTCCCAGCTCCTCAATCATTTGATCATGTTAAATCTATAAATACATTAAGTGGGCTCCATTTCCTAGTTCTGACTGCTGAATTGAACATTGTCGACTCTGATATTTTAAAGCAAATGGTGAATGGTACTATATGAATTCTGAACTTCCAAGGATAAGGTTTTATATTTTGTTACAAAAGGGTAAACAGGTGGTTAGAAATTGTCAACTACCTCCCTGTGGACACCGCAAGATATACAACGTTGACTGTGCCATCGATTGAAGGTTTTCCTTGCTTTAAGTCAGTTACCTTGAGACTTTATTATGGAAATTTTTCTATTCCAAGTTATGTGGGACTCAGACATAACCATAAAATATACCAGGCAGTGATTATGAAGAATAATGAACCAGGAATAATAATCATGGAGGCAAATTGACAGGGTTAATGATATTTATGTTGTAGCAGCAATGTTCTTATGAGAAAAGTGGGTTTTTCATTTCAGATTCACTGACTACATTTAAATGAGGTATAATATCAAAGAAAATTACAGGTACTTTGTCAATTTTCTCCCCCATTTGTTGTACACTCTTTTTATTACAAGAGAGTCTATAGACTCCAACAAACATTGTGTTACCAGTGCACTCCCACACACGGTTACAGTCGGTGTCCCAAAGAGCTTACAGTCTAACTAGAGAAAAAAGTGTGGGGAAAAGTATTATCCCTTTATTACAAATAGGGACAGTCTCAGCGAGATTGTTTCGATCATTTGAATTTTGTTTCCACCGATGGCATCATCCCAGTGATGGAACAGACGAACCCTAACTCTAGCATCTACAGGTTAGCAAGCACCTCCATAGTAGGGAAGCCTGAAGTTTTGAAGAGATGTTGACCTGCGTGGCTAGTCAAAGTTCAGGGCCCTGAAAGTTGTTTCAGTTGCGAGAAGTAATTGACGATGGAGTCTGTTTTCTTTCATGCTGTCTTGTTTATTTACAAGGAATGTACAAAGTCCCGCTTCTCCAAATGCAGGAGGAACCCAAAAGAGGAGGCTGCGTCCTTCCCGCACAGCACCAACTCTTTCAGCCAGCTCATTCAGGCTGTGTAGGTTTGGCTTCCCTTCTGCTTCTCTCTGTCACGTTTCTCCTTATCCCGGGGTGCTTCAGCTTCTGTTGTGTCTCTCTTGAACACAAACACAGACCAAAAACAGTTCCACCAAACAGAGCTTCAGCACCTACATATGATATCCCTTGAGCCACTTTATTCAGCTTCTGCTGAGCTTTTCCACCTGCCTGTGTTTTTGGGTGCTGCTCTTATTGTTTCAGCCACCTGATTAGAATTGCCACCTTACGTGTGTTCTGAATGCAAGGCAGGAGCCATGCCTGAACCATAAGAACAAGGTTCAACGCCGCCCTAGAATACTCTACAACATTTCTAAGCTGCATTTTCCTGCCGAGACAGATGACAGCATCTAGACACTACAGTGTGATAGGCATGATAGAAATACCCAAGATAAATAGAAGAGTCGCTGCAGCATGGCAAAAAGTTCGAGTCATTTCAAAGTTGTATGAAGCAGGGAACTTTTACTATAGAAATTGTTCTGGAAAGCCAAAGACTGACATAGAATGGAAATGAAGGGATCGACAACAAGAAAATTATAACGTAAATTACTTACAAAAGGTCATCCCTACCTGCATGGCGAGATTTTTTTTAAATACCATGCAGATCATTTGTATAGCGGACAGCTGGTATTTAATCTAATTTGAATTGATTGGTATATATTTCCTTTCTTTCCACCTTCAGGAATCCATTTCATGTTATCAATAGATCATTATTTAATTACTGTTCTGTCTCCTCCATTCCTTATGAATTTCCATGCATAATCCAAATGGAGATTCCCAATTACCTGCTGTGGCCGAGGAGAACGCAGTACAACTCAGGGAGAGTGAGGCTTGTAGACTCTTAGTATCCCCCCAGTCCCAGCATTCTGGGCTGGTTCCTCAGTGTAAGGTTTAAAAAAAAAAAGAAGAAGCCTGAAGGTGGCTCTAAATTATGTCAGGTGTCCCCAGGAGGTGGTCATTACAGGTATGGATCTGCAGGCCATGGGTGGTGGCCCCAAACCCTTTATGAAGGCATTGTAAGAGCGGCATAGAAATATTATGTTGCTTTGACTCTCCTACGCATGGCTACCAAAGCCTGAGATCTGTTTTGCGCTGGCAGTGTGACATAATGTAGTACTAACAGAAGGGAGAATGTTTTCCTTCCTATTTCAACATTGCATCAAAAGACATCATGCAGCATTGGGGTTCCTTTGAGGAGAGGCATGATGGTGCAGTAGCTGGGATGTTGGTTTCAGATACGAGAGAGCCAGGTTCAGTTCTATGCTCTACTACAAACTCCTTGTGTGATCTTCGACATGTCAGTTTGTCTCTGTCCATCAGTTCTCCATCCATAAAATGGGGATAATAGCGCTTCCTCACCTCAACAAGGAATTAAAGATTGCGAGATGCTCAGATACGAACAGGGGTTCATAAAAGTAGTTAAGTTAGCTACTAATTTGTGCTCTTTAAGATTCTGATTTTGGATTTAAAACAATACTAGATTGAAATGGACATTGGCTTTTCTACAGTGTTCATCACTGTGGTGATTGAGCATCTCTAGTGTATTAATGATTCTATCCTGACGACATCCATGTGAGATAGCGAAATACTATCCCCATTGTATAGAAGGGGTACTGAGGCACAAAGATTACCTAGGAAGACTGAAGTGGAGCTGGGAAAGAACCAAGGTCTTCGGAGTCACAGTGTAGAATGCCTTAACCCCTTCATCTCTATAAAGAATGCATAAAAAAATCTTGAAAATCTTCTAAAAGCAATTTTATGTTCATACCATGTATTCACTACTTCCTTGTAAGTGTTCTGTAATGAAAGTATGACATTGTTGAACTATATATTTTAAGAAACTAATAATAGTGCCGTTGAAGTATTAAAATAAAGCCCAGGAAAACAAATCTCTTCTGTACAAAATTAAAAGATTTTAAATAAAAAATATACTACTCTGTTCAGCAACTCCTATAGATCCTGTGCTGCTGCCTAGATAAACATTAGTTAAAAAAAAAAAAAGAAAGAAGATACATGAAAACTTTGTGGCAAAAAAGGATAATCTCCTGATCAGTGAACCTGTCTGGAATAGCTGTGTCTTGCAACAGCATTGCCAGTGCATTCTAGTTTGGCAACAGTCTACTGTTTCTGAAGGGATGCCTTCAAATGAAGGCAAAATGGATTCAGTGAATGATAATCAGTGGACAAATCGTGCCATCACATGGCTAAGGAGGAGGAAAACGGCACCAGTTTTGAACATCCTGTCAGCCTCCAAGGAGTACGCTGGTGGACCCATCCCTAAACCTAATCCATAGGAGGCCAGGACCACTTGAATGGAGGAGCTATACCTGTGAGATGACTCTGGGCCACTCACAGATCCCTGTTTTCGTGAGGCCAGGTGCCCATGGATCCCCCTGGTTTCAGCTACTCCTATTATCCTCTTTAAAGGGACTTTCTGTCATAAGAGAGAGGTGGTTCTAGGAGGGTGGAAGTGGAAGGGGATGTGCTTCCCTGACTCAAGTCCTGCCCTGCACATTTTCCTCCCAGTCTGCCCCTCTTCCCCCAGACAAGCAGAAAGTCCTCCAGAAAGGGTACAGAAAGTACCTCAGAGGAGGATTTAAGCACCAGGAGAGTCCTCAATTCTGGATGCCTCATATTGCCAGAGTTTCTCTGGTGTGTTAATAAATGCATGTCTTGTCATTTGCAAAAATGTCAGTCATCACTAATAACTTTTAAAATGCCATTCAAAGTAAAATGAAACCTAAGTGTCATATTGACTGAGCCTGGCGCTCGTGGATCCTTATTTTAACTATCAGAGATGGGATAGCATGGCTCTCAGTCTAGATACTCATGCTGTTTCTATTAAAATAATGCCATATGTAGCTCAGCAAGAATACACATAGAAATGAACAACAGCTGGACCCAACAACGTATCATTGAATTTAGGCACAGGGACTGGAAGCCTAAGAGGGAAGAAAGTGGTTATGGAGAGGATCTGTCCTACAATCAGTGTGGATGAGCTTCTGAACATCTCTATTCCAGCTTGAGAAGGCTACTGAGATTTCAGATCTCACTTATCCATTGCTTTGTAGCCATGCAGCAATTCGTTTAATTTAGTACAAGGAACTTGCCAATAAAAAATGAATGGTGGCCAGTAGTTTGATCCCCTTACTTATGGGAATGAGCGTGCACAATGTAATGTAGTTTGCAAACAACTATAAAAATGACCAGCGGTCTCTGATACCTTTTTGTTTTGTAACAGTGAAATGAGAAAAGCTGTTCAACATAAATCAAGAAAGGAAGTTTAATTAGTAAAAATCCAACTAGTAGCAAATTAGTCCAACTAATGTATTTTAGATTTCTTACTAAGACACATCAATGATCATTGAAATTTCATGAAACATGACTAGTTTAATTATTTTGTCCTTAGTGGAAGAGTGCTAATTAATTTGGTAATCATAAATATGCATCTGAATGTCATTTTTAAGTCCCTACAGGTCCTAATTATTCTTAATGTCTGAAGTATAGGCTTAAAAAAAAAAAGAAAAAGAAAAAAAGATTACTAGAGGAAAGGTTTTTCAAAGGTACAGATAAATTCAGAGAGGCACAGTAAAAGAAGTTCTTTTCTTAATGACCATGCAGTTCTTGATCAGTGGTAAAATATGAAGAAAAAATACAGAGTCCCAAAAAATCCTGAAGTCTTTCATGTTCTTTGTAGTAGATTCTGTCTCTGAGTCCAGAATTCATGGTCATCTGTAGAAAGCAATCAAGTAACTGTTTACCATTGTACAAACTTTGAGAATGGGCAGAATCAAAATGGAGGAGTGGAGATTACAACAGAAATTCATTCACAACCACTGCGCGTATCTCTCTTTTGTGATTGAGAGACCTAACACTCCCTGGGTGTGGACTTGAGCTGTGAGTGCTCTAACCCATGAAGATTAATTAGCAATAAAAGAGCTTTCTTAGAGTTGTTCAAAAAGGTTGGTTTTAAACAATTATAAGATTTTATATCCTGCAATTATTATTATTATTTTTATTTTTTAAAAATGGGCATTTTGCCATTGAGAAATGTGTAGCTAATAATCCCAACTGGGTTATCTACAGTACAACCTTCTTATTTTGGCTCTCATCCAGGTTTAATTATAAATAAATTAGGTGCATTCTTTGAAATAAGTGAGAGGTCAAGGTGTGCTAATTAATAATAGAGTCAATTTGATTTTACAAAGATATGTTTCATAGATCTTTTATTGTTTAAATCAATTCATGTCAGGATACATTACTTCCTAAGCCTTGACCCTGTCAGCTATTCAAACAAAAACATGCGTGTCTACTAATAAGCAAAATAATTTCCCTAGTGGATACAATATGTTCCTCTAAACCTTAGATAAACGTCTATGTAATCAAGTAGATAGTGAATGCCATTGAAATTTGTGAAACAGACTTGGGAACACTGAGATATTGTGGTGATAAATATTTTAAACATTGTAGCTTGGCCAGTTCAATGAATCAGAAAAAATGATTGTTAAACTTCCTTTTGTTCAGAATTACTAGGGGTACTTTACAAGAATTGTAGTGTCAATACAGAAAAAAAAAAAATCCTTTGGCACCAGTGTGGGAAAATAGTTTCCATCCCAGAGTTGGGGATAATTCTAAGTGGAAAAATATATTATGAGTCTGATTTTGTCAATGATATATCACGAGAGTCTCTTAAAGTTGCAATAATACAAGGGATGTGAAAAGCAAAAGGGGATATAAGTGTCTCAATGTACAATGATAATGAATACAGTGGTTTCCTGGAGTAGCTGTAAATCAAATGTACTATAGCCATAAAAAACCCATAAGACATTTGGATGTGATCCTGGACTGCTGCTGCAATATAGAAGCTGTGCATACAAATGAGAAGCCATCCAGATTGCATTACGGTGAGGACTCTCTTATTGAAACAGGAAAGATGATGATAGGAAGTTGTTTTTGGAAAACTACTGATGCTCAGCTTCATCTTGTTGGAGCCAGTATAGGGCAATTACATTTGGGACAACATCAATATCACTTAAATAGAGAAGATGTAATAAGGAAGAAATGTGTGATCATTATGGGTACACGTTAAATTCTGTGGATTAGAGGACTGTGTTTTAACTTCATTTTCAGTTTGGTTTTATTTCTCCAGAATGATTTATTTCTCGTAGTGCTTTTCACCATGTTTGTCCAGCATGCTGAGTATAATGGAATTAATAAAACAAAGAAAGCCCTTGTGATACACATTTAAAATCAGTGTACTGTATATAACACAAGGCTAAAACTGAAGGACGATAGACACTGCTGGGACCAAGCGGACTGCTGGAAGCACAGTGAAAAATAAAATTTTTAGGAAGGAGGCGCCTCGTTGTTAATGCACTGAACTAGACTACAGAAGATCGGGGTTCAGTCCTTGACTCTGTCGCAGACTGACTGTGAACAAGTCATTTAAGCTTTCTGCAAAACCAATGAGAGTCCTGTAATACTTTAAAGACTAACAAATTTCTGCACCCACGAAAGCCTATGCAGACTAACACGGCTACCCCTCTGGAACTTTAAGCTTTCTGTGTTTCAGTTCCCAATTGTAAAACAAGGATAATGCTACTTTTTTCTTTCTTTAGTCTCTTTTGGTGTATTTAAACTGTAAGCTCTATTAGGTGGGGATTCTCTCCCCGTGTTTGTGCTGTGCTTAGCCCAGCAGTGCCACAGTCTCCCTTGAGGCTCTAGGTGTGTTACCATAATGCAAATGAGATTAGAGCGGCTCCGTGCTACCTCCCATTCCCAGGGTCACAGTTTTGCTAATGCAAATGGCTAGTCTCACCTGTCTATAAAGGATCAAAATGGGATTACGTGCACAAATAAAATGAAAGCAGGGTTTGGTCCTTAAGGGCTTTGTTACCAAAATGCAACTCAAATTATATAGTAGATATAGAGTAGGGCTGCTGGAATATTTTCTGCACTAGTTTGCTGCAAAAATTTTCCTGCTTTATTCTGAGCAATTTGACCTATAGGAAAAATAGAAAGTAAGTGTGGCCTAGTGGGAAAAGCTCATGACTGGGAGCATGGAGAGCTGGTTTCTATTCCTACTGTTGCCCCAGGACCTCATATAACCTTGGCAAGGCATGTCCCCTCTCTGTGACAAGTCCCCTTTCTGTCCCCATTTGTAACTGGGGATAGTAATAATGAAGCTTCGTTGTTTGCAAAGCCACTTTGAGAGTCTTGGAAGGCATGACTACATATAGTATACGTGAGCATGTAGTATTATAAAGCAAAAAATATCACTGGGCTGATGTTAGCTAACTTATCTCCCAAAAGCCTGGTAACAGTTCATAAATGTGTGTTTGTTTTTCCTACTGTGATGCTGGCCTCCAGAGGAGTCCTGCTGAGATAGTTTAAACAGGGCAAATGGCAATGAATGGGGCATACAAAGCCCTAAGTACTGGTGGTTTTTCTTCTATAAGATAGACCAAGCCAGCGACAAACAGCTTCTGATGACCCCACTGGCCATGCAATAGACAAAAACACAATTTCCTTAAAACTATCCAGCCCTTTGGCTAGCACCCGGACAACCAAGTCAAATGTGATGGGGATTACTGAAAATCTTTATCCATCATATGTAAGAATGTTCCAAAGGATCGGACACATTACCAAACAGGTCAATGAATAGTCCAGATGTTACCCAAATACATGCTGAAAGCCAATGTTTCTTAACTAAACTAAAATTTATTTTAAAAAAGGAAAGAGAGCAATGGTTAAAAGGTCAGTGTACATACACAGATGAGAATAAAGCTCTTAGGTAGTTTCAGTGTAGAGATGATAACTGTGATGCAAAGTTCTTAAACTGCAAAATCTCTGAAATTACCCAAACAGTTTAAGGGTCATCAGTCCTTGTTTGGAGTGTCTTCATTAGAAATCCAGTCCAGAGACATGAAGACTACATAGTCCATACACAGCATTTGTTCAAATTTTCCCATGAGAATTAGCAGGGTGATTCCAGGCTGGTGCTGGGATCCCAATCTTGCGATCCAAACTTTCCCTGGCAAGCTTAGACAGATTTGTGATAAAAAGGATCTGTCCACTAAAGTCTTTTATAGATCTCTGCAGGCTGACCAATATGTTCTTGACAGCAGGTACCTCTTTGAACAATTAATAGAACTCGGAAGTACCGTCTCCTATATCCTGTGCACACTAGTAACTAGTTACACCAGCACAAGGTAATTGGCTATTTATAACCATTCACAGGTATTTACTGCTTAATCTTCAAAGAGAAATCAAAACAATAGCATGGTTACATTCAAGCTCCATCTAAACGTCCTTATGTTCCTTTTGAACTCTTAATCAATGGAACAATGATAGACGGGAAAGCAGTTTATCTACATTGCTAACCTCTAACAAGATACACTTAAACAACATCAAATAACTACCAGCATTACACTTGTATATCAAAGTTATAGTCTACCTATAAGGAATGACCCTCACTACCAGTATTTTCCTATAATACGTCTCTAAAGGTCAGATTTGGGCCCGGCACTTGCAAAGTTGCTTAGTTTTTTTCTGGCCTAGCGTCAAACCTATTCATGAAAAAATTTCCGTTAAGGAAAGAGAGGCTCAGTGGCTGGGAAAAGGAAGAAAAGTTTAAATGCAGGTGTCAAGATCTTGACCTGGGAGTGTTATAAATTATTTAAACATTTATAAATCATTCTAGTGGAGCAGACAATCAGCATTCATGTGCAGTACAGACTTCATGCGTTCTTCCTTTGCCAACACTAGTGATCCTGGCACAAAGACTATTGAAATAAACATTCTGTTGATAAAAGTTCCACGTTTAAGAGAGTAATGTATAAAATCCAATTTGTTGGGCTTCCCTGCTGTTTAACTGATCTTTTCATGGGCAGGGCTGGTAGTGGTGGTAAATATTTGAGATCTTCAAGCTGGAGGGCTACCAAGAGTAGTGGAAGTTTGAGAGGGAAGCATGAGAGACTAAGATGGTGGGTATGATAAATTGTCACATCGTGTCACAGTTTCAAGCAAACGTTTATCTAGGATGCAACTGTTTCTTGCCAGCTTTGCTTCTGACTACTGTACCTGGTGTCTGCTGGAATGCTGGGGCTGGAAGAGCAGATGCTATGGATTCACTGAAGCAGATGTGGAGGGAGAAAATAAAAATGAAAGGTCGAGCCGTGCCCCTGGGCAGAAAAAAAATTCAGATCCCTTGTGTATGATTTTGCATAATTTCTCACTCTTCTGTTGTTGCTTTTAATCCGGTGAGAAAATATATTGGATGCAATGAATCTGATTCTCTGCTCTTGTACACGGGTAAATCACTTAGTCATTAGTGCTAGATAGAATCAGAGTCAAAGGGAAAGAAATAACCAAGAAACACGGTAGATTTGATCTGGGAGGCGGTCAGGATGTGGAACTCCCACTGGAGTCAATGGGAGATGTGTGCATGGCGTGGTTACAGAATCAGACTGCTTTTGTCATGTCATTTCCATGGGTTACTTCATCTCAGCGCTGATAATCCATTCCTTTCCCCCTCCACTTTAATTTTTTTTTTTTTTTGGCAAAATGATATTTCTTCAAGGAAATGGGGAATAGCCTCCTCAGAAAATTTGACAAAAAGTTGGGCAGAACAGAGACCTTACCTGCTAATATTGGAGTGCATGTTTTCTTGACTGTTCTTGCCACAGGAGAATGTCTTAAGACTTCAATATTGCAATCACATAATCATGTCCAAGCTTGCACATCCTTATGCACTGAGGTCAGTGGAGCGCCATACGGTCCGAACTGCAAGATCAGGACCAAAAAAACAGTCTGGGAGCAGGCAGTTTTCGGCTAGGGAAAAGGGTGAGCTGTTTTCTTTTCCTTTATTTAGTTATATATTTGACAACAATGTGAAAACTAAAAATATCAGGAGCTGTAACAGAAAGGACTGCAAAATTTATGTGACCAAATAGCAGCAGAAATTCACAAAGAATAGTTTTGATGGGGGGAGAGAACAGGAAAGCAAGGCCCTACTTTTTATTTTAATTTGATTGTAACATGATTATTAGTTACATTATGGTGATGCTTAGAGGCTCCAGCCTCATGGTGTGAGGCTCTGCACATGCCTATTTTAATAAACAGCAGGTCAGTGGCAGAGCTGGGACTAGAATCAGTGTCCTGACTTCCAATCCAGTCCCCTATCTGCTAGGTCATGTCACTTACCACTGGTTGGGCTGTTGATTGAGATAAACATGAATGTGAAGAGCAGCTGAGGGGTTTCTCTGTAGGATCAGTGCCATGAAATGTGGTGTGCCCTCAAATCTTTTGAACTGAATGCTTGTTACTCCAGAGGATTAGGCCCCATTGTGTGTCTCTGTTTTGTGCCTTAGAGACGTGCTGATTGTGCCAGTCTGTTATTGCTGAAACTGTCTTGAAATTTGTCATTTCATACCTTGTTTGCAACTTTGCGTGATGATTTCCAAAACCACATAACCTGTCCTGTACTCCTCCATCCTTAACACAAACAACTGAATTCACTGCTCCTGAGTGCTTTGGTCTGGGACAGGTGTCTTGGAACATGATGCATGGAACAGTTGTGGTGGGTGTTGGTCTTCTCTAAAGATGGGGAAATCCGTTTGGGTAACTTGGAGCAAGTGTGTAGTCCCATTGCGTCCACATGTGTATATGTTTGGAAGGTCAGGGCCGAAGAGGTGAGCTAAACCTTCACCCAATGCTTGAGCCTGAATGCAACCACTTCTGAGACTCAAAAAAAGTATGTTAACTTTTTAAACCTGAATGTACACATACACACAAACTTCTTTTTTCATGCGTGTGTGCATTTCTTGGTTCTGACCAGTAGCTAAAGGGAAAGCATCAAAAAAAAAATCAATCCCAGGAGAGACTATTTATTTGATATTCCAGTTCTAACCAGAATTGGACAGTAACCAAAAGCTTGTGCCCATGTGATTTCCATTCTAGTTCTGTGGATCTGAGTATTTCCAATAATCATCCAAACTCTCCCAAAGTTCTGTAGTGCAGTTTGCTCACCATCATCCCCCTCATTTGATGGAGTCCCTAAGGAGGTCACTAAATGTTGCTGAATCATATGTAAAGCTGTTGAATCCAGTTATTAGCAGTTGCTGTGGCATTTGTTTGTGTGAGATGGGAGGAAGAAAGCCTTACCTGCCTTTGACACCCACCCCACCCCTCAAGAAGGTAGCCATTCTGTTAGAAAACTGACCCTAGCTCCCTATAGATGCCTGAATCAATGCTTCATCCTGAGTGGAACAGAACGTCTAAAGATGTGAGATGCAAGCCCTCAGCACTTCTCTGGATCAGGTCCTTAGTGCAATATTTAATGCCTTGACCACATGGTTTGATGCACATCGCCAGAGCAACATTTGAACCATATTTCTATGCTATGCAGACAACGGACCCAGTCCTGAGATTCTCACTCATTTTGTGGTCTTGGCCTCTTCAGGTCCGCAAGAGTTTGCCAGAGTAAGGACTGTGTATATACTGGTCCATTGTTTTTATTTGTTTGCAAAAGGCATTTACCCTTCAAGTTCCAAGCACAAGCATTTTAATCAATCTGCATATTAGAAGGAATAAAAAACACTTTGTGGACTCCAGCCCTAGTGTCAGTACCTTATCTTCCCTACAACTTTAGTCTCTCACCCACCCTCAGCCCCATTATTTTTCCATCATATGTGGCTAACTAAAACAAGCATTTGAAAATGATGTTGCAATTGAATATACCATTCATTGATCAGTATATTTTAAAAGAGAATTGCTGGAACATGTATAAGTTGTATCAGGTAATACGAACCTAATTTGATTAAACCATTAACCATCCCTTTTCGAGAAAAAGCTAGATTTTCTGAAAAATCTGAATAAATCTGAATTTCTAACATTTGAAAAATGCCAGTAGACAAAAGCTTGATCTTTAGAGCCAAGGCATGTAAAAATACCAGACTTAATATGCAGGTGATAAATCTGTTGGGTTCTTTAACAGACTCATTGATTTTTGTCTGGTAATATTTGTGTCAAAGAAGAGGCATCTAACACAGCTGACAGTGATGATACATATAATTCTCGCAGAAATGATCAGGAACTCCTAATCGACAAAAAGTATATTTATGGACTATGTTACATAGCTCAGATACTGTTCTCTTCGTTCTAATAGTGCACTGAAATACCATACTGTTTTCCCAAAGGCTGAATAAGATTTATGGCCATGTTTGCTCTGTTCATACATATAGCTCCTATTGTAATTAATGTGAGCTATGCACATACATTAACCCTTCAGGAACTAGCTAATTCCCAGATGGATGAGACCCTGTAACTGGCTAATTTCAAAACACTATATCCTGCCACACTTATCCATGTTGTGCAGTACTTTACTCTGCAAGCATTCCAAATCATTTCCTCCCGCTGTGCACAGATAAAAGAAAGCGCTCTTAGATACAGATGCTACCTGCATGTTCAGGAGCAGCCTGGGGTTTAGTAGCAGACCTGAATTGTGACAAACTCCCCAAAGCACCAATGGGATCTTCTCCATGCTTCCCCAATTTACCAACAAAAAAGCTAGGAATGGATCCACTTAAGAATGACACCATCTACCCCTGCTAGGTGTCCCCAGGAAAACTGGCATATGCTCATTGTCTGAGATACCAAAAGCTGCTGACAGATCTAAAAGAATGAGCACTGACAAATAGGCGAGGTCATGAACATCCCATAGGGTGAAAACTATTTATTCATTCCAGATATTTGTAGTGAATAATGCATTTGCATCAGGGCATCATAGCTGGGTGATCCCATTCTTTAGTACCAATTAGATACAATATTTGAATCGCATCCCAGCTTTATGTGATAGAAATGCGTTATATCTGGCCATTTACTTCTGCTGTCCTCCGTACAAATGACTGGCCATGTCGATATTCCATAAAGTATGCTGCAATGTAGCTGTGATCTTTGACCCTTTTTGCCATCCCCCTTTATCCCTGAGTGCCTGGTCATTTCCCTACTATCCCAAGAATCACCAGAGCCTATTTCCTTTCTGAAAACTGGTAGGAGCAGTCCATCAGATTTCCTTTTAATAATTGGATACCTCATTCAGATGACAGGCTGGTGTGGGGCCATCCAAAAAACACTTAGCAAAGCAAAGGGATCCACGTCACCCTGCACAATGCTGCGACGGCAGGAAATTTCTACGCCTTATGCTTAAAGTTTTTGACTTATAGCATAGTTGCAAGCTGGTGCTCTTCCTTGGCTACTAAGGTCAAGCTCCTCTGGCCTGGAACAAAGGTGACTGTAAGCCATCTTTATACTCCTCCCAGTCCTGGGGCAGGCTGAGTTCTGATGGCTGATCTAACTTATACTGTCTGCCTTGCATCCCAATGCATATTTTGGCAGCCAGTGGCTGTGGAGCTGTAGGGATGCCCTAACCGCTCTTCTTTCATTGGCTTTTCCATCCACATGGTGGGCTAGGCTGTGGGATCCACATGGTGGGATGGAGCTGAAGTGAGGATCTGACCCTAAATTTGGGTTGCTAAATATTTTCTTCTGCCCCAAGCCTGCAGTCAGCCCATACTGTCTATTCAAGGCCCTTTTGATACTAGGTGGGGAGGGAATTCTCCCTTGATACAACTGCAGGTTTCTCATTGCTATAATATTAATGTGGGCCTCTTAAGGAGACTGAATACCCTAGTAATTAAATGCCATCATTCTTCTTCAAAGTATTCTGTCAATACCCTTGTATCAATATGTACTGGTAGTATTTACTTGTGTGGCAATATCATTCTATATTTCAGGTTTCTAACCGAGAGCTAGTCATGTAAACCCGTTCTACCAGTGTCGTACTTGCTACTAAGTGGAATCCCATTAATTTTATCCATCAATTAATTAATTAATTATATTTGTATTGTGGCAGTGCCTAGGCACTTCTGTCATGATTCGCGACCCTGTTGTGCTAGGTGCTGAACAAACACAGAACAACAAAATGGTTCCTACCTCAAAAAGTTTTCAATATAAATTCTGCTGGATGCAGCATAAGAAGGGGCAGGGTTAACATAACCTTGTCCTGCTTTGGACTTGCAGCATGTGTGTCTTTTAATTAATAATGCACTAAAAAGAGGACTGGCTGACTGGCAGTAGTGATCAGAGAAGCTCTAACTTGGGCGACATTGCATCTGAACAGAATGCTTTCCTCAAGCCTCGTTCTGCTTAGTACAATATTTTCACCAAAGGCTTGTCCACCCCCTTCGAAGCCACTTAATATTATTTACTACTTAAAATAGCATTAGTCTCCTGGGCCTCCTTACTTTCACGCTAGAGCTAGCTGGGAAGGAGGGATACCTGTCTTGACTTAAACACACACAACAAAATAAAAAAAATGGGAACTTTGCCATTTGTCTGTAACGGAAACTATTGAACACAGCCACTTCCACATACAGTGAAAAAGATTCTCATCCTCCAGATCATGTAAAAGAATGAAGTTTCAGAATAGTCTAATAATTCTTCTATGTCACTGGCTTTTCTGAGAATGCCCAGAATGAAAGCGTGGCATTGTTTCAACACTCAAAATGCATACACTCTGAGGGACAGAGGCCAAATACAGAAGGTGCCAGATTCTGATATCTGTTACTCTGGTGTAAATCCAGGATAACGCCAGATAAGTCAGCAGAGCAGCTCTACGTTTCCACTGGTATAATTGTGGTCATAATATCATCCATTAGTTCCATATGTGCTACAAAGATTGATATTTCTAACTTGTCGCCGAGGTCATGTCTACATTTCCAAGCTTACAACGGCTAACTGTATCAGTGCCGCTGAAAGAGGGTGCCTGTTCAGCCGTGTTATGCTGATGGAGAGCACACCCATCGGCATAAAACCAGCTCTATGACCGGCGGTAGCTATGTCAGCAGAAAAGCGTCTCCCATCCTCCAGCCTGGCAATATAAATTCCACAAAATAACAATGAGTTCTGGTAAATAAAATAGCCACTTTTCTGCAGGACAGGTGCATTTTTTACAGCTTAAAGTTTGTATCCTGATAAGGTTCTATTACATGAAAGCCAATAAGAAAATGTGGGCATACAAATAAATAAGATAACTAAATATAACTCCAGCGTATGATTTTTAGCTATGGAGTGAATCTATTGACTTCTGCAGAAGAGGAATGCTACTCAGTAATGCCTCTGGCAGAGACAGAGAGTGAGGAAAGCAGCTCACCATGGGGGAAAAAAGATATAGCTTCATAAGCAAAGAGTGAAATCCTCAGAAATTTACAATGGCCATGAGCCACGTGACTGAGGGAAGAGCAGGTGTTCATGCCAAGGGCACAATATGCCCACGCTCTTAAGTTGTGATTAACAAACCTGTGTTCTCCAGTAGCATGGCAGTTGTTGGGGTGAGTTAGTTAGTTTTAAATGTGTGTATGAATGTGCCTGGGCTCTGAAGGATTCAACTGGTATGAACCTGTCTGAGCCAAAGGTGGATTGAACAGAAGAGACACACCCATGGGAGGAAGAGTAAAATTTGAAGGTGGGGGGAGGGGAAGGAGAATAAATGGCAAAATTCATAAAAATAGAGAAATGGCAACTATTTCCATGATGAGAACACATTCCTGTGGTAAAACAGTGACAAGTTTATGGCTCAAATGGGGAAAAAGAGGAGACTTATTTCTTCATCTGCTGCTCCAAAGAGAGTGTACCAGAAGGAATTCAGGTCAGTTCAAATTCAAGTCTGTCCCCAAGCTATTTTCAAGTGCCCCATTTCATGCTGTGCCTCTTTGTGCACCCACGATGTCCATCCTAATGTGTGCCCCACAACTCCAAGTCCTTGGTGCCTTAGCACCTGTCTTCTCTTCCGACTAGTCTTTCTGCCCACATTCCACTCTGTCGGTGATGGCAAAACACAAAAGCCCTGGGCAGGTATTTAGCTGCCTTACGTTATATGTGCTAAAGATATTAGCCTGAGGTCAGATTAGAGGGTCATTGTGATCTCTTCTGGTCTGCAAATCTGTGAAATGTTGCTGCAAAGACTGGATTCTCTAGGTGCCTCCATATGAACCGGGGGAGCAGAAAACCATAAGGAACTTATGCAGACGTTCCCATTTTTAGTGACCATTTTGTCTTCACTGCCTTTTTTGGATCAGATCTGCTTGCCTAGTAAAGAATACATTTGCAGAAGTAAGGATCCGTTCACAAGCCATTCACAAATGGTGAAATCCACCCCAAACAGAAGGCCAGCATGAGTTCTTTGCACCACTTTAGGACCTTAAAGTAGATCTTCAGTGGGACATAAGTGGTGCACATGCTTTGGGCTGGCCCTTCGCACAGGGACAGATTCACCACAATAGACAAGAGGACTGTATTACTCAACCATTCGTCGCAAATAAACTCAACCGGCTCTCACCAATACAAAGCCTGATGATGCCTCCCTTGATGTCAATGTTGATTTAGTCCAGTTGAGGATCTGACCCAACTTTCTCACCTTGGCAGTAGTGTCCTGGTGGAGTGCACGATGGCCTGGTGGATGGGCCACTGAATCAGCACTCAGTTGTATTTCTGGTTCTGCTGCTGGGGAGGGTGGGCAAGTCACGTCACTGCTCTGTGCCTCAGTTTCCCCATGAGCAAATGAGGATGATGCTTGCTTTCTTTGTAAAGTGCTTTGAGATCTATTCATGAAAAGCACTACATAAGAGCTAGGTATCGTTATTATTAAAACCAATATAAAGTATTTATTCTGTACACACTTGACTGCAAATACTTATTGCCTGGACATACCTAAATTTAAATGAAACCAGCTGAATCAGCAAATTTGCCACTAACTGCACAGTTGCAAATCTTCCAAATCATTTCAAAATCACCGGCCTAAATTCCTTCCTGATCCTATGCAAACCCCACCGACTGTAACGGAGATATGTGAAGGGTATGTCGTGGCAGAATTTGTCCCAGGTTGGTTATTCTGCAGCTGCAATAGAAACAGCTGAGAAAAAGACAGGAAAAATAGGATGCATTTCCCTAAAGATACGGCTTTTTAGGGGTTGTATGAGGGTTATGCATAAATTATTTATCACTGAGAGAGTCTGTAGGTGTTCTATTCCCCCATCCCCTCCATTACAATAGCTGAAACACAGATAGTACTGGGAATATAAAACTGCTGTTTAACCTAAATCTGTTGAAGCTGAAGGCTGCAGATATTTGAAAGAAAGTCATAGTGATAGGCCCAATGCCTGATGAATAAGGCAAACGTAATATAAAATGAGAATCAAAAATCTCAGCAAGGGAAAATGGAAAAAGAGGGGAAAAGGCAGTATTTATCCTAGATAATAAGCTATTTAGGGTGAAACATAGCTCTAAGAATCATTCTTCAGAGAGCCTTTTACATACAGTATACAAATGTACATAAACATAACTGATACACAGATTGTGGACAAATATCTACTCTAAAAATTTAATTCAGCATTTCAGCTTCCTCCTTCATGGTAAACAGAATGCTGATGTGAACTAGAACATAAATCAAGAGGAAGCGCATGACAGAGAGAGATGCACAGACATGGCGATTATCCAATAATGCATTTGAAACCCTATGTTAGTACAGAACTCTTCACAGATTGTTGTTGGTAAAGCAAAAATGCCAAAGTTTGTCTTCAGTGGTTTCATATAGAAGGTGAAAGACTCTGGAATTTGTCTCATTTTTCACTAATAAGGAATTTATTACTAGATGAACTGCTTTGTGCATATTAACTTAAAATCGCCACATCCCCGCTAAGGGAGAGATCTGAAGGTAAAAGGGTAGATTCCCTTCCATGTTACACACTTACTGTGTGGGCTGGATCTAAGCGTTCCTGTCAGCAGCATTCCTGGGGAAGAAACTCAGGTGGGAACCACAAGAAAATGGTTTTTACTGATTTATCTTAAAATGCTGTGGTTCACTTATATTTTAAAAAATGACCACCTAAATCTGATGTTCAATTATACAGATTTATTTGTGTTTTTTCTGTGTTTTTCTGCGGTGTGGTTTTGTTCTGTCATCTTTCAGACAAATGTCTCAAAATGAAGATGTGCTGATTAGGTAGATTTGAATCTGCCATCACACACACAGTGAATTGTTGATCGTTTGAAATCTTGAAATCAAGACTGAATGTGTTTCTAACATATCCTCCCTTTCAACACATCATTGGGCTCCTTGCAGGAATAATTGGGTGAAATTCTCTGACCTGCATTATTATTTTAAAGGATCATAATGGTCTCTCTAGCTCTCTTGGGAAATCATATGTTTTCCATTACTGCAGTCTGCGTGCCTCATGCTTTCTAAGGTCTTTGTCCTCACAACACCCCTGTGAGATAGGGCAGGACTGTTATCCTCCTTTTACAGATGAGGAATTGATGCACAGACAAACTAAAGTTATCGGCGGGTATTACTTGACATGACTAAGCCGTGACTTTGCTGCCACTATTCATGCTACAGCAGCTGCACAGCTAATTAGTCATGTGCTAGCTCAGGGTGGGTTAATGTTTGTATGTGTACATGAGTACGGGCAGGCCCACCGATGGGGGATGGAGGGAAAAGGGGCTGATTGCCCAGGGGCCCATCAATTTAAAAGGGCCCAGGCCTCTTCCACCTACACTCTGTCCGCACTCCACCCCAGGCCCAAACATTTTCTCTGAATATTTTTTCTAGTAGTTAATAAGATCTAATTTCCTGTTAAGGAACATGAATGTCAGGCTTACCTTGGAAATTTTGACACGTGTGTAAGACACGCCAGAAGTGGCCGGTCCACTTGAGTGGTTAATGAGTGGGCTATATATGTTAATGAGGGGTCTAATCCAAAATCCACTGATGTCAATGGGAGTCGTTTCTTCTACTTCAGTGGGCTTTGAATCAGGTCCTAGAAGATTTAGCCATAGATCCCAGCCTATGCTGGAGCTTCTGGGAGGACTGTGCTCTTAATCCTGTAGCTCTAGCAATAAAGGCTCTTGCTTTTAATTCTGTAGGTCCTAAGTTCAAACACCACGCTCAGTCTAAACAAGCCTGGCTCCATATGCCATTTGTAGGTAGAACTCGGGACATTATGCGCCAAAAATACAGCCTTCTACCATTAGTTGGCAGTAATACTAGGTCTTATATCCACTTTATATGCCAGTTATTAGAAGGAAACATTCACACACAGTATGAAGCCATTGTTATTGGGCAATGATACCCACACAGTCAATGTATTACAACAGTTCTGTTATCTATATACATTAGCTTTTCCAGACATCTGATTTTTTTCACTCAATATTCAGTGCCAACATTTGCAGTATTACCGGTGATTGGTTTGCAAGAAGCTCAAACTGTGACTTTCACTTTTATGAATTTAAATTGTTAATGTGAACATTTAATAAGCTCATTATAACTCTGAAATGTTTCCTTTGTTACCAGTAAGTGACAAACCTGCAGAAACTACTCCAAAACTGTAAGAGCGATGTCTAGAGTTGTGTTTTGTTCACTGCTGTGTGCTGCAATATGCTACTGCCTTTGCTAACGAAGTTTTCCTTTAATGAATGCAATTAGAGCTGGGCAAACAATGCAAAAATATTTTTCATTAATATTCAAAATTGTAAATTAATTCACTTCAAGAACACTTGGACTTTTTTGCTGCCTTCTCTGCGTGAAAACATCTGTGATCCAGTTTTAGCAGCTTGAATAACCAGTGGGGAGTGAACATTGAGCTTGTGCACTGGAATACCCAGGGAAAGGAAATCTGAAATTACTCACCCAGTCAGGGACCAGACTTGATAACTGTGTTACTCCACACAGCTAGGCACACCCTGAATTTCGGATGTTGGTGTTTAAATAGTAAGACAGAAAGAACTAAAATTGCGAGAAGTATCATCAGTTAATCTTAGATAAGGGAAAAATAGAGGAAGCAGTTATCTGTCTGGAGACATTTTGTGGCGAGAAAAAAATTAAATTATACATTATTTGAGTTCTAATTAAACTTACTGACATGTAAAGGGGAGAGTTGTTAATGTCTTAAATTGCTAGTTCAAATACATCTTTTGGGAGATTCCAAAGATGGTGAGGCCCTCTGAAGGCCGCTTGGTGGTCTGTGAGAAATGAGCGTGGTGCTCTCAGTCTAATTCCTAGGATGTAAGGATCCATCCTGGTCATAGAAATCACAGTGACAATTGGCATTCTTGTTAAAACTATAGTTGCGAAGGAGTGGACAAGGACTGATAGAGGGTACATAGAGTTCACAGAGATTTCCAGAGGCACAAATTGCAGTTTGGTGTCTAGTCTCCATTGTTTTTCAGTGGAAGTTAGGTGTCTAACAGCTAATTGTACCTTTGAAAATCTCTCCACAAATGATGTTCTTGCTCTGAGAGATGGTTCCAGGATCTGAGCTGAGGCAAATAACTGAGGTAAGGTCCAGACCTGCAGATCCCTGCGCTGTAAATTATTCAGTAGCTCAGTCGGTAAATTCATACACAGTAAATCAAGGAAGGAAATTTGTTTCCAGCGCGGTCAATCCACTGCATGTCACAAGCACAGTTTAAAACAAAACCAAAATAGATACACACGTACACGCTCCAGTTCAGAATTGACAATTGTCAACAGCCTGTTTTTTTTGAAAATCTGAGTTTAGGGAGAAAAGGTTTCAACAAGATAAATGTAAACAGTCATTCTGTAAACAAACATCCTAAATATGTGCGGCTGGGATCTCAGGGCTTTTGGGCATAAACACTTAAACCTGCCTGTCTGACATATAAGTCAAGGGTGTAAAAGCAGATCGTGAATTTTAATATAGAAATCTCCTGCAAGGTCTTTTCAAGCTATAAACAGTCGTTGATATTTTTAGTCTTAAACAAATAGTTTCATTCCTGAAGTTAACAATCATCCAATGGCTATGACATCAGAGAAGTGTCTTATTTTTCATGGCAATGTAGCTGTAAAGGAACACAAGAGTCTCATTGGGGCAAGGCTTGAGATTATTTTCGATTTCAAGGTCAACAAGGTAAACAGCTGCAGAAATCCTCTTATTGCACAGAAATTATGAAAATGAAATAGCCCTGAGAGCATCAACAGGGTATTCCTCTGTTGTTTAATATCCTGGTATTTGTTGATGGTTAAACTAAACTCAATATATATAATAAAACTACACTGTTGCACCTAACTAAAACTCAAAGACTGCTGTAATCACTTATTTTAAAATGATATTTATATTAGATCCCTGGCACAGTGGATAAACTGACTTAATATTAAAACCCATTGCATTAGGCTACCGTCCATTAGCACTTTAGGAAACACATTTAAGTCTATTCTGGTAGCGTATAATATAGGTATGCCTGTTGCATCCTTGCCAAAGAGCAATAATATTTAATTTATTACACTGTTTGCATAACATGAACCATCCAGGGACTGTGAGCGGGCTTTTCCAAGGGCAGAATCATTTTTTAACAAGTCCACATAGAATCTAATCTTCTTCTGCACAAAATCCTCTGACTTTCTTAAGAGAAATGCATCTTGATTGTTCAGCTTTGCATGAAGCTTCTTTCTGAATGTCTATTGTCAAGTGCTTTTCCTTTTTCCAGGTAAAAGAATTGTCTTAATCAGAGTAAAGCATTACCGAGAGATATGTCTGGGGGCATGGAGCCGGCTCTTCAGCCTTGTTATGGCCATTCTGGGCAACTTGTGGTGCAGAAGACCTGTAAATCTAGCAGCAAATGCCGTGCAGAGAATTGTAATGGGAGAGGCTGTGCTGGGAATGGGAAGGGGTGTGTCATGGATGGGAAGGGGGTGTGGCAGTCCTGCACTCCATCATGGCAGTCTTCCACAGGTGTTGGGTTCATTAAGGACTCTGCAATGGCGCAAGTTGGAGCTGCCCAGAAGTAACAATAAGTTGGGGCTGGAACTGGCACATGAGAATCTGGGAGTTAAATTTGGCTCCAAGACCCATCCCCAACCTCTGCATGAGGCAGAGTTCCAGTGGTGGAGAGAAACCATCCCCATGTCTGGTGGGGAAAGTTAGAGGCTAACTACACTAATATTAGCCTGCCCATAACTAATAAACAATGCACTGGTATTTCCATTTTTGGTAAACGGGAGCACAATCAGCAGACACGATGCTTAAGCCTCGTGCTTACTATAGTCTGGAGACTCTGTAAAATGTGAAAAATATCAATTGCCAAAATACAAGAACCATTTCCTGAAACTGAATGGCAATAATCTCCTCCTCTCGGTTTGCAGTTAATGAACATTTCCAAGCACTTGTATTATAATTATTCACTCTACCTTCCCATAATTACTGTCCCTATAGGTGTTCCACGTACGGTAGCTGTTTTAGAATATCAGATATGACTGAATTCTTACAGATCAAGAGCTGGGGACATCCCACCTGTCTATCAAACACACATTCTCAATAAAGGGCTTGGAACAAATGAGTCTGACTGCATGTTTAGAGACAATGCAGAAGTCGAAAAAGGAAAAGATTTATAGCAGCCAGGAGGGAGAAGCTCCTAATTATGCACTGAACTTTTTCTCTGATGGTTCCATTTCTCAACGAGCTATATAAAGAAATGCAGAGGTGGTGTTTTCTGCTAATAAGTTAGCAGTGTCTCACAAAATTCTGCTGCGCATATCTTGGTTAGCACGGAGCTGTTTCCATTTGTATTTGTAACACATGGGCTTGATTCACCAAAGCACTTAAGCTTGCAAGTTAAGCATGTGCTGCAGTATGATGGACTTAAAGTTAAGCATGTGCTAAGAGCTTTCTTGGTTCAGGACCATGGAGAATAAGGGAAAACATGCTGTCAACAGGAAAAGAACCATTCACCTGGACAGCTGGTCCAGTGTCATTCTCCCTCCACCCCGATGACAGCCACTGTTAAGTTTTATTCATTCTCCTTCTCCTTATAATGGCTGGTGGCAAACGAAAGTAGGGAAACAAAGCCAGTATAAAAGTGCACTACTCTAACCTAATTTCCAGGTGCTGACAAAGATTGCACTCTACATTCGGCCTGTGGGGAAAATCATCATGCCTCCCCCCCATCTCCCTCCCCACACACACACACTTCACCCCCACTGCTAACCTGTCAGAGCACTCTTGTCTTAAGGTGATGTCTTTGGGAGGAGAATGCGGGCAACTGAACAATCTTTGTAATGACATAGTGGGACCGAATTTCTCATCCAGCAATTAGTCTAATAATTTGGAGTGAAGAGATGATGGCATCTTCCCTGAAGCCTGTTACTCAGAGCTTTGACACTCACTATTTATCCTTCAGGACCTGGAACCTGTGTTGTGATGCAATGTTATTTTGGTCCAGCACATCGCTATGTTTTGTGGGGAACTATTTCATTCCACTGTTTGGTTTTGTTCTGTGATTGTGACAAACACTGTCCCCTCCCCACCCCACCATCTGTTCCATAAGAAGCCACAAGCGAGTGACTCTTAAGGAAGATAACATGGAACTTCAGATCCATTTTCATAGAGCTGTTCTAGGCTATTTAATCTTGTGTGTTCCCACCACGTGTCACAGAAGCCAAACCAGTGGGCCTGATTTTCAGACGTGCTGGTCTCCCCCTAACTTTAACCAAGTCAGTGGAGAAGCAGGTGTTGGCCACTGCTGAAAACAGGCCCTAAAGCTGCATTAGCAGGAGTGGAAAGCTTCCAGAGATGATTTATCCTCTGAGCATTCCACATAGTTTCAGCCAGCTTCAGCCAGCCATCTCAACTTCTCGAGCAACTTATGCTTCTTTGGAGCCCTGATTGCCAAAGGAGGAAAATTTATCCCAGAAGCTGAATCAATACTAAAAGAGCAATGGAAAACTATGACCCTAGTAAAGGCTATCCTGGAGAAGAGCTTCCAAGAAAACTATGCTGAAGCAGGTCGGATGGTTTTACTGCTCTCCTGTGGATGGGAAGCTTTCAAAGCCTCAGACTTGAGCTTTGGGTCAGCAAACTGGGCTGGAAGTCTCACAGAACTGAACGCACTGTACGTGCTAGGGCTCTGGGGCAAACCCTGGCCCCACTCTGCAAAGCTGGGGAGGTCTTGCAGCCAGTGGAACTACCCGGTCTCAGCACATCATGAAACCCCTGTGTGGCAGCCTGCCGGAAACAGATGGCCAGAGGGAAATAGGTAGGCTTGGGAAAGGAGGGGGATGCGTTAACGACACTCCTGGAGATGAGCGAACTTCCATGGAGCAGCTCCGAGTTTGGGGGAAGGATGGTTCCGTCCTGCTTCTGGCACTCGGGCTGCCCAGTGAAATGGAGATTTGCCCTTAAGAAGGAGAAGATACGGTGACTCATTGCTAGAACGATCCAAAGAACAGCTGGAAGCCCCTGTAACAGTGCAGGCCCTCTCCCTAGGCTGCAGAAGACCCCCTGCTGCAGCCACAGTCTCTCCTCAGCAGTTTCATCGTCCAGGCTTAAAGACACACAAACGCAGTTCTTTCAGCTCATCCTGAGCAATAACTCCCAGGGGATTTCCCACTGGCTCTCCTTTTTCCCCCTCCAAAATTCCTGCTGCTCCTACTTGCTGAAGCTTTCTATCCGCTCTCCAAATCCCACACTGGAGGTGCCCTCTTTTAACGCCTGCTCTGGGTCAGCGGATGCAGCAAAGGCGCCGTGGCCCTGCTCCCTCTTAAAGGGCAGTGTCACCCTATGACAGTCTGCAAGCAGTGAGTGTCTTGGGGTGTGAAGATTACCTCTCTGGCAATCACTTCTCAGCAGCACCAGTGCCGGGGTTTTCTTATTTCCTGTTGAAAATTCAGATGCACACCAGGACTTGTTACATGTCAAATATTTTGCGCAGTTAACAGGGCATGCTTTCCCAAAGACTTCTCAGAGCGCTCTCACAAGGCCACAGATTGAATGCTCAGTATTGAATTTGTATAGTAAAAAAAAAAAATCCTCCATCTCTCCGTTTCTGTTTCAAGAATTTTGTACCTGTCAGTCTTTCCATGAAATGTCAGCGTGGTGTCAGAGGACTAATATTGAGGTCTTTCATCATGGCAGTTTAGAAAATGGAGAGAGGAGAAACCAAAAGTGATTGGTGTAATGTTCCAGAGCAGGTGAAATGTTCCTTGAGACTTCTTTTTAAACAAATTCTGCAACAGTCTCATTACTAGATCAGCAGCCACTCTGAAAAAGCTGCCCTGAAAATGACTTTAGGACACTTGCCTTTGTAATGGAAAATCTCTAATGAAACAGCCAAATCTGGGATGTTTTCATGGGGGAATGCATATTTATCCTCAACAAGCTCTGCTAGTTATTGCTGCATTAACTATAAAAACCAGAGAGACAGATCTTGGCCCCGTGCTAAGGACCTGATACAGCAAAGCACTTAAGCACACACTTAAATTTAACCAGGTGTGTAATAGTCCACTGAACTCAAAGAAAAATAATCAACACTGCTCTGGTCTGATGATGGCTGCAAAGATTTGTTCTACATATTATAAATGAAGAGTTCCCTTTCTCTGACAGACAGTATCAACGTACTGTTTCTGCAAGACATTGGTTACTTATGGCTGCCTAATTTACCACTCAACAAAAGTTGTAAGTAGTGACTGCCCTGCCAGATTAGCATCTAGACACAAGGGCGATTTGTAGCTAGACAAACTATCCTTCAGGTGTATTCTTCTTTGGAGCAAACAAACATTCTTTATACACATTTGTAGCGTGTTGGACGCATTGTTGGTGCAATGCAACTAAGAAATAATCACATGTAGACGGATACTATTGCACTATAGTGTGCTTAAAGCAAGAGGATGTACATTGCATGAGAGAGTCTAATCAAATCACTGGCTTTATATTATACACACACCCATACACAAAAGGACTTTTAACAACACAACAGTCAGAAGCTGTAGTTGTTTCATGGGTAATGCAGATAGTCAGTAAGTATGTCTTGTAATCTAAAATAAACACATTTAAAATGTTCTTTGGCTTTTAATAGGGCTTGTCCAGTATACATTATTAATGTCCTTTTTTATGTATGCAGTGTTGATGCCAGGGTATTAGAGAGACAAGGTGAGTGAGGTAATATCTTTTATTGGACCAACTTCTCTTAGTGAGAGAGACAAGCTTTCAAGCTTCAACAGAGCTCTTCTCCAGACCTCCTCTGTGTAAGGTTGAAAGCTTGTGTCTCACCGACAGAAATTGGTCCAATAAAATATGTTTCCTCACCCGCTTGATGTCTCTTTCCTTATATATAATTTTGGTTTATGAGCTTAATGAATCAATCTGGGCCATCATGCAAATCAGATCAACTTTATATGATCTGGAAACAGCTGAGGTGAGTCATGCAAGTTTAGAACTTTTGTCAGATGACCAAGATGGGCTGTAATTCCTGTCTTCTGGGAATCTAATGTACCATGTTTTTTCATATCTTTCTGTGGATTTGCTGTGGGATCCAGCTGTTATGAAATGTGTGGCTTGGGGAAGGGATAGTATAAAACCAAGTTAGCCAGTTCTCAGTTTGAGGACTGCCCTCTTTTCTTCCCCAAGTAGCCCTATGAGTTTTATCAGCTGTTCTAATCAGTGCAGTCTTAATTTTGATTACTCCTTAACAATGGAATGTGTGGTTAGTTATCTTTACAATTACACGTTTCTTTGTACGCTGTACCACTCATCCATCTCTTCATTTTCAGAGGGTTCACTGGTGCTTTTCACCAGCCACACTTCTTGTCTTTCCTATATCCATCTTATCCTCATTAATGAATACAAATAAATCAATAACCCCATAAAATGATGTCCACATTTTAGTAGTAATAGATAATTAAACAAATTGTAAACAAAACAATTAATGCTTTCTATGGAATTGCTGGGCATTTTTAGGAGCCTTTTCCCCAGTTGCATGAATACTGATTTTTTTGTTTGTAATTATTTGTTTGAATTCCCTTAATTTGTTTCCTAATGCCTGTTTCATCTGCTTTCCACAAATATTCTAGCAAATGAGTTAACTAGTCCAACATAAATGACTTGGCCCTTCACAACGTATCCCGTCCTCCCAAACATCTCTTACCTTGTATCCAGATGTCAATCCCTCACCTTTGTTCTGCAAATGATGCCATTCTTGATCACCCATTTTAAATTTTTTTCAGCAAGCACCTCTGCACTTTCTGTATGCATAAAGGACTGCTTGTAAATATCCATGAAGACATTTCATTGTCATTCTTCAAATTCCTCCTGGACTCTTCCCTGCCATGACGCCTACCAAAAAAACCTCAGCAACTGTCAGGCATCTAGTTTACTATGACCGCAGTTTTTTTCACTCTGACCAGTATCATCTTACTGCTTCTTTGTGTTTCCATTCTCTCTTTGATGTATCCCTCTTTTGTCTGTAGTCTTACACCTAGATATTTGGGCAGGGACTTTCTCTTTGTTATATGTTTGTGCATCACTTAGCACAACAAGGTCCTGGCTCCTAAACCCAACCATAATTCAAATAAATAATACTTGCTAGCTGACATAGTGAATTTTAAATGACTGTTGCAAATATAAAAAGTGAATTTTAAATTTGTAATTGTGAGCCTCCATGCCAGAAACCTGACTATGGCCCCAATTCAAAAGAATGTTTCTCAGAAATTGATTTTTCTGGAATGGATTTAATCACATGATTAAATGCTTTACTGAATTGGAGTCTCTAAGAATTGCAATCATCCATTCAGGGAAGAGAAACTGTGCCATCTGACCTACCGAGTCTGTGCGACTAAAGCAGCACTAATTTCACATACTAAATATTTGCCTTGAACACCTCACAAATGAGCTAAAGACCAAGAATAATTTGTAGAAATTATGTGGTTAACAATTATAGTGATGAGGCCTGATGAGAAATTTGTGATCCGCTCCAGAAGAAATTGGTAGTGGGGAAAATTGGTAAAATGCACTGACTAAATCATTCACAGTGACTTATTTCTTTAGTTTCTCAGGGCTTGTCTTCACATATAGTGCTTGAGCAGCACAGCTGTGCCGGTATAGATGCTGCTATGCTGCCCATCAGTGTAGTTAGTCCATCTCCCTGAGAGGTGGTAGCTATGTTAGTGGGAGAAGCTGTCTACATGGGGTTAGGGCCGTATAACCATGTCACTTGGGGGAGGTGGATTTTTCACACCCCTGAGTGATAGAGTTATGCCGATATAAATTTGTAGTGTAGACCTGGCCTCAGTTTCTTTTCCTCTTGCGGGACCTCTGTCTGGAAACTCTCAATAGTGTTGGCACAGAAGTTAGAGTTAAGCCAAAATAGGCTTAGTTAAGCCTATTTTGGCTTAACTATTATGGCACTTTATTATTTTAAACCAGATCATGACCGGCCTTGAGATGAATGAGGACAGGGAGCCGGGAGGACCAACCCAGCCCTTACACAAGAGGTGACCATAATGTTATGCTCCTGGGTCTCGGATCTTCAGCTGGTGTGTTTCGATTCAACGGAGCTATGTTGAATTACCCCAGCTGAGCTCCAGCGCCCTGAGTTCAAAGATTGAGGGGTTGTTAACGCTGACAGAAGCACTACCCGTTCCAAAAGGGGCGGGGCTGTGTTCCCCTTGCACGCCAACTGAGCGGGAGAGAATGCATGCTGCACGTCCAGACAGGAGGGGAGGGAACTGCATCAGAGCATGCTCCTTGAGCATTTCCTAAGGCACTCTGCTGGCCTGAGGCCTTGCAAACAGAATGATCCAGGAATTGCCAGGGCATCCCCTTTACACCCCCCACCCCCCGGCATAGCTGTGCCTTCTAACAGCTCAGAAGAGACATTAGTATGTGTTTCTCCTAAATCATTTGGCCCACACTTATTTTAATGTTATTATGTTCTGTTCTTTACATTATATTAAGCCCAGAAACACATAACAGGATTGGCAGAGATGTAATGAATCCTCATTAGTTAGCCATCAAATCAGTTCTCATACACTTCATCCTCTGTCATTTCTTTCTCAAGTGGCACAAACCACAGAGAGGGTCCTCCTGGCTGGAGCAAAAAGCATAAAACATTCCTTGCTAAGGAGCATATTTGCCATTCTGAATACAGGCAATATCCCCAAGAACATAATTATATCCACTCTCTCCCTCTAATGCAAAAAGTTTTACTGTAAAGGCAGTAATGTAAGCTATAGATTAAGTCACCGGAAAATGCCACAGACCACTCCAGCAGAATGCCAGAAGAGGACATTTTTATTTTGGCTGATAGTATCGTTAAAAAATTATTAGTAATTTGAGTTCATCGTGTGTAGCATCTTTCATCTGAGGACCTCAAAATAGTTCATACACATTAACACAGCCTCACAATACTTCTGGGATAAAGGAGAGTGGTTTGTATAAGTATTTCACACACATGGGCACTGATTCACATAGAAATTAATGGACTTGCCCAAGATCACAGGTGGTGTCAGAGCCAGGCACAGAATTCAGTCCTCTTGACTCCCTGTCTCTGTGATCTAATCCACTGTCCCTTCTTACTGTAGTTTTGCAAGTACATATCTAGCAACTTCAGTTGTCTTCTCTAAGGGTGAAATTCACCCCCATGCAGGGAGTCAGCACAACTCTTATATGCACCGGTTTAATTTCACTTATGCCTTCAGTACAGGTGCATTGTTCTAGCCCTCTGCACAGGGATGTACGTTATTCTCAGTAAGCCTTCAAATCAGAAAGGATTCCTATTAAAGACATTACTCCAGCACATGCTGAAGGGATGCTCCGAATAAGGATGGATTTAAGCACTGGGCCGAAAACAGGTAACCTGAAGGGGGAAAATAACATGTAACCATTTGTAGTCAGTCAATTATTAATCTAGAATTACTTGGAAAAATTCACCCATAAACAAAGCAAATGCATCAAGATTTTGGGAAGCGTTAATTCATTAAAGCAATAAAATACAATGTAAACAATGTAACGTATTCCTAAATTGCATACAGTTGTTCTGTGTGCCGTATTGGCATGTCATAGCGTTACCTAAACAGGCAAAAGATGGGAATCAAGCACATCTACCATTTCAGTTTTACATTTTTATTATTTCTGATAATAGCCCCTTAAATATGTTCGGTAACAATAAATTAGTTCAAAGTACTATGGCGCCACCTTCTGGTCTAAGCAGTTGGTTTCTATTAACTGCCTGTTGTTACAGCATGAAATTCTGAGACCTTGGATTTGATTTGTGTGTATGTGTAAATATGCGTATATATTTTGAGTGTGTGTACACACATACACATTTTATTTCTTCTGATTTTACAGTCTGAAAAATCCCATACAAAAGCTGCAAAGGTCCTCACAATAATTAGACTCTGACCTCCCTCATTGACCATTGTGTGTCTTACAGTGGAAAGCTATCTGCATATCAAGTCAACTGTGAGTACTGCAGGAAAAAAACCCCAAAATTGCAGGGTCGTTCAGTTTGTGAGTAAGACGATGAACTTTTGGGAATAGAACTAGTGGTACAGAAGTACACCAGGTATCCTTCAGTCTGGCAAGTGGGCTTGATCTTATGAAAGGAAGATCTCGACCATTCTTATTGAAAATGTTAGCTTATCCCCAGTCCTTTTCCTTTCTTGTAGGAGACAGGGGAATGTCTTGTGAGTTAAGTTTAGGCTTTAGAAAGTATGTTGTGATTTTGTTTGATATGTACCCTTTTGTTTCCAATATTCTTTTGCTGTCATTTGATTCTGTCCTTTGATAATATGCTTATTTTTGTTTTCACTATCAATATATCTCTATGTGCTGTGTGTTAAACAAAGTGGTGATCCTCAGTTAAAATTAGTGAGCTGGTTTGTACAATTGCATTGGCAATAGAGAATCTGGGAGTTCTGTGAGCATTCAATGGGTTGGGGCGGAGCATTTGAGGGGGACACTCGGAGGAGTTGGAGGTTGGTGTGTGACTATCGCTAACCCTGTACAGAGAGAGCGAAACCCACAGAGCCCTGGAAGACAGTGCTTGTGTTCCAGAGGAGAGTGTAGTGGATTAGCTCCCGGATCGCAAGCACAGGCAAGATTTCCTCATACTAAGGGCAGGTGGCGGTGAGGTGCCTCACATCCTTGGGAAGTGTCACAGGGATTGGCCTCTAGTCGTGAATTGCATTCAAACTTCTGTTGTTAAAAGCTGATCCTTTTTGCTACACATGGGCAGGAACTTTCTTGTTTGTTCTGTGTTTTTCAGCATCTGACACAATGGGATCTCCTGGGTGCTATTGCATAATATGATCTAACTAGATAGAAATATCATCGAATGCGAAATAAGCGCCAACTTTAACAACTGTAGATTTCCTTTCTCCTGCAAGTTCTACAGGCGATGTAATACCATGCACACCCCGGGGCAAACTTCTGGAAATCACATTAATCAGTTTCTAGGTTATAGTCACTAACCCACCAGCCATAAGACTAATGTCCGCTGCATTGAAAGATGTCCACTGCACATCTGACAATTGATTCTGTGCAGCTAAACCTCCATGCGCTTCAGCAAAGTGCCAGGTAGGTACGTTTGTAAGATCAGGGCCTTTAAAAGGCAACATTTTGTCTGATTCAGTTGTCTGAAAGGTTCCATGATGAGAAGTAAGTCTTCCCAAATAGATGGAGAGCCTCGGTTACCTCTCACTTATACTGGTGTATTCCTATTAACTGCAGTAGATTTATACCTGCTTTACAACTGCCAGTAAACTGACAAATCAAACTCATGTACTGTAAATACAACTTCATTTTGTAAAGTGTCTTTTTGACTGTAACAAAATTGGCAATGATTTGAATCCAGTACAATGACAGAAATAACTGCCAAGCAAACAGGAGCCAAGCTCTGGTAAGCAACAGGCTTATTGAACACAGTCACACAGAGATGCCAATCTAAGGAGAACAGAAAGTTACTCATAGTGTATTTGTTTTCCTCTTGATACACAGCTGCAATAACAAGCAATGGGAGATTATGATAAAACAAGATAATATTTAATTGTTCTAGGAGTTAGAGACTGAACATATAATACACACACATGCATGTGTAGGTGTATGTATATATATTATAAAAATTGGGCTCCACTTCCAAGGGATAAATCATGATCACTGTCAAGCCACCAGTACAGAATTAATTTCTTTCTTTAAAAATGAAAAGATGATGTGATTTCAAATGTCATGGGTTTGATGTATGAGTTTGATGCTATAATCAGTCATCTGGCATAAGCTATTATTTTTAGGAACTATGGGAAGGTAGACAAGCTAACATGTTTCTTTTAAACAATGCAGGAAAAGACTCCAGGAGGATGTACTAATGATGTAAATCAGTTTTAATATACCATACATACATACACATCAACTGTGTTTATGTAGATTGTATGAAGGCCTGATCTTGTAGCCAGGCCAAGGATGGAACCCTGAAAGATGCTGAGCACCATACCTACTGAATGAAAACTGAACAAACAGCTCAGGATTTGGTCCTCTATAAATAAGGGGTAAAATCCTGACCCCACTGAAGTCAATGGCAAAGCTCCCATTGACTTCAGTGGAGCCAGGATTTCACTTAAGGTCATTATTTCCAATGCACAGATTCATCATATGTATTCCTCCCCACACAGATATGCTCATGCTTTTTTGCCTCCCTAAATAAAAGCAAGAAAAGTAGGAAGAATGGAAGTGAGGCAAAGTGAAAAATAGATCAGTAAAACTTGCCCATAGGGCTAGTTTTATCCATCCCTCCCTCTCTACCTACCAAGCTGTATAAGTCAAACTCCGCACTGATTTATAGCTCATGTAACCCCACGAAAATTAATGGCGTTTCATAAGGTGTAAGTTAAAATAGACTAATGCCCTCTTACGCCTCATAAAAAAGCTTCCAAAGACAGCTCGTGCAGTTCTTCCACTTACAGAAACCCCGGCCTCCTATTCTGAACATTACCTTTACCAAATTGTAAATCTGAACAAATACAAAGACAAAAATTGCAACACTTAAGGCCTCTGAACCACTGTAGCTTTCATATAATATATACTCAATTTTTATGCTCTTGTCCACTGTTCCATATTTTACTATGTACTTTTATTCTGCTGCCAGGATGATCATGAAACAAGATGATACTTAATAACATTTTGTTTATATAGATAAAAACATATTCTGCCACCTTTCAATGCTGAGGATCTCTTTGCTCTTAAACACACAGACAGACTTAGTTTTGTTTTCGTGTGTGTGTGTATGCACTGATCAGCACATACTACAGCAGAGTC
Source organism: Mesoclemmys tuberculata (assembly GCA_007922155.1). Lineage (NCBI taxonomy): Eukaryota > Metazoa > Chordata > Testudines > Chelidae > Mesoclemmys > Mesoclemmys tuberculata. Next base: position 14,008,763 of record ML675637.1, read on the forward strand.
TCTTAGAAACCTTTTGCATTTGGATGTGTGCCATTTGGTGTGTGTTGTTGAATAAGCGTTGCGGCAGAGTGCCCAGAACTGATTCTTCTCTTAATGGGTTTTGGGTCATTTAAGTATATGATTTCCGTTTCTTAGCTCTATTGTGAGTGATGATCAATATTAAGCAGCCTTTTTCTAGTTGTGTAGCACAAGGTACTTCCAGACTCAAGATCTGCCCGTCTACTGGATTGTTCTGCCCTCAGTACGTAATAATACTATGTGCCACATGAGATCCTGGAGGAACATTAAGGATTCATACCCTGCTCTGATGTGACATAAGATCACTGCATAGTGCTAGTAGTCAGTCTATACTGGTGGAATCTTCCCTTCTATCAGACATCCATAAGCACTTGTCTACACAATATGTCTTGTTCCTAACTGATGGAATCTGATTTTGTAATCTGTCTTAATTGTTAACATATTAAAGAGAAAACCAAATCATTGTGCACCAATGGGATCCCAATAATCGAGTACAATTATTTAAATAACTTCCTTACTATTTTACTATTTATTGCAATTCTTTCAGAACAGACTTTACAGATCCTGTGGGGGGGTTTTTTTGTTCGTTCGTTTGTTTTTTAACAGACAGTGAGATTGACCAAAGCACTTGGGCCAAGATTTTCACAAGAGACTGGTATTATTTTAGGTGCCTCAATGTTTGGGTGACAGTTTGATTATTAAAAGGGCCTGAAAATCAGAAAGTGCTGAGAATCTGCCCTCTGCAAATCAGGCTGGTTTAAGGTGTCTAAAATTGGGCATCCAAAACCAGTCACTTTTGAAAATCTTGATGTAGCAAGGTAGCTGCTTATTTGTAGACAAATCTGAAAATCATGTCTCCATTTTTCAGATGGAACAATATCCTACCTGTCTTTAGAAGAAAAGTAGACAGATAGACATTCAGAGACTTCAGCCCATATCCTCTTTAAATAAGGTTCACTGGGAACCACTAAGGTTAAATGACAAGGTTTTTAGCTAAGAAATGGAATAAAAAATTAATAGAAAAGCTCCAAAGTTGTGTCCTAATAAGGAAGCTTTCTGTATCTAACCAGGGCATCAGCACATAGGCAGGAATCCAGAGTACATGAAGAGACACATGACTAAATGATAGTTGGTGAAGCCAGATTTTTAACTTAACATTGCAAACAGTTTGCCCCGCTCTCGTTGGGATTCAGTTGTTCCAAAGTGTTTAAGGAAACAAATCTTTGGACTACACAGTGGAAGCATCTGTGATGAATAAATGGATTGGCAAACAGACATATTTCTGAATATAGCTCAATCCATAGGCTGAAGTAAAATAGCCTTTTAAGAAAGAAAGAAAGAGAAAGAAAAAGTCTTTCTGTGAGGGTCACATTCTTCTGTTGCAGAGCGTCCAGCTTTTATTGTGTCATGGGGAGTTATATCCTGATATGGACCGTCTGGCTGATCCTCAGTTCTCTTTAATTGCTATTCTCTGTATACCTGGATAAAGCATGTTTTTTGGGATTCACCCTAATTTCCATAGGCTGAAAATAGCTGAAGCCCACAACATTTTAGACACAACAAACCCTGCATCTTTGCAAAGGGGTAGACTAGATGACCCTTCTAACCTTATGATCCAATGATTTAATGAATTTTAAAGGGGACAACACCTGTTGAGCACTTGCTTGTCTCTATCTTCTCTTTTCCTTTTAATATTGTTGAATATGATAGATTCAACAATATTAAATAGGTGCTTAATCAGGATAACCTTAATTAGGAGAGCAACAAAATTGTGACATCTTTCAGGGAACTGATTTAAGGGTAATACTACTTAATTGCAATGACTTCATTAAATGGGAGCAATAATTCTGCTTAATAATGGGGAGACCTACAGGTAGTTAGTGGGACATAGGTCTTTAGGTATGTTTCAGTCTCGTGCAGGGTTTATCTGTTTGCTCCTTAGTTGTACAGCCCCTCCTGCGCTGTATAAAACTGCAGAGTGGATATGCATAGCTTCCCACTGTAAACTTGTCCCTTCTGCAATAGTTACATGCAGTGTTTGCCATGCCACAGTGGGCCTCCATGCAGGATATCTGGCAGTCGGTTAAATTCTCCTCCTTCCAGGACCTCATCCACAGGTTTGTTTCAGAAAGCAACAGGCTCCAGAGCTCCCTCTGTATTCCTATTAGAAACTCCTCTCTTAATTAGTGGGGGCCTGCTTAATTGGGACAAACAGCATCCATCACGTCGTCCCTAGGCAGTGGATTGTGTTGTGCTGTCTGGATTAACGTTCTCAGATTGATTTGACTGATTGCAAACTCTAGGTGACGGACCATGCCTTCTCCCCTCCAAGTGTAGAACTCCCACAGAAATCAAGAATGTGGCTGCTGCAGACCAGGGCCCTAAATGGAACGTAGCTAAAAGCAAAATGCATCCCTGTGCAGAGAGCCTGTGCACCATGGAAGTCACACCAAAACTGTATTTTGAGGGCTTAAGTGGTGCATAGGCTTTGTGCTGGCTCCAAGCACAGGACTGAATTTTATCCATTGTTATCAATACCTTGGTAGCATTCTAAAAATCTTCATCCCATAAGATAACGTTGTTTCCAAATGGAATTCCCTTCCATCTAAAGCTGCTTGGAGCGTATCTTAGGACAGCTTGAACTGACCTCTGCATTTGATCAGATGCTATACCTCTCTGAAACATACAGATCTGGCTAAGCGAACATTTAGTTCACAGCATGATAGGGTGTGAATCTGCTCCAGACTAACTGTCCATGTGGATGCTTTAATGTATTCCGGTTTGAAAGCAGATTAGACCAAAGTGCATGAATTAGCTGTTGGTGCATGTCAGCACGGTCCACACAGAGAGTACGTGGGAGGCTCTAGGGGCTAGAGTCTCTCACCAGCATGCCATGGTTTAAATGTTCATGCAGACAAAATGCATGCTTATGTTCAAATCTACGCCTCAATATTTTACAAGGTTGTTGATTATGTCTCACTGTCCTCGCAAGTTGTTCAAATGGAAAGCAAGGGGGTTTAGATGCATCTCTTTTGACACTAAAACCACACATATGACAGTGAAAAATGAGAATTCAAGCATCAGTGCTGCTGCTAGAATTAATTTGTGTCTTGCAGTGTGAACTATTGATTTGATGAACATGTGTTCATGTTAAAATATGGCATTATTGTAGAAAAATGCTGAGTTAACTAGGTCCATTTTCAAATGAAAGCATCAGTCTTTACAATTCAAGAGGTTTCCCTTGTTAATTGCCATACTTTATGGTCTGTTCCAGCATGAAAAGCTGGATCCTCTAACACCCTCTGACTCAAATTTTAGAAGTATTGAATTTAAATGACTGGAATACATATGGGGCTATGAGTGATGTTTAAAGATACGCAGCTAAGATACCGTAAACCACACTTGAGGTTTCAAATTATCACACATAAAAATTCATTACTTCAATGATGCACTCAATGGAAATATACCTTTTTAATGAGATGCTTCTTTAAAATAGTTAGTCTGAATAAGAGCCTTTGCATCTCTGTTTCCTGACTTCATAGCCTGTTTCCTGCAAGAAACTTTATTAGTCCATCTAACAGATGAAAATATTATTTCATTTTCCATTCTCCCACATGTTAATGCAGAACTTCTGATCCAATCTGACTAAAAATTGAGATTTTTTAAGAACTTTTACAAAACCTAATACTAGCACATCAATATTTCTAACTTTTTTTTTTAAATTGCATTGGGAACTGTTTGTCCCCTCCCCTTCCCAAAATAATAAACATTGCCCTGCAATGTTTTGAACCCAGACAGCACAACATTCTGCTAGTGCATGTGAACTTGTGAATCAGAAAGTGAACTTGACAACCAGCTTCTCTATAAACACTAGTGTTACTGAAGAGTCTATTTTCATTCCCCAGCGAAGACAAATTCAAAAAGAAGGCAAGCACCATAGTGAGATTTCAGTTAGGCTGCTAAAATTATTTGCTTTTTAGCAGCCTAACATGGTATTAGAGTTGCATAATTAGCAACATAATTGGTATTACAGTTAACCTGAGTAAGATTACATTAATCAGGGCATAGGAACGGGCAGGGCAAACTCACGTTTTCCCTTGCCCATGTCCCCAGACAAGAACGGAATGGCATGGCATAGCTACTCTCTATCAATTAAAGATCACTTTACACTTGGGAAATTCAAGTGGCCACATAAGATGGCTTTCGGGATGCATTGTGCAACTAGAGCAGCGCAAAACAGGTTTAACATAAGACAGGATCTGGCCCATAGTAAATAGCTTGGGAATAATTTTAGCAATTACAAAACAGGCCCTTGATTTAACAAAAAACAGAATAAGTCCTGGTTTTGATGTTTTGGGGCATCTCATGAGATAAAGGTCCAGGTGTGGTGGCTTGCTGTTAATCTTTCAGATGCAATCACTAGTTTATATCCTTTATTTTGATTATATTAGAAGATCATAATTTGCATGGCAGCTGTAGTGATTATAAAGTCATCTACCAAAGGGACCACAAGCCTCATCCTAGACTAAAATAAAAAAAAAGAATGAAATTGCATGGCCGGATAAGAGCAGAGTCCATATATTCTATGTGTAGAACTGCAAATAGTATGTTTAGGGTGTGGGTGAGTGGCCCAGGGGCCCAATGGGCTAGCACTGCTGCTCATTGGAGGTGAAGTTATCTCCCAGGCTCTTCTGTGGCTCACTGTTTCTTAACTACATCTACCCCATGAGTGGCAGCCCACAGCAGCGAGCCTCCTAGCTCGGAGCAACAGCCTCCAGCTTGCATGGCCTCCAGTGTGGCATTGATAAAAGCTGTGTAGACAGCTGGGCTTGGGCTCTGAAGTCTAGGAAGAGGGGTGGACATCAGTGGCTGAGCACCAGCCCAAGCTCCACTAGATATACCCGAGCTTGGAGACACGCCACGGGCTGTGCAGATTGCACCCTGCGTGACTTCTTTATTGCTGGAGCCAGCCTGGCATGAAGGGCTCCTCTGGGAGCCATGGTACTGCTCCCCCATTAGTTTCCTATCTGCCTCCAGCCCTGATGACCTCTCAGGTGCTGTGATCAGGCTGAAGTCTGCCCCAGGGTTGAATTGAGGGGCAGCTCTGGCGGTTCAGAGCATTGTTTTGATGTCGACTTATGGCAGCCAGAGCACCCTTTAATAGGCTACTATTCTTGGTGCACTGTAAGCACCAATCCTCTTGGCTGGGTTTGCCTTGGAGAGCCAAGCAGGACACCCAGCATCTCTTCTGTGAGGCTGCCCTGCTTTAAGCTGGAAGAAGGTGCTGGAGTTTATGTGTGGGTGCACCCCCAGGGCTGGTGGCTCCTTGTGGGGGCACCCAGTGGAGGGGGAGGAGAGGATCGTCATTCCTCATCAGCAAACAAGTTGAAGAAAAGCCTGAGACTAGACTCCCAAGGGAGTGTCGGCCTAGTGCCATGGTGATGTGCTGACCTCTGACACCTGGCCTCGTGATGGCCTCCCAACTTTTGCAGTCTTTCCAGCACCAGTGCTCTTGGGATCCTCTTGGAGTGTCTTGTTACAATTCTGCCACCACACTGAGTATTTGCCATCCCTTAGTATTGAGACGGGGAAACCACCACTTTGGCTATAACTAAACCATCCCTGGCAGAGACAGCCTATCCTCAGAAGCCTCTGAAACAGGGTTTTGGAAGGGGCTAGATCCTACCATCTGGCATGTACTCGCTAAACATTGTCTTCACCGTTCCCTCTTCAAACTACACAAGCCAAACACTGTGCTATACTAGCCATATGTATTCTGGGCCTGATTCTCCTCTCTCTTACACTGCTGTAAACTGGACGTATCTTCACGGAGGTAAGTAGCATTACACTGGTGTGAATTGGCATCAGTGAGGCTTGCTCTGCAGACAAAGCAGCACGAGTGTAACTAAATGTATGTGACTAAACAGGAGTAACTTTGCGTGTGAATACTCTGATACATGTCAAGCCTGGCTTCCAGCCATGTAGTCTGTACATGTGATTTACAATAACAAGTTAAAATCATGTATCAATTTTAATCTGGTTTATAAGAATTTTCACACAAGGGTTCACATCATTTTAACTAAATCAAAATGTAAACTGATTTAACTTAAACTGGTGCAACGTCTATGTATAGACAAGTCCAGAAATTTGCATTAGGCCTCAAGGTTTCATTAACTGGCATCTGTGAAAATTGCCTATCAATCTTTTTCTCTCTATTATGAATGGGACAATTCCTATGAAAAATAAAGACTGCTCTCTTGTCATTAGTTCTGAAAAGTAATTTCAAGTGCACTCAATGGCAGGCCAATTTCTGAAACTGGGCAGATTGCCAGATTGGTCCATCCATCTCTTACCAAAAACACCATAGTTCCTACTTTATTTGAGTGAAGTCACTAACCAAGCTCACAATGGTAAGTGCAGATGAATTATCTCTAAAAACAGTTTACCCTTTCATCCCGTAATTCTGTTCTTCTAAACTGCCAATTTATAGATTGCTGGCAAATATCACAGTTGAAGTGCACTGCTACAGACAGTGAATCTAAATAATTACATCCTTGCTTATGTACAAGTAGAACATAATAAATATTTACAAATCAGAACCTTTTCCAGACATCAACATGTAATTTTGTGCATGGGTGGCATGGTTCTGTTAATTTCACTTTGTATTCTACTGAGGGTATTTAAGAAAAGAAATGAAAGTGTTTTCAATATTGATTATTTTTAACAATTTAGGTAGTTTATTATAAATATGCTCACTGTACTTAAACCCATTAATGAGGCCTCCTGGATAATATGTGATACAGTGTTGACTATATAGGCTTTTGTTCCATTCTCATAGTAGGTGGAGCAGATAATATGCAGACATGGAGGTTGATTTTGTTAAGTGTTAACCAGCCCGACCCCACATAAGGACTACAGGTGGGAGAAGATAAAGCAAAGAACTTAGTGATGAGTTCTAGGCTGGGTTCTGCCACTTACTCATGGTGTCCATAGGGCTGGTTGGAAATTTTCTGTAAGAAAATGCCAAGTTGTCAAAAGCAGCATGTTTCATGGAAATGACACACACTAATTTCAAAATGAAAATTGAAACAAAACTTTTTGATAAGATCAAAAGGTTCCATTTCAGTCTTTTCAGAATGGAACATTTTGATTTTCTGTTTCAAACTACTATTCATTGCACAATTTACATATATATAAAAATATAAAATGGAAAGAAAAAAAGTCAGAGCTTGAAATAAACTTTCTGATTGATCAAAAATGTTGGTGGCTTTTTTATTTTGGTTTGCAGGAAAGTTCCAAATTTTTGTTTGTTTTTTGTTCTGTTCCAGAATCAAAGATATTTCAAAATCACAAAACTCCCCCAGAAACAAACAAACAAAAAATCCAATTCCCATACCGCTCTGTGTGCTGTCAGGCCAAGTCAGTTTCTCCACCTTTAAACCTGATTTAAGGATGAAGCATTTTCACCTTTGTAGAAGACATTGAGACATATAGATTGAATAGCATAGTGTGTGTGTGTGTGTGTGTATAGATGTGCTTTAATTATTTATCCATCAAAAGGTTAAAAAAGAAAATCAGCTTTTAAATTAAACCCTCAAGGACTCATTTTTAAAATGTTACCCATACTTTTTTAAAATGCCGGTACCTTACGGTAAGCACGTAAAACACTGTATTATAGATAACTTAAGAAACAGTAGGGCTGAATTATGTCTCCTAAAAGCTAAAGCTAAGAGGTACAGGAAATGCAACTTGCAGGCAATGGTGTCTATAAGGAATTATGACTTTGTAAAATGGGAAGGCACAGGCCTTCAGAAATATATAGCCAGCATTTCCCCTGCATTCTTCAGGACAGCCTCATTGCACGACTGTACCCAGACATTCTCCTCGGGCTTTAGCTACCACTGTGAGTGTTAACTGTCCCCTGCATTCTGTCTTTCCTGCATTCTTTGCTACCCTTGCGTATAGTGACTCTGCAGCCACCATGATTTGGCTTGCTATTTTTTTGATAGAACTGAACAGCTACCAGGGACAAGGAAGGAGGGAGGGAATAAATCTCCAGTATTTGCCTGAATTTAAAACAAATTTGTTTGGATGACACTTTTTGCCCTGTTTTTAGTGTTTGCTTTCTCTGACTGTTCAAGTGATCAAATTTTATTCTTGTGAACATCCCTGAACAGCAAATTTCCTCCTGTGTCTCAGTAATATTTGCCCTAGGATGCCGGACAGACTGTGGACTGATACAGCAGTGGGATGGGGTTAATGGCCTGAGGACTTTGTCTCCTCTTTCCTTTGTTCTCATCCTTCGAATCCTCCTGGCTGCACTCAGAGGCTGTTCAATTCAATGTGCCACCCAAGTCAAAACTTCAGTGTGATGTTGCCCCTCTCCCATTCCCTTAGGAGTTTGTGCAGACCCCCAGCGTCTCCCGTGCTGCTGAGAGCCCCACCCTGAATCTCACGCAGCAGGTTGAAGGCTGACAGAGCAGACCCTGGTCCGGGGCTGCAGAGGCCCTTGGGCCCTAGGGACAGAAGTTGTGGGAAGGGTACAGCTGGGTCCGGGAAGGATGCAAGTCCCTTCAGCCTCTGCCGTAGGCTGTGCACGCAGCTGAGATCTGCTCCCTGCATGGGCAGTACCCCCAGATGGAGTCACACTTCCCAGTGGCCCTCACCGGGTCGTTATCAGCTGCCCAGGGCTTGAAAGGAGAGTGAGCCCCAGCTCAGCACCCTGGACAGCGGAGGTTTCTTCCCTTGCAGATGCTCAGCAAAACCACACTGGGGCCCTGGGCCCCGGCTGGGGAAAGCTCCCAACCCTTAGGGCCCCGTTATATGGGCAACGTGGTTCCTGCACAAAGCCACCCAGGCTGGGGATGCTGTCCCCTCATACAGGGGGCAGCGGGCGCCTTCACACTGGACAGAGGGGGGACCGCTGCACCTCAACCTCCACATTGGCAGTCCCGGGCCCAGCTCCCTGCATATCACACCCTCCGCCCATCCACCCTCCCTGGCCACACCAGCCCTGCACTCCCTCTTGGCTCTTGGCATTGCGTTCCCACCCCCACCTCTGCCTAGCTCCCAGCAGCCCTCAAACGCCTCATGCTGCACCTCTGGCCCTTTCTGGATCAGTTTCTCGCTGTCAGGCTCATGGCCTGCGTGGAGGCAGCGCCTCTGGAGCCCAGCCGTAGTGGGGCTGAAGCGGGGGCTGCAGTGAGAGTCCGGGGCAGAAGGCGGCAGGGCCCATGGCGGGAAGGAGCGGCGTGACGTGTGTGGGCTGGTCACTGACACGGAGCCAGGTGGGTCTCTGCGCTTGGGGCAGAAACGCCAGCAGTGTTCGCAGTGCCGCCAGGAGCAGGCCTGAGCCGTGGCTGCAATTCTTACCATGCTGGGGCGGGAAGTGGTTGGGGAGCGCACCGGGGCGAGCCTACAACGATCTGTTGCCTCAAGCAGCTGCCTCATCTGCCTATAGCTAGAGTGACCCTCTGTCTTTTTAAATGTTCATTGCCCCAAACTGCACAGGCTTTGCTCAGGGTACGAGTAACTCCCCGTGAATGGAAATTGTTTGCTTGCTGAGGTGGCAGAACAAGAATCCAGGGTATGATCCAGGGACTCAATGCCATCGCTATTTAAAAGGCTTTCCGCCACAGAAAAATGTTTTTTGAGAAAGCGTGTGCTTTGCAGGGATAACCTATTCCTCTAAAACCCTGGTCATCTTGTTCCAACTGAAGAAACCATTCCAAACAAATTCGTGTCTGTCACTGTGCTGCCAACCAAAGAAACATTCAACTCACACTATGGGCTTTTGTGAGGGTAATGTTTGCATCTGATTTTTCAGTTTTGCTATTTGTTGTTTTGGGCATTTTTCTCGGCATTTTGAATGTTATAAGATGTCAGAGAAAACATGGAATACTTTTTCAGGAATAATGGAGATTACTACAAAAGTGATGGCATAAAGTGACTTTACTAGTTTCAGGGGGAGATTTTAAATGGCACTACGAGCAGTTAGGTGCCCCACTCCCATTGAAAGAGTATGATAGTAAAGCTGTGTGGGAACCAGGGTTTCCATTTCATGGGAAGTCCTGCCATTTCCTAAAGTTCTTTTGTTCGAATCTGAAGGAAAACAAAGAACTTCAGACTCTCCTGTGAAACAACATTTCTGCAAAAACCCCATTATTTCAGGTTAGTCAAAACATTTTATTTTGATAAATCAAAACATTTAGTTTTTAATGTTTTAAATTTTTTATAATATAATTAATATAATATAATTTTTATAACATAAAGTGCAATAAAATGAAAAGTCATTTTGGAATGAAAAATTGAAATTGGAAACCTGGAAGGTTTTGAACTTATCAAATGCCTTTTTTTAATTTTCCTTTTTTTTTTTTCAAAATGAAATTCCAGTGACTTCGACATGTTTCAGTGGGAAGTTTCAGGTTTGACTAAATGACGTTTTAAAATGGAAAAAACATTCCATCAGAAAATGTTCAATCCATTCTGTAGGATATAGGATTTTTAAAAATGTAAGGGATATAAGTGTCTTGCTTCAAAGAATAAGCAAACCCTGACTGTTTGGGACTAAGAAACACACCTTATGGGTAGATTATTATTACAGGGGTTTTTTATGCATATTCTAAAGTATTTGGCTGTGACCATTGTTCATCGGGTCTAGAAGTACTAGTCCGATTCAGTTTAACGCGTCCCATTTTCCCATGGTAGTCTGTAGTTTTTGGAAATCACCAGTGCTATGTAGTCTACAATATCAGCAAATTCACAGACAAGGAGGATGGCATCTTTGTCTGCTTTACCCCTGCTGATGGTAAAGAAATATCAATTCTGAAATCAGAATCATTCAAGTTTTAGGACATTTAAATTATTTTCATACATGGCAAATGTATCAACATCAGGACTGTCTTTTAATACAGAAGTGACGGCACACCACACACTGGTCTAAATTCTCAGTGTAATCAAACATTGTGTCGAGAGCAGAAGCAAGGATTTTATTTTCCTGTATTAACTGTTCTGGTCTGGGTTTGGGGTCAGTACTGTCCAGATAAATAAGTGCTTTTCCAATGGGACAGACAAACAGCAGCTGGAATAAAAAAGAACACTGAATTAAATGTTGCAATTATCTGTTCAGAATACATGTCTTAAAATGCCTGGCCCCTAGCATCCTGTTCAAGACAGGGAATATTTCCAGAGATTAATTAACATATAGTCTCATTTTCAAAGGCAACAATTCCTGGCAACAGAGGAAAAGGAAAAACCCATTAAGAGTTTCCAAATACTTTTTGTAGACTTCAACGTTGCGAGCTTTTACATTTCAGCTGGACAATGGAATTAGGAGACTTCTGTTTTTCTGGGTTTTCTGGACTAAGGAGTGAAACATGTATTAAGATTTAATGGCCTGCATGGTATCATGTTTAAATTATAATGGTCCATAACAGCCCATGGGAATACTAACACTATTTTTCTGCCATTTATGTGCCAGGCAGCAAAAATAGAAACGGATCTTGCAATCCCCATTGGGTAGCCCAATCATTTTTCAACTCTTGGCTTTCTCGCTCATTTGTTAAGAAGAAAATCCCTTTGGGCCTCAGCCCTTGAACAGGGCATTTCAGTTTATTTACACACAAGTATATTTGCATAGTTACTTAATAGTGTACAGACCATTAGCATTGGCCTACTCTTCTGTCTTTCTGCAGGTGAAACAGAAGCTTTGCCTATATTAGGGAAATATAGTTTGAAGAGGACTACACTAGGAGCCTTTTAGTTCGCAACCACAGCATCAACACAGGGAGTTACAGGGCAGCACTTTGGTGAGCACTGCAATTCATACAATACCCCCCAGCCCTCACAGTCTGAACTGCGAGGCAGAGTAGACGTAGCCTGTGAATGGTCCTCGCATTCTGCAGAGTCAAGTGAAAACTAGCTGTTAGTGCAGCTTCTAGTGTGTAGATTTTAGCGATAGCATGCTTGTCATTTGTAGGCACATTCATACACAAGAAATCCCTAGTTATTTCTTTCTTATGCTTGTGTCTGTTATAACTTTTTTTGTCTACGGTGCATTTAAATTTATAGCAGTCTGCTTGTTTTGATTAGCCATAAAGATCAGATAATATATTTGTTTCCTGTTTGGAAAAAGCACAGTACTACCAACTTCAAGCATTCAAAAATCGTGAGTCTGCCTCCCTGCACTCCCTTATTTGTAAGCCAATCTCAGTAATAAATATTGGATTCTTTTTAACTACCGTCTGATTTTTGAGCCTTCAAACTGCACTTGCTTCACATTTTCAAGCTTTTCTCTACAACCACAAGGGCTACAAATTTATATCTTTTAAAAAATAAAAGCTGAGATTCTTATAGAATATCATGATTCCAGTCTCTGGGGCTTTAAAATCATGACAAAATCACAAGAATTGCCAACACTGTGACTGTCTTAGAGTTAGATTTCCTAATTCAAAATTTGCTTTCTTCATTTATTCTGCCATAGTCACTTAAAAATTTGCTTCATGAAATACTGCTGCCAGCAAATTCATCTGATTGGCTATCAGCAGGAAATGAACAGAAAAAGGGTGTGAACACAGTTGAAGTTGATTAATTTAAAACCTCAGAAAAACCAAAATAGTTTTCCAATCTTTACCCATATCTATGTTTTCATGCACTCTTCAATCCAGATCTACTTTATTTGTTCTTCCGTTGTTTATAATTTAAAAATAAACACAATCACGCACACCTCTGTGTGATGCAGGAATACCTCATTGTATATTCTTTGTCTATGATAAAGTGTGGCCTTTTAAGTCTTTAGAGCATCTTTGAATAGACGGTTTGAGACCGCGGTAACGAATCAGGTCAATGTTTCAGTTGTATTTTGAAAGCTTTGCATGTATATTTAATATGTTCTAATATTTGATCTTTTGCATGTACACCTTAGCTAGATTATGTGACAGCTCTCATTTGATACTTGACTCCATAAAAGGTCCCGCTGGATGGTAATTTGTGCTGAGATCAAGTTAACAATGTATACGTTTTTGCAGTGAATCTTTTCTGAAAGTAACTCAGGACATTAAAAAGCCTCCTTTTCATGTGTGCAAGTTCTCTAAAATAATGAGCTGACGCCATGTGAGAGTCATTTCAAAATCAGTGAGGGCTTTGTTCATTAAAAATTCACTCCAAGTGTTGTTTCCTGCCAAAACATTGTCCAAAAATGGCGCCTTAGCTGTATACGCTAGCCAAAGAACTCATAATGTCTCAATGGGCCTAATCATCCCTGTATCATAAGCTCAGCCTAAGTAAATAGGGTGCGTTCTGGACAATTCCTTTTCAGCTGTGGAAAACCTCGAGGCTGCAGTTGTCTGTTTTTTTCCCGATCCCCCTTTCTGTAGAAAAGTTGACTCCCTGCTGGTGAGCCCCCTCATGGCCCGGTGTGCATAGCAATTCTGTCCTATCTAGCACTCCATACCAATGGTTGGTCTGGTCCTGTGATCCTCTGCCTCTTCTCGTTACTCAGCCCTCTGGCCAAGTCACATTTTTGTTCTGGGTTAGCAAACTCCAGCATAACAAATAGTGCAGTATCCTCACCTCTGGTTTTTGGCCCCCAACTCTGGGCTCTGTGGTCCTTATAACCTCTCGACCCAAGGCTTTCAAAAGTCCTTATCCCCTTATATCAGAGGATTCCTGTCTGGTTCCAGGGTGGCTGGTAGGGGAACCCACACCCTCCCACTACATTGGGGTCCAGTCCAGGGACCCTATAACCAACACCCAAGGTCTGCTCTGTTAGACTTCCTGCTGCTGCCTCCCTGGATTACTTCTTACCATGTCCTGTCCAGCAGGCCTCTCCCATAGCCTTTCTAAGTTCACTGATCTTGCAGGACCAGGACTCACAGGGTTGTCCCCTGGACTCCCCCAACAAAATCCTAAACTAGAAGGACTGTACAAATGTAAACCACTTCTGCCCTCCGCAGGCTCGACCTTTCATCTCTCTTTGTTCCTCAGTAAGAGATCTCCCAAGGTTCTCTTCCTGGAAATCCACATCCTGCCCTATTGTCAGGGCTCACCAGCAGAGCTTGCTCCACCAGTGGCTGCTCTGTGTCTTTCCTGGTCTTGTGCTAGACTTTGATATTCAAAAGAGGATCCCTTCAGGCAGCCATCTTTCTCCCTGTGCTATCCTTCTGACCCTGATGGTCTCCCTACCCTCCAATGCCAGAGAAGGACTGCAGCTTTCTTTTCCTCCCTGCATGCAGCCTCCTTCTAATCTGTGCTTTCTTTCTTTAGGGTCACAACTCAGCTCTTTCCTGCACTGGGCTTCCTCTTTAAATAGGTCTATCTCACCCTCCAGGTGCAGCCAAATGTGTTAACGGGCCTCTCCGATGCACATTAACCATTTCAGTGGCTGGCTGGGGTGTTTACTCTACTCCCCCTTGCCATAGATGATTTTGTCCAGAGGATCCACATATTCACAGTTCCACTATCCATCCCTGCCCTTCCTCCAGGAAAGTCCTTCACACTCTGGAGATGAGGAACCCTGACACGTGCGTTCTCTGAAGCACACCAGCGGTGCAGCATTTAAGGCTTCCCACATGGTCCCACTTGCACAGCTGAACTGCAGTGGTTCTTCTGTGGGTCCGGTCTCCCTTGAAGAGCTGGGAGGCAGTTTTTGCCCGAAGGTATTTAGTTCACACCTTTGTGGTTAACCACTACACAAGCAATGTGCAATATGTTCACAGTAAGCCTGCTTTTACTCTGATTTCAGGGGCGGGGGCTAGCTGCATGAAAGAGAGGAGCTGGAGGTGGGCAAAAACCTCATAACCTCCTGTGAGGCTCTGTTGGCAAATGTTATTGTATCCGCTTAACTGACAAGGAGTAAACTGAGGCACAGAGAGATCAAGTGACTGGTTCAGACAGTGGCAGAGAGCAGAGCCTTTCTTTAACGGATGGACCCTCCCCTCTTGTGCATGCCCCAGGGCACTCAGGTAGATTGAAATTTTGAGGGACGCTTCCAGAATGTCTCATTGTGGTAGACAATCATTTGAGTCCACCATCGCTTAGTGAGGTGAACGAATTCTCCTGCGGGGGGCGCCGCACTGAGAGGAGGTAGAGATGTAGTGCCTGAGCGGCGGTCTGAGGAGGCATTATACCTGCTTAGGCCAAGAACGCTGGTGCTGGCACGCTCACTTGTGGCTCCTGAGACCGAGAGTGATTTACACGAGCTGAAGATCTGGGCCATGTTGCATTGGCATAGCCAGGGACGGCTCCTAGCACAGCTCCACAACCATTAGTGTTTGGATAGGGGAAGGGGCCGTGGCCACAGCCATCCACTGCGGGACAGTGTGCACGGCTGGCAGTGCTGGGCAGCCTTCAGTGTCCCAGAGCACAAATAGTAAACCTACGGCTGCCTCTCACCTGGGTGTGCTGGGAGAAGAGGCTCCACGTGTCCTCTGCCCACTGCAAAGCCAGTTATAATTTGGCCCTGCACGTGCAAAGGCACCGGTGAAGCTGCCTCCTGCACATGGTACAGAGTACAATGTTACAGTAAGCTTGAGTTCTCCGTTATGAAGCACAGAATTTATGATGTCCAATTCCTCGGACAATGGCGCTAACGCCAGCAGAAAGTGACAATTATCCAGCCCGGTGCAATTTTGTTAATGAGGATGATGGGTCAAAAACATCCCTGTTCTCATTTCAATCATGTTATATGACAATACTGGGATCTTCCGCCCCTTCCCAGAATGCTGAATCTGAGAATAGGGATGAGGCTGAGGGGACTCCTCAAGCAGATGGTTGGTAATTCGGCCAGTCAGGACCTCTCTGTAAAAGCAATACCAGAATTTGCTCGGTTTGTAAAACATATGGTTACCGAACACGCAGGGACAGATTGTGGCAGACAGGCACCGGCTGAAGCTCTGGCTGTGAGAGGCTGTTAGTACAGAGCTGTACCAGTCCAGGAGGAGCTCAGGAAGAACGGGGCCTCAGGAGACCTGTACCTCCCCAGCACTCCCAGATGCATGCTGTGCGTTTTATTTAGGATGGTGCAATCAGCTTCCATCAGCCAGAGTGGAGAGCAATGGCTCTCATCTGCTAAGGCCTGGGTTGCCTCCAGAGGCACACATTGTGGTTGTGCCTGGTCCTTCGTCTGGGGGTATGCAAGGGACCAAAGTCTCTTAGATAACCTTTCTCGTGCTGTGAAACACAGGACACAGTATGACCACATATGGAGCATTGTGTCCAGTTTTGGGCCCCCCACTACAGGAAGGATGTGGACAAATTGGAAAGAGTCCAGTGGAGGGCAATGAAAATGATTAGGGGACTTGGAGCACATGATTTATGAGGAGAGACTGAAGGAACTAGGCTTGTTTAGTCTGCAGAAGGGAAGAATGGGGGGGGATTTGATAGCAGCCTTTAACTACCTGAAGAGGAAGGTCCTGGGTGGATGGAGCTAGGCTGGTCTCAGAGGTAGTAGATGACAGAACTAGGAGCAATGGTCTCATGTTGCAGTGGGGGAGGTCTAGGTTGAGTATTAGGAAAAACTTTTCCCTAGGAGAGTGGTGAAACACTGGAATGAGTTACCTAGGGAGGTGGTGGAATCTCCATCTTTAGAGGTTTTTAAGGTGCAGCTTGACAAAGCCCTGGCTGGGATGATTTAGTTGGGGTTGGTCCTGCTTTGAGCAGGGGGTTGGACTAGATACCTCCTGCGGTTCCTTCCAACACTATCTTCTATGATTCTATGATGCACGATGAACGGGAATAGCATGAATTTATACTGGAGACATTTAAACAACTGTTGATAATCTCAGCTAATCAAGGACAAGCACTCAAATACCTAGACCTAGTCCAAGCAGCCATCTTGGTTTTGGCGTTTTTTGCTGAAATGGCTCTGATCTAATGCTCTGCATGGATTAATGGTAAAATTGGACTCCCCATTTAACCCTTCACATACCTCAAAGAAATATTAGACAGCGGGTCTGGAAAAGAATGGCAACCTAGAGGAATTCAGATAAGAGTTTATGCAGCTGCCATGCTCATTCAAATAATCAAAGCTGAAAGTGAATATGTGCACTTGGCAATATATGTGTCACGAAAACACCATTATAACTGTATTCGAAGTTACACTACAGATCATCGTGGGTTACAATTTTTCCTCCTTGAAATAAAGATTTCCTTGAAACTTGCACATAAATGTTCCCAGAAATCTGCAGCATATCCCTGCAGCTCTATCTTATTTTATTTCCGGCTCCTTTATTGAAAGCGTGCTAGCAGTCTAAGTGGAGTAACAACGTATGGCAGTTGCCAATGTAAATGTATCCTTTATCCCCCTGCAAACAACTCTGATAGAAAACGCACCCAGCAGTGAGCATTACAGAAAGGCTGAGCTGTATATGCTGATGCCGTTTACTTTATTTCCAACTCTTTTATTGAAAAAGCACCAAGCTTTTCGTTTTATAACAAGACATGTCAGTTGGCAGCATAATTGGTGAAAACAAGGCTGCCCAAAAAAGCCTCAGCTAAGTAAAATCTCACCTGAGCTGGTGGGAATGCTGCACTGTGCAAAGTCTAGTTTAAATTGCACAGACTTCATGGGAAAGGTCTAAATGAGTGGTCAGATTTTCTGTAAGCGATTTCAAAGTAATGCAGGGTTTCTTATTGCTCTTTCAGAGGAATATGAAATTGAAGGGCTTCCAACTGCCCGGGGGAATGGGAATAAAAAAGGACATTGACAGAGCCCAAGCAAGATAGCAAAGAAAAAAACTCTTCTTCTCCTATTTCCTCAATTTCCACCCCTGTGACTTCATGCATGCCTTTGGTGGCTTGAGACTTAAGCAATTTGTTTTTGTTTAGAATCACTTCACTTTGAATTTTAGCTATGAGCTGAATGCTTGTTGCTCTCACAGTAGGGTTGGGGGGAAAGCATTAAACAAAGCCTTAGGAAATTCCCTCTGGGGATGAGAGGTCTGATGAAAGACTTTTTGTATGCTTATATATTAATCTTGCAGCAACTAAACGGCACTATTCATTGGGATACACAGGCAAATCTGTCCAGCAGCCACTCCACCCATCTGCTGATATTGTTTCTGGTCCATTCATGCCAGGTATTAATCTTTCAGTGTCACCACAGTGGTTACAAATCATGGTTCAAAACAGAATATATACAATCTCATGCAATCCTGAGGAAAAAAAAAAGATTGAAGGAATGCTTGCACTAGATACTTGGCTTTTCTCCCTTCCTAAAGATGGAGATTTAGGGAGGTTGCCTGAAAAAAAAAAAATCCAGGTGGAACATTGTATCTTGCTTCACTTTTTCTCTGTAGGCTGTTCCTACCAGGTGTCACTGCCAGTGTGAGAGAAGGCTATCAAGAGCTTTATAAACAAAGAATAGATTTCAGTCTCCTCACTGCTGACAAGCAGAGGGCAGGGGTTCTGAGAGAAGAGTGGAGAAAAAAGCTAAAGAGAAAAGGGCCAGCTCGCCTTTCTTTTTCCTCCCTCAGAAAAAGGAAATCTTTCTTCTATTTATTGCCTGCATTCTGAGACTTATGGACTTCACTGGCTAACTCTCATTAATATGTAGAATAGAGTTGGGTGAATACGAGGAAAAATTGGTTGCAAATATTTTTGAATTCCTTTCACATTTGGATTTGATCTTTCTCCATGTCTTATTATTCTGCTGTGAGCAATATTTTTGTTTTCACTAAATGTTGAGGAGATTGTGGTCCTGTGAGTGTATATGCCTGATAAAAGTGCTTACGAGATCTGTGAAATATTTTTCTATGTGGGATGGGACACAGTATGGAATAACACGGCCAAGCAGGGAATTTGTTCATACAACCCCGGGCCAAAGGACTGGCTCTGTCACAACTAATCAAATAAGAAAAGGGTATGTGAACACACTCTTTGTCATTAATACTCGCTGATTCGAGGGAGTTATTCAGAATGACACCAGGATAACTAAGGTCCGAACTTGACCCAGTTTATATTTGTTGATAGACACCCAGTTTGAAGCGTTTAGGGAAAGATTCCTAAGAGAAGCAGCAGTGAACACAAATGTAGTTGAACGTGTTGCCATACTGGCATCCTGCACGCTTTGGAAATGGTGTGACAAAAGGTCTCACGTGGCAAATGTCTGATTCCTCTTTGAACTAGTCTAACGTTAGGTTTGGATTTGGAACAATTGGATAGACACAGATGGTTGGTAGCGGCAAATCCTCTTGCCGCTCAGTGTGCTGGAAGAGCGAAAAATCTATCTAAGGTATTTATAGACCCCTGTGACCTCACAGTCTAACGTATGTATCCTCACAACACCCTCTGTGAGACAAGGAAGTGCTCTTATCCCCATTTTACAGCTAGGGTGCTGGGCCACAGAGAGGATATATGACTTTCTGAAAGTCACACAGGGACTCTGAGGTGGATACAGACTTGAACCTACACCTCCTGAACCCCTGGCTACCACCATAACCACTGGAACAAACCCACTAATGTTTAACATGCTGCTTAGTACAAATGTGGGTGTGTCAGGCTACGCGATGACTGCACTAAGTACTAATAGGCTGGTAAAGAGTTTGGGAGCCTTCGGATCTGAAAGGAACTGAGTGAACTCAAATTGTAAATTCCAGAGCTGAGGGGGTGAAGACACTGGTATTTCACTTCAGATTCTTTTCACTGTTTTTTCTCCCGTATTTATGCCAAATGTTGAGGATGCATATGTTGGAAACGACGGAGGAGGAGAAGGACCTTGGGGTATTGGTTGATAACAGGATGACTATGAGCCGCCAATGTGATGTGGCTGTTAAAAAAGCAAATGCGGTTTTAGGATGCATCAGGCGAGGTATTTCCAGCAAGGAGAAGGAGGTGTTAGTGCCGTTATATACGGCGCTGGTGAGACCCCACCTGGAATATTGTGTGCAGTTCTGGTGTCCCATGTTTAAGAAGGATGAATTCAAACTGGAACAGGTTCAGAGACGGGCTACTAGGATGATCCGAGGAATGGAAAATCTGCCTTATGAAAGGAGACTCAAAGAGCTTGGCTTGTTTAGCCTGGCCAAAAGAAGGCTCCGGGGGGATATGCTTGCTCTATATAAATATATCAGGGGGATTAACGTTAGGGAGGGAGAGGAATTATTTAAGTTTAGTACTAATATAGGCACGAGGACGAATGGGTACAAATTGGATATTAGGAAATTTAGACTAGAAATTAGACGAAGGTTTCTAACCATTAGGGGAGTGAAGTTCTGGAATAGCCTTCCGAGGGAAGTAGTGGGGGCAAATGACTTATCTGGCTTTAAGACTAAGCTTGATAAGTATATGGAGGGGATGTTATGATGGGATAGTTTAATTTGAGCAATTGATTTTGGATTATCGGCAGATAAGTCTGCTCAATGGTCTGTGGGAATGCTGGATGGGATGGGAACTGAGTTACTGCAGAGAAATCTTTTTTGGGTGCTGGCTGGTGAGTCTTGCCCACATGCTCAGGGTTTAGCTGATCGCCATATTTGGGGTCGGGAAGGAATTTTCCTCCGGGGCGGATTGGCAGGGGCCACGGAGGTTTTTCGCCTTCCTCTGCAGCATGGGGCATGAGTCGCTTGCTGGTGGATTCCCTGCAGCTTGAGGTCTTCAAATCTCACTTTTGAGGATTTCAATAACTCAGTCATGGGTTCGGGGTTGTTATAAATGTGTATGGGTAGGGTTTTGTGGCCTGCCTTGTGCGGGAGGTCAGACTAGATGATCATATTGGTCCCTTCTGACCTATGAGTCTATGAGTCTGAGTCTATGAGTGAACTCAAATTGTAAATTCCAGAGCTGAGGGGGTGAAGACACTGGTATTTCACTTCAGATTCTTTTCACTGTTTTTTCTCCCGTATTTATGCCAAATGTTGAGATTTTTTTTCCTTAGCTAATTTGACAGCCTCAGGTATAAATGCTTCTCTAGCTATAAATCTGGGGAATCCCTTTGGAAATAGCAGTTACAATATGCTAACAATGGCTGCATCATACAATATATTGAGATGAAAAGAAGGTAAGTTCCTTGGTCTTGCTTCAAAAGACTGGAATGTCTCTTCGCAGAACTCATGTGGAAGTTGTTCCGCGTTAATTAAAGACTGGATCATAATGCATATACAATTAAGATTGCACAGACAACCTTAATTCTGGCATTTTCTATCCCTTGGGAGCTTGACAGTTGCAACCTGTATAATGCTCTTTTAAAGTAGTTTTTGTGTTTGTAAGTTCCTAGGGTTTAAAAAAAACAAACCAAAAAAGAAGAATCAAAACTCAAATTGCATCATATTGATCCTCACGTGGGTCATCAGCAAGGTTCAACTGGCTCCTTGTCCCAGTTTGATTTTCCTCGTCTGGCCAGTCCTAATCTCTGTTCCTCTAGCTTCTCATCCCAACCCCTGTTTCCTTGCCCAGCAAGTCACCCCCTTCCGGGCTTCCTATGCAAATCTCATCTTCTACTCCCAGTCGTCTCATGTAGCTATTCTCAGTTCTCCCCCACCTGCGACCTCTTTGTCCCCATTCTGTTTGCCCAGCCATTCCCAGCTCCCCAGGAACTTTGGTTCTTCACCCAATCTCTGTCTCTCCCTGGCTCCCAACTCTTATCTCCCTCTCCTGGCTCCATGTCCCTTCTCATTGTTCACCTTTCCTGAGCTCCCTGTCCCATACTGTTTGCCCAGCTTGCCCCAGTTCTCCCCACTCCAACAGGCTCCTCATCAGATTTATGTCCCCCTGCCCCAACAGATGGTAGTGAGCTCCCTACATAGCCTCAGGCTTACCTGAAGGGCTTAAACTAAGGTCCGCTTGGTGATCTCCTGTGCGTAGATCTCATTGATAAGGGCTAGCTAGCAGTGGGAGTAACCCTAGAAATTGTTACAGTGACAAGGTTTTCTAGGGATTGTGTGTGACTGTATGTGTGTGAACCATGGGCTTGACTGGATGGAATCATGGGGCTATGGGCAAAAGGAAATAGAAACTCAAGAGGACATGGGGATAATGACCTAACAGGTCTTTCTCAATCACAAATTTAACATGGATTTTTGAATCAATGAGGATTTTTTGGTTCCAAAACATAAGCAATTCAGAGACAAACTTGAAACGCAAAAAGACTTTCTTTTCTGTTAATAGTTCAAAAAGGTAGTGTAATTTCTTACGCACATCCCTTTTTATCATGTGAAATCGATATTCTACTTAATGTGGCATGACTTTTCAAGTGATTAAGGACCTGGTGGGGACATTAACAATGTAAGACTTTATTTGCGTTCACACTAATGATTTTATAATGAGGGTTTTATTATATTAATGAAGACTGCTGGGAGAATGGGGGAAGGGGGAGAGACCAAACCGAGAAACAAGTAATGCCTTTCTTTAATAAAGTAGCCGCTACTGACACTTTGTTGACATAGGTGCTTATTTGCATGAAGGAAAACATAAGCATTTGGAACTATTAATTATCGTACACTCAATGTACTTTGTGGTAATTACTAAATTAATTTAGCCATTATTCCAGGGTTTTGATGGAAAATCATTTATTTAGACGTTGAATTACAAATATTAGTGTAAAAATAACTGTGTTTGTTTCATGGTCTAACAACAAAACTCAGGATGTAAATAGTTGTGTGCAAGCATCCTCCCCCAAGGCAGGTGGTGGTGCAGAAAGGTAATTAGCTGCCGATGGAGGCATGTGTTGGTTTAATGAGGTATACCCTTTTTTAAAAACCTGCAGTGCAGTTGGGGCTGGTCCTGTTTTGAGCAGTGGGTTGGATTAGATGACCTCCTGACATCTCTTCTACTCCTAATCGTCTAGGATTCTATTAAAGGAATACTAGAAAAGGGATAACTAGCAGTGAATACTATCTCTGGATACTCAGAAGTACCTCTGATACAGCAATGATTTAATCCCAGATGTGGTCTCCAGAAGGCAATATCAGCTACTCAGAATTTCCTGGAATTTTTTACATTCCATAGATGCTAATCACAGGGGAATTAAAAAAGGAGGGGAAAAAACGTAGAGTAAAACGCATTCAATTTATCAAAGCCTTTTGAGAATAGCCTCAAAAGCTGCAGAGAGGACTTTGGTTTTATCATAGCAGAAACAGTCATATAGACACCGAGATTCTACATGGCATTATAATCTGCCACCGTCACTAGACACCCTAATACTAGTGAAGCGGACAGGCAAGTAACTCTGTGGAGCTATGATTTACCACAGTATGTATGAGAGGAGTAACTTTACTGAAGTCAGTGGGGTTAATTTGGTATAAAACTGGTGTAAGTGCCTCCACTGGCAATTTGCTACATTTTCACAACCCACCTTCCTACCGATAGAAGATATGTACACAAATATTTGTATCCTGATTCTTGTAGGTAGGTGATAAAACACTGTGCCCTGCCATTAAAAATGCAATTATTTTAATCAGACTGAAGTGCCAGTTGAGAACGTAATAGGAGATTTGATACTCTCAAAGGCAGAGTATTCACCAAACCTGTCCATTGTGTTGTCAGTCTATCTATTTAATGAGATTATCTACAAGTTCTTATTTTTATTTTATTTTTTCGCTAGTAGGCTAACACAGTTACCATTTACAGGGTGCATGCTAGTTTTATGTAAATTCTACATATGGTTGGTTATAATTCTTGGCACAGGGCCCTAAAGCCAGCGCATCATCAAGAGATCTCATTTCTTTGCTTCTGACTATAGCACATGTGATGTAACTTGTGTTAATTAGGGATGTCAGGAGCAGGATTGGAGAATTGGGAATGCGCTGAGACATCATAGGTAGAAATCCTCCTAACAGAACTAAACCTTCATAGATTTAAGTAATCTTTCTTAATAGAGGGAGATAAACGGATTGTGAGAATTCAGTCAGCACCCAACACTTTAGTCAGCCAATAAAATATAGAAAGTGGATCAAGTGGTGATGATGGAGGAGACCGTGTAATGAGAGGCAAGCTCTCTGAACATACAGTCTTTGGAAGGGGATGGGTCTAGGCTGGAGTCTGCTACCTGCACTGTGATGCACAAGAATACCAGGAAGAAGGAGCTGAAAGTGGCAGAAAACGAAGTCCAGACTCCTTTGGGGTCTTCTTTCCCCAAAAAGCATAAATCTTGATTAAAGTACATTGCAGTCTGGAAGTTGTGACTATCACCTAAAAACCCACAGCTCCAGATAGGAAATGGCGTGATTTACAATTACTGATGATGTAGGCCTTAGGGGCCTTTTCCAAAGCCCGTTGGATTAAACAGAAAGATTCCAACTGACCATAATGGGCTTGTGATTAGGCCCTAGGAGAAAAGTCAGAATTGAGGGGATTGCAAACTGTGAATTTGATTCAACTTCCACTGAACAAAAGGGAATCTTTCCATTGGCTTCAGTGGAAGTTAGATGGGACCACGTATTTCCTGAGTTGTTTTCACATGGCTAGAGTGGTTTTAGGGAATGGCGGTGTGAACTTCATAGAGTTTATTTACAACACACAATTACGATTGGGCCAAATTCAACTCTTGATGTAAACAAGTGCTTCTCCTTTGAAATCAATGCTGTTGAAGTCAGTGGACTTTTGCCTTCTTACAGCAAGAGCTGAATTTAGCCCACTCAGCACCGTACTGATGTGATCGCACAATCTATTTCCCTAAGAAACTACATTAAATAGCTTGTTTCTTTAAAACTACAACAGTCTCTTGCCCTCTCAAAACCAGCATTATAATTCAGAGCTCATGCTGCCTCATTAGTTAACATGGCAGCAGACTTGCTCTTTAGCAACTTCTTATCTTGTTAGGAAATCATGCAATGGAGCTTTTCTGCCCAAGGCATTAGAAGCAGGTCACAGTTGTAAATTTTAGCTCTGTATTTTGCTGAAAGTAAATATTTGTAGTCTTGAAAAATATATACTGTCAGTTTCCATCTATAGGTTAGTATAAACCATGCATTTAAATGGAAATGCAAATGCTTTCTTCTTCACCTCGGCTAAAGTCTGATGTTTATATAATGGTAAGGTGCATTTATTTCAAAGGATTTCTGGAAATCAGTTTAAACTTCTGTAAAGATTCTAGCAAGATGCAGCTGCAAAGAAATGAAAAAGAGTAGTGCCAAGTAAATTACATTACTGTCATTGTTAATTTGCTTTAAATAACCATGAAAAGTTGAAGTCCATTTTGTGCTAGCATTTCCTATTGGCTTACAACTCACTGGTGAATATTATGTTTTATAGGCTTTGACATGAAGGCTGTGGTTAAATATTTATCTTCTGAACTGCTACATTTATAGCCAAAACTTTCCTCCAATTTGGACTACTGCAAGAAAGTAAAATATTGGCCTTTTGAAAAAACTGATTGCATGTGAAATGATGTTAACAGGTCACATTTAATGAGATTATCTGATGTCTCAAATTAATTGATCAAACTGAGGTCGGTGATCAAGGTCAAAGTGCAAATACATATAAGGGGATTAAATTCACCTCACTGTGAATGTACTGAAGCCAATGGATTTAAACCAGAGCTGAATTTATCTCAGAATGACTTTCAGCATCACTTAATAAAACCATAATCTACTGCATGTAGACGTTGTTCCTGGATTTTGAAGCACTGTAAAGGGGTGAAATTTTACTGTGCTTCCAGGCTGCAAGCTTTTGGACTAGTATGTCCTTTGTCCAACTGCTAAACTTGTGTTATTTGAACCAGTATTTAAAACTGGTTTGTTGTTTAAAGACCACTTAGCAGCCAGTATGGGTAGAGGTCAAAATCATTGATGTTAATAGCAATCACACTTATGTAACAGAGCAGAATGTGTCTGTGTCGCTTATAGTGCTCAGTGAACAATGTATTTGACAATTTTAACTGGTTTTCTGCTCATAAACGGTTACATTTACCAAACTACAAATATGTGGGAGCACAGAAGTCACCTCATTTTATTTGATTGTACGCTCTTTAGGGAGGGGATCATATCTTTGTACGTGTGCTTGTGTAATCCCTAGCACTGTTAAACCCCCTGTCTTGATTGAGGTATTACTGCAATAGAAATTCTAAAAAAAACCAGTAATAAAGAGGTCTGAAATGAGGACTTGCACCACCTGGAACCTGCAGCAGAAGGCACAACAGTCAGATACATAAAGAATCATACTGGTGCCTCTTTGATCAGTTGGTCCTTGTCCTCTTCCTGTTTTTCTGTAAACCCAATCACTAGCAGGGAAGATAATTAAAACCTACCCTGTAAAGTAGCAGCTGAGGCAGAGTCCCTTACTCATGGGCGGAAATGGCAAGACAGGAAGTTTTGATGCTGCTGCCATGGCCCTGAGCTCCTTTTAAAAGTGCCAGGCTCCCTTAAAATCTCTGGGCCCCTGGGCAATTGCCTCCTTTGCCCCCTTCCTTCCCCATCCCCAGTCAGCGGGCCTGGCCTGGCCTCAGTTCCCCATCTCTAAAATGGGAGCAATAATACTTCCATTGTCTGTTCTATCTATTGAGATTGTCAGAGCAAGGACTCTCGTGTATGTACAATATCTAGCATAATACTGCCCTAGGCATGGCCACAACACAAATAATGCTATTATTTGACTGAACAGCTCTCATCCATTCCTCCCATCACCCTCCAGAATTTGGGCCAATGTAAACAGAAAATTTTGTCTATTCCAGGATTCCTCTTTAGAAAGGCGTGTTATAGTCCATATTAGTCACACCACAAGGCTCTCAAGTTTTATGATGAATGGAACCAGGTCGAGCTGCCACTTCTTTCCGGTATTCACTAGCAAAGGTAACCCTCAGTTCATCCCCATTATTCTCTGAGAGGGAGACAATTGTAAAACTCAAAGTGACGGGCAGAATTAAAGCTCTATTAGAAAACTAAAAGGAGGTCACGCAGAGATATCACTCCCACAGTACAGATGTAGCGCCATATGAGACACCTACCGCAGATTGATTGCATGATAAAAACTAAGTACAGCAAAAAATGACCTATATTATATTATTCAATAGCAATTAGAATCCTTCATTAACAGTGACATAACTCAGGCACATTGCAACAATAGCAATCACTCGATAAAGTGTGTCCGATGAAATATGCCTCAAAGTGAAAGAAAAATCAATATGTTTAAGAACATACATGCAGCGCTGGCTACTTCCATGGCTCTCCTCATCTCAAAGCCTCTCAACTGTGAATGGATTTCTTATCCTCGACGAGGTGGTGTTATCCCCATTTGACAGAGGTGGAATTGAGGCACAGGCTAGTTTACATGACTTGCCCGACGTCACACTGGAAATTAGTGGCTGAACTATGAATTGAACTAGGTCTCCTGAAATTCAGTCCCATGCCCTGTAAATTAGACGGTTGTTCCCATGGCGAGGGAGCTATTCGTGGTTCTTTTCTTTGCTGTGCAGGAGATCGAGATTTGATTTTCTGGGCCCCATAACTTGCTTCTGTCGCTGAACAGAAAGCGGGGCTCTGAGAGGGGAGCACAGGCCTGTTGTTCTCAGTTTAAAAACTAAGCACCATCCTCGATAGTGTCTAGAACCTGGCCTCAAATATGGGAGAATTACAATGGAGGAGGATTAAGTGTTACCAGCTGATGGGAAGAGTTGGCAGAGAAAGTTGTTGGCAGCACTTCGTGGCCCTACAAACCCAGCAGCTATGCTACATCCGCTTGAGCACCATCTACTGGTACCTCGTGTGTGTGTGTCTGTCTGTCTGTCAAACACACACGCACAACATTCCTGTAACTTTGGGGAGGGGAATCCCCAAGCTCTATCCCGTGATGTGGACACACGCAGCACAAAGCTGTTCATGTTCTCCAGCGTGTTTTACTAAATACTGCAGGAACCATGTTGCTGAAGATTCCTGCACAGTCCTAACTCTGCTCATTGTGGGAGGTTTAGCACTAAGGAGGCTGCGCTGTTAGACAGCATTTGTTCCCTTACTCTGTTCTCTTTCCACCTGCTGAATCCCAAACCCAGGGATTTGTGTGGAAAGGAGAAATGATACCCTGGAGACAGCACTCTCCACTTCCATGTCCACCTGCATGGAGGCATTGCATTATCATCTGCTCCACCCATTGAAAGGATCATATATGGCCAAAGATACGGTTAAAAAGAAGAAGGGGCAGGGAGGAAGAAGCAGAATTGTAGGCGGCAAGTGTTCTTACTCCTGGAGTCAGTTCCTGTTTTCTATGTTGCTGCCCTATTGCAACCATGAAAAGCTTCAAAGTTTGCTAATTAGAGTGAAAGCAGTCTGTATGGCTGTCCCCTATGCTCATGCACCACGTTACGGTGGCATGAGAAGTGTCCACTGTCATATACAGTATTCTTTAGATTTGTGCCTACGATTCTCGTTCAGAGAGCCAGCTCCAGAGGACATAAATTTTGGTGGGAGCGTCAGTCGAGTCCCATAAAGATGCCACTAGAAAAAACTGCAACTCTTGAGTACTAAATTTGTTAATGTTAAAATATCAAGGGAAGTGATAAATCTATTCTAGGTGCTCTAACTGCCCATCGTGCTTTGGAGATCCTTCACCCTGGGTACTACTGTTATAATGTCCGTCATAATGAAAGCAAGAGAATTTAAGCAGGACAATATTTTTAAATAAAAGGTAGCCCTGACAAGGGACAGGTTACAACATTGTGAGTCTCTGGAGCTCTGTGAAAATGGAACATGTCTTGTGCTGCAGCAGTGCTCGGGGGGGATGTTTTAAGCCAGATCTTCAGGCCTGGCTGTTGCGCATGAAGCACAGGTCAGAGGATGGTGTGCAAAGATGGCAAAAAGTTCTCCTTTGCTCTTGCCTGGTACTGATTCTGCTTTGTGCCTGGATCCCTCCCCACCCTCTGTACTTTGTGCTTCTCTACTTTACCCAAGTCAGCAAAAGTAGTAAGAAGCTGGAAATACTGCCAAGGATTAACATTGTGGCAGGGGTGTCATGGCTATGCCCCCTTTTTCTATCTACACTGCTTTTCCATGCTATGCTGACTGCAGGGAAGGTGCATGGAGAAAGGGCTTTTGAATCAGCTCTATGCCACTGGATGATCACTGTACACTAGGGTGATCTGGCTAGACCAGACTGATGGCTAGATTACATCAGCAGCGTGGCACAGAGGAGCCGCGCTGCACTGATTGGTCTAACCCTATGTCTATGTAAGAGTGTGTAGCCACAGCTCCCTTATCTCCTCTTCCAGCACTGTTTGGTGATGCCAGGCCAAGACCATGGACATGGCACACCCTCACCAGACAAGATCCCTCTGGGTTGATAAACACTGCTGCGAGCTGGGAGGGTGGAAGCCAATTGCCTCCTGTCTGAATGTTGAGCTGATGAAAGGAAAGTACTCTTTGGATGTGCTCTACCTTGTCTGTCAGATGTGTATAGAGGCAGCCATAATTTGGCATGGACATTGTTTCAGTAGGCCAGATTAGAAGATATGGGGCAAAATTCACAAGACTGAGTATTACCCTTTTGTACTCCTCCTGTAATGCAGCTGAAAATCACCAGCAGATAATCCCCCTGGTGCAGCGGAAAAGCTGTACTGTTGCCAGGTCCCACTCTTCCACCATGAGAGGCAGGGAGGAAGTATGCAGTAGCTACACCAGTCCCCTGTACCTGTTTCCATTAGTATCAGGTCCACTAAGGACCTTAAACCCCTGGTGGAATTTAGAACAGCCCTCAGCAGCTCTAAATGGCACCGTGGTTGGGACTGGCCACGTTAGTCCAGGGTCTGGACTTTGACATTGCTCTTCTCTCCTGTACTGAACAGAATTCTAATGCAGGAGAGAATCTGCACCAGAGAGACCACCAATTAATTGAAAATTCTTGATGTGCGCTGAATATATTTTGTGTGAGAATGTTCTCTCTAATCATGAGCTTGTTTTGGGGATGGTACATCATGTACACTTGGCCCATTTGATACAGTATCTAGAATGAGCTAATGAGCTGCAATTATTAGTAATTGTTATTATTTATTGATCATTTGTATTGCAGTCGCAGGTAGGAGCCCCAGTCCATGATCAGTGCCCATTGTACTAGGCACTGTTCAAATGCGTTACAAAAAGATGGTCCCTGCTCCAAAGAATATTCAGTCTTATGTGTGGGTTGCAATTGCAAATCCTAGGATACGACTTGGAAAATATATTTAAACTGCAAGTGTGCAATCAAAATCCCTGTGTAAATTCTGTTCCAAATTAGCTTTTGAATGTAAAAGACTTCTTCCATTAAGGTGTGTGTTCAAGGTCCCAAACGAGCAAGGTACTTAATGTGCTTACATTTAAGCATGCAAATTGTCCTGTTGAAATTAATATTTGATTTAAAACATCTGTTTGTATTGCTGAAGCACCATGAAAATGACCCCCTATGTTGTTCAAGTTTTCCTTTCCAACCTCTAGCATAAAGTAAACTGGTCAAAGTTCATCAGGTTTATTAACGGTACAAATACTAGGCCTATCCGGAATAACTGCGGCCTGAAGAAGAGCTCTGTGTAAGCTCGAAAGCTTGTCTCTCTCACCAACAGAAGTTGATCTAATAAAAGATATTACCTCACACACCTTGTCTCTCTAGTATTCGGAATAGTTATATCAAGCCCTACAAATTCACTTAAGTTGATGTGTAATGTTTATTGCTGAAGTGGATTTACCTTTTCATAAACATAATCTACTTGCAATTAATAAAGCTCTTAGCAACAGCTTTTTGCAGGAAGTAATATCCTTCACAGAAATACCTAAGTCATTTCACAAAGACTATCTATCATGTTATCTAGAGATTTAGGAAAGAAAATCATACTGACATTTGAAATTGCGCTCAGTAATTTTCCTTTGTCATATTTTTAATACGGTTATTTCTGAATTTGTTGTATTGGTTCCTTGCTGACATCTCAAAAATATGGTATGTGAAGGATTCAAAAGGTGGAATGAAACTAAAACAGTCAGTTTTAATTAGAGGTACGTTAGCCATTACGGTGAAAATCATTTTGTAGAAGAAAAGCTGAACCCATTTTGTTCAATACTGTGGACTGAGGGTTTGGAAGGTAGGAAGCACTTCTTACCATTAATAAACTGTGAGATGGGTGTGAGAGTTTAGGATTTTCATAAGTGCAACTAAATACTACTGGCTGAGGTAACTGCTGTTGCTAAAATAACGTCATATCCTGTATGACCCAGTCACTGCGTCTTGAACTTTGCTTTGGAGAGATGGCTGCTGCCGCCATAACCTTAGAAACATAACGGTAATTTAAAAGTCAGTCTTAGGCGTGTCCTAAAAGGGGATGGTAGGGCACAAAGAGTTTTTTCACCACAAAAGCTACCCTTATGTCTCTGTGCATGGATTGGCACAAATCTAGCATTTGTGCTCCCAGCCCACAAGAACTGGGCAGGAGTCCTGTGTAGTTCTAGACACGCCCAAACGGGCCCACAGACCCGTTCTCTTCTCTGTGCGGGTGAATAGAAGTGGGCCAATAATAGTGGTCAGCAGAGGTGGGGAAAAAGAATCCACTGGCCCCCTGTGGCTCGTCTGCACCTGTTGCGTAGGCAGTTACAGCAGTACAAAGGGATCGCCCGCTTTGCACTACTGTAAACGACTGCTAAAGGCGGGAGGCAACGATGGAGGCCTGTGAGCTTGCTGCAGAATTCTGAGATATTACATCTGTCTCAGAGGCACAACAGACAGTCATAGAGCTTCCCCTCATTGACTGCAAAGGGATAGAGTCACGGGATTTCCACTCCTCACCTTGCCAGCTAGATTCACCTATAATCGGAAAGGTTGCAGCAGACCTGCAGTGCAGCAGAACTGAGCTGCAGCGTGGATCAACACCACGTAACCCAGCATTGGCGTGGGTCATCCATTTATTTGGATCCATGCTGCACAAACCCCACGTAGTCATTGTGCAGTTCTACCCCTGTTTCTGTCCAGAGTCTGGTACAGTGGCAGCGACAAAGCTCCAAGTCCCACCTGCAGATCAGGAGGTGAATAGGAGCCCCCAGTAAAAATCCTTGCAAAGAGACCCCGTTTACACACAGTGTTGTGTTGTGGTGGCATGATGAATTTTACCCCAATGGAGTAGCAAGAGGTTTGCGGTGTTGATTGCAGGTTTAGCAAGGAAATGAGTTAAATTCCATTTTTTTACTTTTAGTAAGCAAATGTTAACTAAGAAAATAATTTTATAAATCTATTATCTCATTAAGTTTGCTTTGTTTTAATAGGCAATAAAAATTATAAATAATTAAACAATGAGAGAAGCCATGTGCTGGTGGGTTATTAATGCAGGCCTAGGGCATATTATAAGTCATGATTTTGAAGGCAAATTAACTTTAATCAAGAGGCCTGCATTAATTACTTAGTCATTTCAGGTCTTGTTGTCTGTTTGTTGCTATGATAATAACTTTTTTGTTAAGTTTTGTTTCACATGAGCGAACAAATCACATTTTTTGGACAAAAAAGAAAATGATCTGTGGTACAGATTTTGTTTTAATGATTTATGTAACTTTTGTTCATGCTGCTTGTGCCAAATATTTCTAACACATGCTGTCTAATTCCTCTGAAAGGCATTTCATCGCAGGGTCAATGTCTATCTTTCTCAGTAGCTCTCTGCACTCATCTAGGGACACAATCCATGAAACATACACGTGCTCTAGCTTTGCACTACTGTCATATTATGAATAGTCCCATTGATTTCACTGGGACTCCTCAAGGTAGTAAAGATAAGCATGTGCATAAGCATTGACAGGATTTAGGCCATAGATGGTTCCTTGAAAGTGGAAATCAGTGCATTTGCAGCCTGATATTCCTTTCCCTTGCCTCTCAGTTAAATGCATCTTAAACAAAAGTGGTTGTTACACATTGTGTTACTTTTCTGTTTCTAAATGTGTTTCTAGACCCAGATGAATCTTTGATGTGGAATATGACATTCCCACATGAAAAAAAATATAACATGGCCCAAACCTTGTGGTCCTCGTATGTAAGTGCATGCTAGGTTTTGCCCTTTGTGCTTGATTCTCAGAGAATGTGAGTCAGTTATGGTTTCCTCTTTCCCCCACAGCAAGAGCTTAGCTTTTTAGCTCAAGCTGGAGAGATCTATTCTTCCAGCTATGATGGACCCCTGACCAATTCCTGGTGTTAGCAAAGAGGGCAGCCATCACACATGCTCAAGCCTTAGTTAGACAAAACCATTTTTGACAAGTTGTGATGGGAATTCTGACCCTCCTCCACTTTTTACAGGGTTTTGCCTCCCTCTGCCAGACCAAGTGAAATGGAGCTTCATTCTTAACTGTCTATCAGTACTCTGTCTATCAATATTTGCTTCTCCATTGATTGTTCTGATTGTTTTGTGCTTGGTCCTCCTTAGAGACATTTAGCATGGCTGAAATTCACCCCTGTGCACAGACAGAACGAAGCTTGCATACAGCAGAAATCTCATTTCAACCCTATTTTGAAGGCTTCAGTGCTGCATAGACATTGTGCTGCCATTTTGGCCAGGGACAAGTTCCATCCAGTGTGAAATATCAAGCAACAATGAAATCCAGAATGCCGAGTTATGTATATGGAAACACTTTCTCCTCAGCCTTGCTTTGATTTTTGTGTAGTCGTCAAACCCTCAGTTATCATTCTCTGACACCCATATTAGCACCATGTGTCTGGGTACACCTGAAAGATTAAAAATATGCTTTCTGAATGCAGCTTCAAACGGTAGTAAGGCAAATCACTTCATGAGATGCCTTTATGGAATGCTACTCTTCTTTAAGGTATGGCTCCAGAAACGGTATGCTGCATTCTACAAATTTTTACTATTAGTCTGGATTTATTCCGCAAATCGTTGAAACATGCACAGTGAAACATATCAGTGTTTTTTCCCCAAAGGAATATTCCTGATTTTAATGCAAATTAATTGCTACCCCATTGCCATAGATGTTTGAAACATGTATATAATGTGCATATGTGGCAGCATACATAAATATCATAGCAGGGATATTCATCTCTCTTGTAATCTCCTGGGTCATTGCTCTCCTCTTGTATCTATTCTGAGCTGCTGGAACTGCATAACTGGGAACTGAAGAGAGATTTGCTTTTTGGGCTGCAGATTGATACAGCTTTAACTCATTTGAAAAAAAGGAAAAAAAAATACGGAAAGCCTTCAGAATCAGATTCATTAAGGCCCAAATCTCACTGCAGTAGTGGGTTTGATGGGTTTGACGGCTGCAGGACAGCCATGGAGATTTCTTCCGGTCACTTTGCGGACTCATAAGTCTCTGCCATTTCTGTTGCCCTGCTCCACAGGGTGGGTGGGCAATAGAAGGTGTATTTGCACAGCACTGGATCCACTGTTCTCACTGTCCCTTGTTCCTTTCAACAGTTTGTATCTGCCCTATCCTCAAAGCCCTTCCAGCTAGATTCCAAGGTGCACAGGAGGCAAAGTTTAATTATGTCTGAGACACTCAGCAGAACTGGCCTAAGGCTGAACTTTTCAGAAGGTCTCTGTGTTCATTGAGGGCTCAGCCTCCGGGAGCTCCTTTGGAGAAAAAAATGGCCATTTCATTAAGGTTCCTAAATGGGAAACACGTTCTTCTCAAAGGCTGGCCCTAAACTCTAACACAAAAGGGCTCTATGAGGTTTTTCATTAAAAAAAGAGGATTTCTTTCTCTGCCTGGTGTGGCGAGGATCACTGATAGGCACATCCACTTTTCCAAGGCAGACACAAAAGATGTGACCACCAAAAATGCAAATGCAACCACGGTGCATCCATCCAAGCCCCGCTTTTGTCAGCATTGGCACATAGATGCCCAGGAATGACAGTTGCACAGGCAATTGCCCATGCAAGTTCCACTGTGTACAAGAAGAGCGATGGAGCAATTCTTTTGTTTGTTTTTGCAATAAGGATAGCAGCAACAGGGACACCCATATTTGAGTCTGCTTAGTTGAATAAAGGGAGCAGGAATTGGCTCTAACTAAGCAGAACATGACTACATGGCCTAACATCATTGGGCAAAATCAGAAAGAAGGTAGGATTCCCAAAGGCGTGTTAGTGAAAAAGAGAAGTGAACTGAGTGAAAAAAATCTATCCAACCTTGAGC
Source organism: Mesoclemmys tuberculata (assembly GCA_007922155.1). Lineage (NCBI taxonomy): Eukaryota > Metazoa > Chordata > Testudines > Chelidae > Mesoclemmys > Mesoclemmys tuberculata. Next base: position 14,043,778 of record ML675637.1, read on the forward strand.
ACAGCTACCGAGGGACTCTGGTGGATGTTTTCAGGAACAGAGTTCCTCTTGTAGACAAAATTCCTCAAGTTGAGGAGTCCCTTCCTTCAGCTAGAATTTGGGAAGGAGAAATGAGGCAGTGGAGTACTCGTGGGAATCTTAGCTGTCAAGAACTTTTGAAGGTAGAAACATGAGAATATCTGAAAGTTAATAAGACCCAGGAACGTTCACCAGCTACATTTAGGAGGCAGATTAAAGATAATGCTGAGAAAAGAAGAAAAAAAATTGGTCATTAAGACAGAAAAAAATTTAGTGAAGCACCTCAAACAGAATGAGAGCAGAGGATAATTATCCTGGAGCAAAGACATAAACGTAGGAGAGGAAAAGTTACCAGGAACTGTGTGATACTAGCAAAGAATTAGAGTATTTAAGCAATATGGGTTGACAGATGCTGCTTTTCTGAGTGATTATAGGATGCCTCAGGTGATGTTGTAAACTATCTTGACAGCAGGTTCGTATCTGGATTCTCCCACACCCTTTAGCTATTAATCTCAAGTGACTTTAATCACCTAGAAATTCACTGCCCAGAGTATCTTGTGAAGGAGTTTGAATCTAGTGATTAGAGCAGGGAAACTGTCACTCAGGACATCTGGGTTCTATTCCGAGCTCTGCTACTGAGCTTGAACCCTCATGTAATTTAGATATAGAAATAAAGAAACCAGCTTAGGAAAATTCATTTCTGTGCACTGTTAACTCAGTAGCTACATTATAGTCAGCCAGCCAATCAGCAGTTTCAAAGGGATTTTATAATCAATGATAAATTGGAAACCATGTTGCCCAATAGCTAGAAAACAATATAAGTCAAGGTGGTTTTAAAAGTTGTGTCCCAACACTAATAAAACACAATGAATCTAAAAGAAATGAGTTTCATATTTTAGGTTCTCTAAATGAAAAGGAATTTGCCCAGAGACCAAAGCATATGATTATTTTAATGGAAATGCACTTAAACTATTATATGCAAAAGAGACATAGATGAGAACTACTGAAACACTTCGGGGTTGCAACACTGGTGTGTATTTCAGTAATAAGATGCCAAAATATCTTCTTACCACCTTTAGCAGGGAAGGTACTTTGGACAGCAGGGAATGACAGAAGTCCAACACACATGTATGTCGGTCGTGGGGGGACTGCAGCTCTACTCCTTTTGGTTCTCAGCTTTGTCATTGGGTAGGCAAATGGGGAAGGGGCCAGCTGATTGCCTGCTGTGGGCCCCCCTCCCTTGCCTACATAAGCTAAAAAAGCTACTGGGCTTTTCAAAACCCTCTTACTCTCTGGTTAGCTGTCCTGCCTGCCCTCCCCATAGCTGTAGATTAGGTGCTGTGCTGTTTAGAATGTTATAGGTCTGATCAGTTGCCTGTTTTTAGGGGTCAAGAAGGAATTTTTCCCACTGGGCCAAATTGGCAGGTAGCCTGGGGGCTTTGGTTTTTGTTTTTTCACCTTCTTTGCATCCGTCGTATCAGGATCGTGACTGGGGCCTGGGTGGTCGGGCCTAATGGTTGGAGCAATGGGTGATCAGCCATTGAAGTTAGGAGCTGAACCAGAGTAAAAAAACAGGTCTATGGGACTCTCAGGGGTGTGGTCGAGAGCAGACTCAAGGATCAGAGCCAGGGATCAGAAGCTGGACATCAGAGTCAATGGGTGAGACCACCAGAGACGTGGTCAGGAAGCGAAGTCCTAGGGTCACAGCCAGAGGTGTCAAGGATGGAGAAGGGCAGGCACAGGATGGGCACGTGAGCCGGCTGGCTGGGAGCAGGCTCCCGAAGCAGGATCAAGCGTGGCTGTGGCTTAGAATGTGTTGAGCAGGCAGTGAGCTCTGGCTGCTTCTGGCTCAGAGCTCAGCTGTATTCCTCCATTAGCCAGGAGCTTGCAATTAATCAGGCAGCCACTGCCAGGATCCGTTGTGTCCAGTATTTGGCTCGGAGACTGGCTCTACTGTAGTGGCTGGCTTCTTGACACTCCTGGCGGCGCAGTTGGGTAGAAGCAATAGGATTCGAGATTCATATACTACTGTTATAGTTACTGACTCGGTGCAACTTGTGGCCACTGTCCAGTGCTGGTAAATGCTAAAAGGGCCAGGTCCCTTGTACCCGTGCGGGGGAGGAGCTTGAATTCTTTGCAGACTGGCGTTCCTCCCACCCAGCCTTGTGGCCTCTCTCATTCCATCTGCCCCCCTAAATCCCCCCTCTTTTGCTGGGGCAGAAGTTGTACAACTGACTGGAGTCCGTAGGGTAGACTAGGGAGGGACTAATTTAATTGTTAAATCTGGACATGCCCAACAAAGACATTAGCAGAATGATTTTGATCTTGTGTGGAAATGCTCATTCATTCCAGGTAGGCCTGATTTATAATTAACGGGAGTGGGTTTGCTAAGGCAGGCAGCACAAACTGACCTCTCTCTCAAAATCCCTTTTGTAAAAAATCAACGCTATCCTGAAAGTCGTTGATAGGATCAGCTGGATTCACCTACTGGGGTGAGTCTTGAAAGCTCGTAATGGGTAATTTGCTGGATGGATAGAAATTTCATTTGTCTTTGTAGAGTATTAAACTTGCTTTATTGTTTTAGTTCATCCAGTGTGTATGACCTGAAATGTCTGGGTAACTCCATATGGGGTGGCAAGTAATGTGCATATTAGAGGAATAACAGGCTCAAAAGATTTGTACTGTCCAGAAGATGGCTAGGCCTGGGCAGTACAGGACATATATTTCTGAGATGAGAGGTGTGCTGGGATCACCTTGCAGTATAACCACTCTGGCTCTCACCAGCCTTGTAACCCAAGCGTGGCCGGCCAGCTGCACTTACACACAGACACTTAGTGTGTGGCTTTCCTGCTAGAAGGCTGTTGGTGAGCAAGCAAGGCATTGTTAGGCACCCAAAGTTGCAGGGCCAGGGTGACACAGCTGCTCATGAATCTGGATTGTACCCTGGTGTGTCACACCCACACATAGCCTTTGATACACTGCAGAGGTAAAAGTTTTGTAAATATTGGCAGAAGAACAAATGGAAATTATGGGAAGGTGACTTCACCCACTTCTCCCTCTGAAAATTTTTTTGGGTAGAAATCACTAAGAAAAGCGAAAATACATAAAAGGCAAATGGTTCTTGTAGATATCACTCCGTTTTATTAGCTTCATCATCACTACATGATAAACGTTTGATAACAAACACATTGGTAAGAGAATTGAATAGACAGATATCCCCTGGAATCTGACTGAAGTCCTGCAAGGGTTTAAAAACCCTTACTACTGTAAATTGTGGCGGAAATGTCAACGGAGATTCATTATCACATTTTTCAGCCCCTCTGATAGTGCAGCCTATGCTCTTCTAGCTATCTCACTTGTTTGTTAAGAGGGGTTCCCAGGGCACACATTTTCTCATGCATGTTTTCCATCTGTGCCCTATAGCAGAGCTAGTTTGACAGCAAGTGCCTAAGCAGATAGAGTAAATACACCTATCATATAAGAATATCTTTGACATTGTCGTTTTCCATTTAGGCTTGCTTGATGATCCACTGAATAATAAGTTGGAAAGTGTTTACCAAAAGTAAGACAGGTTGTTACAACAAAATGGATTATAACATTAAAAGCATCTATTCTGTCCCTGAGGGGAATGGACTGCAAGATTTAAGGAAAATAAGTGGAAAGAGCGGAATCTATATATGCCAGTGAGAACTGTCACAAAAAGATGGTGTCATGTTCATATCTTGCATTTACAGTCTCCCTAGTGGTGAGCGTCTTTAAACCTTGAGCTCCATGAACTCTACTTCTAAGTTTTATGGCTTCTCTCCGTCTCTATTCATCACCACCTTCCAAACCTCAGTAAAAGTCTTTCTTCCTATAGTTTATTTATTCTTGTAAAACCATTTTAAGACATAGCAGGCATTGAGACGTCTTTTTTTTTTATTCGTAAACCAATCAATACAAATGCAGAAAAATCTCAATCTTCAGGATATGCTGAGTGTAGTTCATGCCTCTTTCAAAATGTGTGCGCTGGTGTGGGGCTGGGAGGAAATAAAGGAAATAGAAGGGTAGCTCTTAAAGGAGCAATGGGAAGGACAATGATGTGGTGAAACGCAATAGCATTTTGCAGACACTTATCCAATTTGATGCTCAGCTGTGTTTTCAGGTAAAAAGAACTGCATCTCCAGGAATAAGTGAGAGATGGAGAAAGCTTTTATGCATCCTCAAGTGAGGAAGTAGCTTGCCGTGGGGTTGGTTTGTTTAAGCTAGTAAAATGTTTCTATATTGCCATAAGAGAGGCTTGCACTTTCCAGCTTAACCCGTCTGCAGGTATAAAACAGTCCAAGAGCTACTCTAGGAGAGTGCTGCCCTCAAGACTAGAGGAAAAAACCTGTGAGCGTAGGCTCTATTGTACATGGCAGCTGCATCCTTGGGAGGTCACAGATCTTAGCTGTGTTGCAAGCGGTTCTGTTCAGCAGCCACTGTGGTTGGCCCACAGAAGCCTTGTAGTATTTTTTTCAAACAACATTAGCATTGCTAAAGGAGCCCAAGCACATCATCCACGTCTGTGCACTGAACCCCCAGGGGTTACTCTAGCACGCAGACAGAAACTCCGCACCGGGGGGCACTCTGATGAAATGTACCCCCAGAAAACAGGTAACCTCAGAGAGACTGGAGCTTCCAAGCGTGCAGAGCAAGATTGCTTTTCATTTTGCACCTGGCCAGTAATGCTGTCCGGGTACAGAGGACAAAGTTCTGCCTCTGCCCTGCCTTCCTTGCCAGCTTTAGAGTGGCAATAACCTGGAAGGAAGCAGGAGGCTATAGGCTCAAGTGTTCAGGGAAATGCAGGGATGGCGGTTATAGAACATTGTTCTATGGGTTGTGGGGGTAAACAAGCAGTTGTTTTATCCTTGCATGCCTTCACAATGGCCAACCCCAATTTGGAACATAGGAACAGCTGTATTGGATCAGATCCAGGGCCCATCTAGTTCAGTATCCTGTCTTTGACAGTGGTTAGCAGTAGATGCTTCAGACAAAGGTGCAAGAAACTCTGCAGTGGGCCGATGTGGAATACGCTGCCTTCCCAGAAGGTCACATCCTAATCCCTAATAATTAGAGATTGTCTTAAATAATGAAGGATGAAGTTATGTGTTCCTCCCAAAATTAGATTGTTGGTTATTCTATAGTTAAAAAGTAGAGGGCCTCTTATAATATATGGCAAGTTGTAATTACATCTGGTTCAAAATAAATTGGAAATACGATTAAGAATACAATAGAAATTATATTTATATAATTTCTTATAAATCTGGCATCTCCTATTCACTTGTTACAGGAGGAAGTGCCGGGGTAAAAGCAACAAAGGATATCTTGGAGGGAAAGTGGTTGAACGGGGAATAATGTGTAAAGACCAGCAGTCAGAGTGACATAGGTGCCTAAGTGATTTAGAAGCCTACATCCCACATATTTTCAATGAGACTTAGGCTCCAAGGCTAAATCCTCAAAGGTATTTCGAAGCCTAACTCCTATTGATTTCTTTGCACTGCTGTGCAATGAGCAAGGGGTCCAACCACATCCTCTACACCGGTGCACTGAATACTTGAGCCACTGGGATTACTTTGGCACACAGAAACTCCTCACCGTGGGGAGCTCTGCAATGAAATGTGTCCCAGGGAACATGTGACCTCAGAGAGACATGGAGCTTCCCGGTATGCAGAGCAAGATTTAGGTGCCTAAATACCTCTGAGAATCTGTGCCTTAGGTCTCTGAGCCACCAGTTACTTCTGAACATTTTACCCCTAGTAACAGTTCACATGCTTTTTAGCATGTATCCCTGCACAGTTTGAGAACAGTGTTTGAGTCCTGTAATCTTATCCCAACGCCTTATTAACCATAATGACTCTGAAATGTGCACCATTGCCCTTTATGCGGCTTATAGGACAAAGATATCAGAAGCTATTCAACTCTGTTTGCAAGGGATTTTCGTCAGGGATGAATCTGGCACACTATATGCAAACTAGAAAAAGCAACTACTATTCATTCCCATTGGTCTCATTCCCAGTACGATGTCCTAGATTTACAGTGTACAGATTATACCACTTACTCAACACACCAGGCCCAATAAGAAATCCAGAGATTTCTAAATTGCTATGTAGAGTTTATGACTCATTTAAAGATAAGTGTGCAATCTCTATCATTAATTTTAGGAGAAAAATATATGACTGTGTTAGTTGCATTTGTACTAATCTTTTCCCTTTTAACAAGTTTGCAGGGTGTTTTTCTTTCTCCTAAGTTATGGTAATTCGTGGTTACACAGATAGGGAGAAATTTCCTGCTTTCTTAGTTTTCCAAGACAGGTTTTCTTTGACTGGTCCACCATTGTCTTTCCCTCGGTTGTAGGATGCTAGGGCTTGAAGTTCATCACATATCCACTTGACTCCAGGAGATGGGGCTTTAAGGAAAATAATAATTATCATGAGACTCATGACAAAATCATGGGAGTCGGTAACACAGGGGTTATCCCACATCTGCCTTCTACAAGGTTCTTAGCACATTCTGCTGAAGCATATGGGATTGGTCATTGACAGAGACAGGACACTGGACTAGATAAACCCTGGGTCTTATCCAGTTTGGCAGTTCCTGTGATCCAGAAGAAGATTTCTGTAATGATCACATCTAACATACCTTGGAAATGAAGTAGGTACACACATACAGTCTACCACTGTAAAAATGGCAATTTTTAGGTCATCAGAATATTGTTGCAATAACTGCATTGGATTAACAGAGAGAAACAAAAATATGTTAAAAATATATCAGGATAAAATCACTGGACACATTTTCAGACACTAATGAAATAGCAGTAAATTGAAATTAAATAAGCAGACATTGTAGCAAACTGAAGTCTTTAGTTCTTCAATTGGGTAGCACAATCTGTTATCCTAAATTAAATTTCCAAAGGAGTAAGTTTTCAGATGTTACATACTTCATAGCTTACAGGGACACTATCTAATTAGCTATTTATATGCAAGGCATACTAAAGGATAATTAGAAACATGGATTATGCAAAAGCAATCAGACTGACAGAGGGCAAAGGAAGCTAACATATTAAATCAAATTTGTATATATTCTTATATAGTTTATCATGTGTCATTTGGGTTGTACTACATTAATATTTCATTTAATATGTTGTTACAGATAATACCATAATCCACTAATTTGTAAATAAAACATGTGCCCTCCTAACTATAATATCTAGAGGCCCATTTAAACCTCCAGAAAATGTTAAATTCACTTATACATGCATTCAGTCTCTTGGGAAGTACCCAGTGCATCTTTAATTGCATCCATTGCCTGTAACCAAATACAGGCTTTCAAGAAGGGGTATTGCTACCCCTACAATATTTTATCACATTCAAAATATATGTATTGCCAGGGCAGTGGTGAATGTTGATTCAAACATTCATGCAGTTTCTCATTCCACCAGCCCAGGAGCAGAGGGGATGTGCTGCTCCAGGATAACCCCATGAAGGAAGGCCAGGACAATACTGCTCATGTAAATATGTCTATAAACAAATCATGTATGAATTAAGGATTTGAACATGGTGAGTAAGTAGGAATGAGACGCCTCTAGTGTACGAAATGTGCATCTACAGCAGCGGTCCCCAAACTTTTGGCATGATGCCCCCCCTTACCCTGTCCATGTCCCCCTGGGAGTGGGGGCACCGTCATGAACAGGACTGGGGCCGGAGCCACGGCTGGGCTGGGAGTGGGTCTGGGGCCAGGAGTGAGGCCGGAAGCAGAACTGCAGCCAATTCATAGTCAGGGTTAGGGTCTGAGGCTGCGTGCGGGGCCAGGGGCCTAAAATGGGGTAGGGCCGCGGTCAGATTAGAAGTTGGGGCCGGAAGACACAGGCCAGATCTGCACCTGTGGGCCTCACTAGGGGGTTGCACCCTAGAGTTTGGGGACCTGTGAGCTACAGCGAGAAGGGATACTGACAAGGCTCTTACCCCACGACTGAGAGGACACACCTAGTCTGCCTTACCTACCTTCTTTTCCATTAGGAAGATACGTGCTAAATACATTTTCCTCTCAAGGAAAGATACGGATCATTTCAGAGTCTTGTTGTGTGACAAGACTGTGCAGCAGTGAGACCTGTGGCTGGTTCTGTTCCCAGCAATCTGACGCATCGATGAGAATTGCTGCCTGTAATCTCTGAAGTCTCTAGCAGAATCTTCACAGTACTTTGCTCTCAGTAAAACGCAGGTTGGGCAAGGAAGAAAAGTGGCAGATTCATTCCTTCAGAGAGATTCCAGCTTCTTCTTCCCACTTGGTTCTGGCTGAGAGTGGAAATGAGCTGTGTATAGTATTTAGCCATTGGCTACATTGGAATGTGGGCAACTAGCTGCTTTGGAGATATCATTTCTTGGGGGGAATGAGGGGTGCTCATGTGTGCATCTGAACATGACTTAGGTTAAAATTAAATGTGAGGGAGGGGACTCCAATAACATTCTTTCCAACGTTTCTAATGTGGAATATTTCTAATCTGCAGTGGCTTCTAGGTGTGAAATAAGATGTGATCTTAACAGGGCTCTTACCCCCTGAATGGGAGAATATTCGACTAGTGAAATGTTTTATTCTTCTGCTCCTTGGAATTACCAAAAACTGCTAGGGAAGGGCCTGCTTGAATATCATAGAAGGGGACCTGTGTGTCCCATCTTATAACAAATCAAAGTTTAGGATGCAGCTGTCGGCTAGCACTTGTCCACATCCTTCAGAGTATAGCCAAGATATTTTAAAGATGTCTTGGGGGAGAATAAAGGAAAATCTGGAAGCTTATCTGCGGGATGAGGATCATCATTTATTTGTTTCATTAAATCTGAAAAAGGAACTTTGCAAACACCCAGTAAAGCCACTTAAGTGAAGTATTTATTTGATTGCGGAAAGTGTGGATTAGATTTATTATCAATTTCAACCCACTTCTCATGGAAAATGACTATATGTTGCTTTTGAACAACATAGCATGCTTCCAGCATTTCACAAACCTTCCTTTCAGCTACATCATGTAAAGTAACTCCGTTAAAATCTGAATTTAAACTGCAGTAACTGAAAGCAGAATTTGGCCCCTACATGGTATGTGTCTTGTACATGTATTCATCAGCCTATAATGGAATGAAATTTGTCATCCTAACTGAATTTCTGCATGAGAATCAATGGATCATTAGTCTTAATTACAATACATCAATGTCATGCTAGTAAGATTTATATCTAATGAAATAATTTCTGTGATTTAATGTACTGTCATTACCAAATTCCCCCCAATAGCTATAGATATCCAAATGTATTTTCTTTACATTATTTTCAGATTGATTCATCCACTAGGATCCACATTTACAGACAACATACTGAATTTAAGAGGTGGCTTCCTGTTAACAGTGCAGTGAAAATATCTTAGTCCATCCAGAATAAAAAAATGGAGCACCAAATGTAGCAGCTAGTTACAGCTCTTCATCACTAACAGAGCTGGGACAGATCGTTTATTCATCAAAAAATGCAGTTTGTCTCAAACCAAAACTATTTGCAATTTTGACACAAATTTGCCAAATAGTTTTAGCTCCCGAAATATTTTTGGGAATTCCAGGGAAAGGAGGAGGTAGTTGTGGCCTCTCTTGATAGCCTTTAGCTCCTGGGATGTCATTCTCATTTTCTCTCTGACCCAGTGAATTGTGATTATGAATTGCCACTATGAATGGTAATGAATACTCATTTGGCCAGAGAGAGTCAGGGACACTGATTCCCTAGGCTGGATGTTAGGGCACTCACCTAAGATCTGGAAAACTCAAATGCAAGTTCTTGCTGAAATGCCTAGTTAGTTATACAAAGTGGAACAGTTTCAACAGGAGAGACTGAGAGAGACCTTCCCCAGAAAACCCCGTTCTCCTGCAATGTGGGATACCCAAGTTCAAATCCTTTCTCCAAATCAGGTTGCAGGGAGGAGGGGAAGTGAACATGAGTTTCCTACATCCCATGTGAATCCACTGAGCTAAAGGTTATAAGGAAGAACACTGCCATCTGGAAGTTTTAAGCATATTTAGTTTAATTTAGTTTAATATGAAACAGGTTTTTTTTCTTTTTTTTTTCTGCCCAGCTCTAGTCACTAGTGATTTGATTCCTACAGCTCAATCCTACAAATTGCTGAGCAGTCTAGCCCTGATCTAGCAAAGCTCTTAAGCACGATTAACTTTCATCAGATGAATAGCCTTAGTCTTGCCTACTGGATAGAGCACTGGAGCGAGATGCAAGAGACATGGATTCTATTTCCAACTCTGCCACTGGATTTCCAGGTGACCTTGGGCAAGTCATTTCACCTACTTGTGCCTCAGTTTCTCCATCTGTAAAATGGGGACAATGTGAATTACCTCAGTTGTAAAGCGTATTGAGATCTGTGGCAGAAAAGTGCTTTATAAGATTTAATATTATATTACTCTTGGGTTTAGAGTTAAGCACATGTATCAGTGCTTTGCTGAATCAGGTCCAGAGTGCTCGACAATTTGCATGATCAAGCCCTAGGAACCAAACTATCAGTGTCTCCCTTCACTCCCTTTTTGCCTCATATTTCCTGCAATTAAACTACCTCAAACAACTTCATTTCTGAAGATGGCAGCACAAACAAAATGCAAAGAGAAATAAACAAAGTAGGTAACCACTGACATGCTGATTAAGCATAAGTGATTAACTGTACAGCAAGTCATTTAAATTATCATCTCACAGATGGGCAGCAATTATTTAATTGGTTAATAACAAGCAAAATAAAACAAGATGGATAACTCGCATCACACTAGGGTATATTTCACTATTTTAAGAAAACATTCCCTCTAGTTCTTTTAATTCTCATCTAGGGTGAAATTCTCCCTGATGTGGAAGTCCAGTACAAGGCCTATGCATAGTATGAAGTGCCTCTTAATGTTTATTTTATAACCCTAACCCTTGGTAGGACTTAAGTGGTAAGTATACCTTGTTCTGGCTCTCTGCCATATGAGAGAGAACTTTTCAAAGCCTGAATGTGGGCTGCAGTGCGTGACAAAGACCCAGAATGAGGGATGCCAACATATTACTTAGCATTTTATGTTTTCTGAATGAGTGTTTCAGGGTATAAAGGAGAGATGGGTCCAGCTGGATGGAGATGGAGGCAGCTCGCCTCCACACGTAGAGAAATGAGCCAAGTCACATGACAGGCAGGCCATAGGGCTAAATCAGGACTCTTGGGGTAAAGATAAGAAGTTTGTGGAGAGCCAGCAGAAGAGAAGGGAGACTCCTGGTAGGAAGGTGTGGGAGTTGCTTCTGGATAACGAGTAGGGAGAGATTCAAAGGAGACCAGTAGGGGCTGAGAAGAGAAGACAGATCCTCACAAAAGAGTGTCTGGACCCAGCTGAAGACTTGGGTAGATTTTGGATACCAGGAAGAGGTGGACTTTTTCTTAATGACTTAGCTGGAGGGTCAGATCACTGCAGTAAGTTACCAGAGCAACCAAACCAAATTGGGACATTGGGAGAGCCAACATAAGTGAGGATAAACCAAGGCATCAGCTAGCTGCATAGACGGTGCTGCTAAACGGTGAGATTCCTTCCTTTAGCATAAATGACTCTTGTGTCCTACTCCTCTTTCTGATCCAAAGAATTTTCTACATCAAAGTGAGGCCGAATTTATGTGGAACTTGAGTAACTTTGGGATCAAGGTGAGTGAGGTCCCTCAAAATGAGGCTTTCCCTCTGCACAGGGATGAACCCATAAACCTCAAGCCTTTAAATCATACCAGCCCTACAGGAAGGGAGGGTTTATAGGGTAGGAAATTCCCTGCTGGAAAAATGTGATTTTAAAGGTACAGCAGTCTGATTAAGAGTCAGCTTCTAGCAGGGACCCCAACCCTACAACCACTTCTGTGCATGCTTAACTTTACTACCATGAGTGGTTAAAAGAAAAAATTAGTGCTGATATCATCTTAACTAATTGGATTCTAGAAGCAGCTTTTAAGAATGTCCAATCCCAAAAGCTAGGAAACGGGGAGGCATATGTTTTATTTTAAAAGCTACCAAAATTTTCCAACCCTTTCCACACAAGCCTCCTAAAAAGTAAGAGGGAACGAATGATAACCAAAATAGCAAAGAAAAGGATACGGAATATTTAAATAATTTAAATGTATTCAAGTGGGCGCGGGACCTGATCAAATTCATCCTAGGGTTCTTAAGCAACTAGCTGAAGCAATCTCTGAATTGTTAGCAATTATCATTTAGAACTGATGGCGGATGGGTGAGGAGTGGAGAAGGGCAAACATAGTACCTATCTTTAAAAAAGGGAATAAAATGTACCAGATTTATAGACCAGTAAGCCTAATTTCCATACCTAGAAAGGTACAGGAACAAATATTGCAATCAATCAATTTGTAAGCAACTAAAGGATAAAAGAGTTATAAGGAACAGCCAGCATGGATTTGTCAAGAACAAATTATGCCAAACCAACTGAATTTCCTTCTTTCATATGGTTACTGGCCTATTGGATAGAAAGGAAGCCATAGACATGATATAGCTTGATTTTAATAAGATTTCTGATACAGTCCCAAATGTTATTCTCATAAGCAAACTAGGGAAATGCTGTCTAGATTAAATATATATAAGGTGGGTGCACAACTGATTGAAAGATTGTACTCAGAGTAGTTATCAATGGTTTGCTGTGAGACTGGGAGATCATATCTAGTGGGGTCCCACAGACATCAATCCTGGGTCCATCACTATTCCATATTTCATTAATGACTTGGATAACGGAGTGGAGAGCGTGCTTGTAAAATTTGCAGATGACGCCAAGATAAGAAGGCTCGCGAGCACTTTGGAGGACTGGATTAGAATTTGAAATGATCTAGACAAATTGGAGAATTTGGGCTAAATTCAGCAAGATGAAATTTAGTAAAGAGAATTGCAAAGTACTTCATAGAGGAAGGAAAAATCAACTGCATGACTACAAAATGGGGAATAACTGCCTAGGAGGAAGTACTGCAGAAAAGAATTTGGGGATTGTAGTGGATCACAAATTGAATATGAGTCAACAATGTGCTGCAGTTACAAAAAATGCTAATATCATTCTGGGGTATATTAACAGGAGTGTTGTATGTAAAAAATTGACGGGAATTGTCCCACTCTACACAAGTACTGGTGAGGCCTCCTCTGTAGTATTATATCCAATTTTGGGTGCCACACTTTAGGAAAGATGTGGACAAGTTGGAAAGAATGCAGAGGGGAACAAAAAAAATGACAAAAAACTGAGCGGGTTTAATCTTAAGAAAAGACTGAGTTGGGACCTGATAAATCCTCAGATATGTTAAGGGCTGTTACAAAGAGGACTATGATCAGTTTTTCTCTCTGTCCATTGAAAGTACGATAAGAAGTAATGGGCTTAATCTTCTGCAATGGAAATTTAGGTTTATATTAAGAAAAACTCTCTAACTACGAGGGTAGCGAAGTGCTGTATTAGGTTGCCTATGGAGGTTGTGGCGTCCCCATAATTGGAGGTATTTAAGAACAGGTTAGACAAGTGCTTGTGAGGAATTATTCAGGTTTACTTGGTCTTGCCTCAGTCCAGGGACTGGATTTAATAACTTCTTGTGGTCTCTTCTGGCCCTACATTTTTATGATTCTATATTGTTCATGTGTAGAATTCACTTTTTATGCCCGGTAAGTTAATTAAGACCTTATTATTTGAGGAAAAACCCAAGGAGTGTTAGAGTTTCTATTCAGCAAGGGAAAAATCACAGCAGACATTTTGAAGGGATAATACTGCCTTATTGCTTTGAAATATACAATGGCTTGTTGGAAAGATTTCTTGTTTTTTGAGTATTAAAATTGGCTTCGCTCTGTAAATTCAGTTCAACTTGGCAAAGATAAGAAATTATTTTATACCTTTTCTACTCGGACCATCTCATTTAAGTAAGACGACGCTACACAGCCACATAACTTAGTTTTCTGAAACTGTTTAGAAATAATATATCACGTCAGAGTTCTTTATTATCTGTACTTATTTGTCACTCTGTACTTAGAGCTTAATTTAATATTTGAACTAATTTAATCTATGAATAGAAATATTCTCTATCATTTTTGCATTGTAGTTTTTCACTGTCCTCCATTAGCCTTCTGTGCTACCCAAGATTTGTCTTTGCTTCTCTCAAAGCTATCCATAAGTTTGTTCATCTGTTAACCCTCACGTCTTTCCAACATTCACAAACAAAAATCTTGACATGCCAAAAATAATTGAAAATAGAGTATTAAAAAATAAAACCCAAATCAACATGGAAATCATTGCTTCCATGACAACCATGGTAAAAAGCCAACCTTTCTAACAAAAGAAATACTTTTCCCTAAGAACTGCCCCAAATTGAGATGCAATCGAAATAATGGTGAAAAACAAACACATGCTTATCTGGAAACAAACTTACCCCAAATACAGCAGCTACGTTCACAATAAAGTGCATAAAATAATTTGTTCTCCCCACCCCCATGATTAAAAGTTGGATCAAAGGGCTGATTTTCAAAGGTAGTTAGCAGCCAGGTTTGTAAAGGTCTTTAGCTATCTAATTTCCACTGATTTCAATAACAGATGCCTAAATATATTTGAAATCCTGTCTTGAATCTCTGAAGAATGAGGGTTTATACCTCTTCCAAAACACAGAGGGGGGTTGTGGTGTTTATTGGTTTGTTTAGTATTTACAATTATAACTCTGGAGTTTCTTATTATCCGGTTAAATGTTTAATCCTTCTATAAATCATGCTGAGCTTTTAGACTTGATATATCGCATGAATGAATCCCACAGGCTAACTGTGCAGTGTGTGGAAAAGTATTTGCTTTATCAGTTTTGAATTTGCCACCCTTTGTTTTCATTGAGGAGGGAGGCTTACCCAATGGTTAGGGCATTAGCATGGAGTCAGGAGACCTGAGGTTTAGTTCCCTGCTCCGCTATAGTCTGCCTGTGTGACCTTGGGCAAACCGCTTAGTCTCTCTGCCTCAGTTCCTGACCTGTACAGTGTGGGTAATAGCATTCCCTAGCTCAGAGGGGTATTTGGGGGATAAGACTGTGTGATGCTCAGATGCTGTGGTGATGAGGAGCCATGTAAGTGCTCTAGAAAGATAGATTGTCGTCTTGTTTTTGAATTAATAGACAAGACAGACAAAAGGCAGGAGGAAAAGGGAAGCAAAGTGACTTGCCTAAGGTCACACAGCATGTCCATGGCAGTGCTGGGAATAGACCCCAGGATTCCTGACTTCCAGGCCAGTGACCTGTCCTTTAGGGACATGCTGCCTCTCATCCAGAGTGCAATAGGTGCTAATGACTACGACACATTCATTGGTACTCAGTAAATGGTGCAATATTTTGTAAAACTGTCATATTTTTATGGCTGATTTTTATGGTTGTGTTGGAAATTAACAGGGCAGCAGGAAAAGCAAAATGCTCAGCTATATAATGCAGATGGGTATACAGATAGCTGATTATTAAGAAGCAAAATGTAGCATTCCAAAGGAAAATAATAAAACCAGGGAGGTATTCAGAGGCAAGTGAACACCCTTGCTTACTTTAGTCATTTGACTTGAGTCTCCCTCAAGGTGATCTTTGTATGAGTGCATAAAACACTAGTGCAAGTTGATATTCCCTGGTGTCATTTTTACCTCACTAGAACCCTTTTTGTACTGTAGTGACGTGGAAGAAGTTATAGCAGCATGAGCGAGAGGAAAATCAAGCCCCGGAGATGCATACTGCTGCAGGTGTTTAATCTCTTATACCTTCACTAGAAGCCAAGGTTGCTAAATAACCTGTACATCTTCTCCATCTGTTCCTCCTTTTCATTTCTGACAATGCTGCTGAGAGCAAAGTTGAAGAAAGCAAATGGATCCTGAATGCATTGCTTTCCACACATTGCGCTGCACTCTAATACAGCCAAAACCTCAGTAAACTGTCATTTCATTAATTCTTTTCTAAACACACTTTGCTAATAATTCCAGGCAATGTTTTCCCCACCAAATTGTTCAAAGGTTTCTGTGAAACTTGTGGCAAGCATAGCTGAATCTGATTGCATTGAACAGCCCTCAAATTAACACTTGAAGACATGCCAACATCTCGATAGGTTATATCAGTGTGGGGGCTATTCAGTTCTGTATTTCATTGACAGATGGTCTGGACACTGGTAATGCATTGTTACTAATCAACAAACTGATATTTCCTGAATTAAAAATTATAGGGAAAATCCATCCAAGCTCATCCTAAATTATAAAGAGCATGAAATGCAGTTACGTTAGTAGCATTCTCTTTATTCTCATAATGTCACATTAAATTACACGGGGAATTGAGGATTGGCAGTTAAGCCTAGTGGTTAGATCAGAGACTGGGGCTGAAAATACCTGGTTTCGATACCTAGCCCTGCCACAGTTTTCCTAGTGATCTTGGCCAACTCACTTACCCATTGTGCCTCATTTTCCTCGTCTGTAAAATGGGGATGAGTCTACCTCTTTTGTATAGTGCTTTGAGATCTTCCATTGAAAGCTAAATAAAGTATGTAAAAGCAAAATATTATTATTCTTGGAGAATAACATGGAGATACACTTCTGTTTTGTAAAACAATAATGGGAGAGAATTATGTGGTAGATTAAGATGCAGTTTCTTCATGCTGAGCTATTCATACCCAGGGCTATCTGTCCCATCAAACGACTGAGAAAACTGACATTGTGGAGTTCCGTATTGACTATCTGAATGATTTCATATCAGATTTTCTCATCTTGCAAGTTATAAGAAGGTTGTTTGAAAACTGCTGGCATAGATATTTGAAATCAGACTGGGTCCTCCATTCTGCATATTGAATCTATCTTTGTTGGGTGTAGAGCTAGGATGCGGGCCAGAAGGAGGCCCTGAGTTAGGGCTGGGGCTGTTTCTTGGCTTCGGCTGGGATTACGTTGAATGCTGATTACAAACTGTGGGAGGGGGTTAGGGTGAGGTTGGATGGTGACCTTAGGCTAAGGTTAGGTTTGTGGTGCCAAGGAGATCCTGGGATCTGGTTATAGTTGGGGTTGAGGACTAGAGTTGGCTGGTAGTCTCAAGCGTGGGTTAGGTTTGGGGTGTCAGGAGGTGATCCTAAGCAAGACTCAGATTTGGGATCTGGTGGGATTTGGTGTTCTTAGGCTAGTTTTAGGACTGGGGGTCACATGGGTTATGGCTACGTTTGACGCCAGTTTCCAGTCCACTGCGATAATGCAGTTGACTCAGTACGGAGACAGGTTAACCCAAGTACAGCACATTGCATGTTTGTGGCCTATATGTCAGAAACTCCTAACGGCTGTTTTTAAGAAATCTAGCTTTTAGCTTATTAATCAACCAAATCCACAGCCCCTGTCTCTCTTCTTCATTATTTTTTCCTCTTCTAACATGTTCAGATTCTGAAACACTAAATATTCTATGGAATTGCTATCTCCCCGTCTACATTTTTTCAGTTGATATCTATATTTGCCTTTTCAGGTTGCCTTTGTCTCTGAACCTCTTCTTCTCTAGTTTGTTGCTATGCATCTTCTAAAGGTCGAACGGAAATGTTTGAAACAGACATTTCCTCAAAGGAGACTTCTAAATCTTCTCTACCCTTCTCTAAGCCTGTATCTCTGCTTACTGTACAACTAAGTACCTTACATCCTTTCTCTACATGCACCTTTTCCTTGGCATTCATAATATCAAGCAGCCTCTTTCCCATTTAGCTGGATCACTTATGGTATGACTCAGGTTTTTGCCTTGAGAGGAACATCTTGTAATAAAGTTCATTGCAACATGAGGTCACTGAAACTGGTACAAAAAGCCAGGACAGTTTTATAACCATTGATAATATATTAAGAGCTATGGAAGTTGAAACTGTAAGGGCAATCAAATCTCATGCCTCAAGGAATAACTAGACTGCCTGTGGGAGTGAGGGAGGGTGTTTTCCACCCATTTGCAGTATTGTGTAGGTGCAGCGTGAGGGGGTGTTTTTTGCCTTTCTCTGCAACATGGAGTGCTAGTTACTGCCAGTGTCAAGGTACCAGTAACTTAATCAGAAGTGGCTAAAACTGCTATGAAATATCTTCAGGCAAATAACTTTATTCCAGGATCACAAGGGAAATATTGCAAGGTTATATGAGATTTGTACCTCCAATGTACGCCACAACATCCAAGATGGGAACATTATATAATACGGGCTTGATTCACTGCTTGAAAGGGACAGTGAATGAAAACGTATGCAAAAGGATTTTGCTTTTAGTCAGCTACGTTTCTCAGCCTTGCAGCTCACATGGAAAACAGCTTCTTTGTGCTGGATCAAATTCATAGATGTTCAGAACATTAATTATTAATAAAGTCCATATTTTATGGGTGTCATTAGAGAAAAGAAAAGGAAATCAGGCAGGATTGAACGGGAAATGAGAACGTGCATTTATTACTCAGTTGTAATCATCACTGAATAGAACAGAAGTTTTGGAATCTGAAGAACCCAAAAGCAGGTAACAATGCTGGGATTAGGGTTTTACAGTTCAGTTCAGTGATTTTTTTTTTTTTTTTCAGAATAAGGATAAAAATCAGTCCCCAACTAGAACTGTGCAAGTAACAGAGGCACAAGGGTTTGATGGTGCTGAGGCACTTTTAATTGTATTCGTCACTGTTTCTTTTAATCTCTGCTGCAGTGTCAATCAACAGAGCTGTGAAAAAAGTATTAGATAGAACAGCAACATAACTACCAGTAAGAAAGACTTCTGGTATGAAAATAGGCAATAAAATCATGTATTAAAATATAGGGAGCTTGATTCCTCACTTCTTTGCAACACGTGTAGGAGTTCTATCTGTGCAAAGCTTGGTGCAAAAGACTCCCAAATCAGAACAGTGGGTCTGTCTGTGGGCGGCATGGTCAAGCTGTGGAGAGGTACAAATGCCTGCATTCTGCATCTGTTCGAGCGATGGAAGCAATATCTGCTCTCCCAAGGCAATCACATTGAGGATGAGATTGTAACTCACCCTGAGTCCTGTTCAGGAGAGTAAAGGGGCTGTGATGGGTCTACAAATCCTACACTGCGCAGCAAGGGGTTAAGAGATTAGTTTGGGCCCAGCTAGCCCCACCCTGCCACACATGCAGCAAATGCTCTGTCTGGTGGAGCATTTAAAAGAGAGAGAAACCGCTCATTTGGGTGGCAGAGCTGGAAGAGAGCAGACCTGCAATGCACAGCTCCAGCAGCATAGAAGCAGGTCTAGAGTGTCTGGCACAGCTCCTGCAAAGGATCCTCCTTGAGAGAAGGGAGGACCCGTTCCAGAGATGATCAGAGAAAGGGAAGTATCTCTACTTCTCTCCCACAGATGGACCCTGGACATTGCTAATCCCCTCCCCACAAGCCCTTGCCAATCACAAGTTGTGGCCTTGACTGCTAGGCCATGCTTTCCTCCCAAACACCAAGGGAGGAGCCTTCTAGGGGCATAAAGAACCCACTTATTTCCCTTATCTGGCTACCATATTGTGCGTAGCAGTGCCAAGGGGAGAGCAGTGTCTACAAGGCCACTATTCACCCTCCGTGGACACGGGCAGATAGTGGACAAGTAAAATCAGGAATTAGGCAAAGCCTTGGATCCACCCCCTTTTTTCTGTGCCTCTTCCCTCCTCCCCCATGCCGTGAACTGTCCACCACAGCTGAGCTGGCATGGAGGGGGTATTAATCAGCATCAGGGCTGGTGCAGTTTACTTTCTTGACCTCACAGAGCAAGTGGAGAGGGACAGGCAAGAACAAATTGTGACTCTGAATCAACAAGTGGTACCTGGTCTATTTCTGGACAAGCACAACTATGCGCTACCCCTTATTCAGGACTTGTGGCAAAGCCACAATTGAGCCACTACTCATTTTGTCACTGCTGAGCCTCTGTGCAGTTCAAATAAGTGGTGGAACTTTTTTTTCTCTTACAAAATTATGTATTTTTTCTTGGATCTGTGTAGTAGAGAGAAGCTGGGACCGAAATACTGGATTAGGCTGGAAGATCAAATGTTACCTGACCTACCTCCAGCCTCCTAAAAACCCAAATGTCGAGGTCTACAAAGTTTAGCTTCACAATATGGAGTTAGGTCCAACGCCAGTGTTGAGATGACATTTTGATCCTCAGTATATACAGGTGCTATGTTGTTACATTCCCTACAATAAATACAGTACATAATGATGGCACATGACTGAGCATATAACAAGATAATCCAGAGTGCAATTCAGAAGTCTGCTTCTTTACTCCTGGGTTAATGAGTTAATAGGCTAGCATCTCTTCTAAAGGCGGATTCATTATCATTCTAATTACTGATATGTATAAGATTGATTTGCATATTAAAGGAAGAAACACTCTCATCTGAGAATTATTAGCACTACTGTACTTGCTTAGGAAAAAAATAAAAGCTTGTTCTCTGAAGGAAATGTAAGTTCCCCAACAATTAGCGTTTTGTTCTAACTTTTTAAAAATGTTTTTGGACTATCAAATAGCTGATTGTGTATTTTTGTAATCAGAATAAATCTCATTTTAAATCAAAGGATTTTTAAGCATTTCTTTAGATCCAGCAAGTTGTTCTGATGATACAGATCTTTTGAGCGGATATGTCAAAACAGCAATTCCCACACTGTGGTCTGCGGACCCCTGGTGGTCCGTGAAGCTACTACAGGGGGTCTGCGGGAAAGAAAAA
The DNA here is from genome assembly GCA_007922155.1 of Mesoclemmys tuberculata. NCBI lineage: Eukaryota > Metazoa > Chordata > Testudines > Chelidae > Mesoclemmys > Mesoclemmys tuberculata. The sequence goes on from ML675637.1 coordinate 14,064,509, forward strand.
TAATAATATCCTCACGAAGGAAATGTACAATTTCAAATAAAAAATAATTTCACATATTTTCTAAAAACCTACTACTGTAATTTATTTTACAACTAGTAGAATGTGGTAGCCTGTGAAATTTTTGGAGATTGAAAAGGGGTCCGTAGACTCCAAAAGGTTGGGAACCGCTGTGTCAAAACAAACTAGAAAGAACACATTCATTTTTATATTTCTTAGATTGTAGACATACAGGGGCTGAAATTTTGTCATCTTGTATGTCAGTAAAGTATCAAGCACATTTTGATACTTTATAAATAATAAATAGTAAGAGTGTTTATAGAATACATATTACAGTAATAATCCTTCACATTCATTTGCTTTATGTGATCAAAGTGTTTTACAAACATTAATATTTAGAATAAATTTGAATCAAATTAGAAGGCAAGTTTATAAAACAGTCTACAGTGGAATATCAGAGTAGCAGAATGACAATATAACCCATACTGCAGATTTCATTGTTAGAATGACTCCTGCAAAATATGGATATTAATAGTGTTAAACAGGATTCAACAACGTTCTCAGTTTCAATGGTAAATAATTAAAATCTGACACAGTAAACAGTTTTATAACCATAGGCATTTAGTTTGAGCACAAAGAGAATGTTTCAACATACGTTGAAATGAGTCATATTTGTAATTCTAACATTTTAGTTAATATTTTAAATCAAATATATTGCAGAAATACCTCTAATCCAAGTGAGTTGAGAGGAAAGGACTGCAAACTCAGGTGTTGAAAGACTTGCTGGTCAGGAAAGCGTATTCTTTATATTTTTAACTCTTCAAGAGTCATGCCTGTTCACTTTGGTCATGATACTCAGAGAAATTGATGAACATCAAATGTACATTTGATCAAATAAGTGTCTCCAAAGGAAACAGAGCTCACAAATATGCATGCTTGTAGCGTGGGTTTTTCTGGTAACGTGGATACAGATCTCACCAGCCACTCAACATCTATCAGATGAAAGTCATTTCTGACGGTATATCTACACTGGAATGAAAAACCTGTGGCAGTGAGTCTCAAAGCAGGATAAACATCCAGGCTCGAGCTGGAGTCTGTGCTCTGAAACACAGAGAGGGTCTCAAAGCCCAACCTCCAGTCTGAGCTAGAGCATCTACACTGCTAAGGAGGAAGAAAATATGTTGAATTTGATGTTTTCAAAGAGAAGTTTTATTGATTCTCAGGTCTCCAGTACAGATAATACACAAACCAGAGTATATTCTTTGCCACACTTAGAATTTAGCACAGACACTCACAATGCAATTTGAAATACGAATTACAATATCATTACCAAGAATAAAAAAGAAGAGTCAAGGAACTATCAGCAAGAACATTTATTGAGATGATAGGCGTTGGAGTCTGTAAGCAAAGTCAGCCAATACATTGTCCAGTGCAGTTATGTATCCATAGGGAAACGGCATTCCAAGTGGACCTCATCAAATCATTGTCTTTATCTGGTCTTTTCTGCATGACAGTGATTTCAAGAGAAACTCATCTCAGGTTACCAGTGACAATGGATAGCATTTCAGCATCATTCGTTGCATTGTAGCTTATGTACGTTTACAGTTCTAACAGAAATTCACCATGTGTCTCCAAGTGAGCATTGAATTTTTCAATGCTTCCCCACCACAAAGGTGATTGGTTATGTGGGCACAAAACTATTGCCATATGTCTGCCATTTTGTTCTTCTTCCTGAGGCATGTTTTAGGGCTTTATTCTTTGTCCTATGCTCATTTTGGTTTCCTGGCTGTTGTTTGGTAGCTTAGAGTTTGTCACTTTGATGTTAGTTTCCATCTTTATTTTAATGAGGTACAATTAACTTCTCTTGAATACCAATCCTGATTGCTTTCCTAATACCCGGAAATAGACATGCTTTGGTTTTCTTTAATTTCACCTGACTGAAGTGCAAGTACTTGAATTTGGCCCTTTTTATTATTATTATTTTGTTTATTTTAATATATCTGCTTGATTCTGATCTTGACTAAGTGACACTTATCACATCTTGAAATATCAGCTCTTGAAATATCAGATCTACTGCATAACTGTGCTAGTGCGGTCCCTGATTTTACAATACTCAGTGACACACTACATGTGTCAGAAGTAAAAAAAAATTAGGTTCTTTGTTTAAAACGTTGCTTCATTCCCCCTCTGCCAAGGCTTATGGTTGTTAGTTTGCTTTCTCCCTTATTGTGAAGAATCCTGGGACAACTGCAAACCGTACAATACAAATCTGACATGGCTGCTTTTCTTGTTTATCTCTGATTTCATTATACTGTAAATATCTTCAGTCCATTTGATTTGCCGGTCTCTGGTGTGGAGCTACTGAAGCTGAAAGGCTGTGATTCAGTTAAGCCATCAAACTGAACTCATTGCACTATGCCGAAGGGTTTGTCTTTTACCAATTGAGGATGCTATTTTAGTCTTGTTTTGGTTGCAGATTCTGCAGTGGTCCAGTAACACTCCATATTCAGTAATGGGCCCGAACCAAAACCCACGCGGCTTCTAAATGTTGGACTATACAGATTTCAAAGAGCTGCTTTTCCAGCTGTCAAAAAAATTCATTACGTGACTTTTCCTCAGTCCTTACACAGTCAAACCCACCCTGAAGTCAACTGGAGTTTGCCTGAGTGCAAACTGAATCAGAACCTCAGGATTTGACCTACTCTACAAGAGTAAAAATTGTTTGGTGATGACTAAGGGCCTGACCCTGCATACTTTAATTAGGCAAAAGCTCCTTCAACTTCGTTAGCCCTGTTTGGCACCGAGGCTGAAACTGACGTTCTGAGCATTTTCTGTAAAGTCAATGGGAACTGAGGGTGCTCAGGACATTGTAGGATGTGCTTAGCACCTTACAGGCCTGGTCCTTTAAGAGTTAGCTGTTCAGAAAAGCTTTGATCTGGTTAGGATTAATTCAAAGGGGAAGAGAGTTAGGCTACAGACTGGGGAATAATACTAGAGATGGAGGTGGAGGCCTAGGTTGCAATTCCAGGCCATACAGCATGTCTGATGATGTCTTTTCCCCTTGGTGGACCAGGAAATTATTCACAGGTTCTTGTCACTTCTGAGTCAGGACATAAAAATAAGGTTACAGGATGAAACCCAAATATCTTAATTAAGTTGAAAATTAAAACTCAGTGAAATTAAGACTTGCTCATGGAATCCCAGTGAAGTCTGAATCCAATCTAAATGCTTAGGCCTGCTATGAGAATCTCCACAAGGAAAGTTAAGTAATGTGGGATCCAGATGGTTCCATTTACAGATGGGCTGAGAAACCTGTTTGCTGACAGCTTGTGTCTGACAGGTTTTTTCCCCTAATTTTTGCACGGCTTGAACACAAAATGATCTGCCCTTCATGCTGCCAGTAAACCAAATCATGTGCTAGCGTAAAACGCTACAGAGAAAAATCTATAAAAATGGGAGACTCTTTGGTACTTCCAGGAAATGCATCTGCATGAATTAGTCCTTTATTTCCTAGAGTTCCTAATTGTGTGAAATGAATAAAAAAGGGGAAGCACATTTGCTGTCTGAAGGAAGCAAAGTGAGGTCACACACTCTGTGTCTTCCAATGAGATATAGTTTTATCTGATCCTCAAGTGGAGTAATGCGAGAAACATCTTTTCAAAATTATCAGAAATATCACGCTATTTTAGCATATCAGAATCGGATGGCGCTGACATCATAACCCAGTTTGATTACAGATGTATGGAAAGTCCTTTATCATCCTAGGCAGAATACATGAGAAGACATTCATAAAAACAGAAAGGAAAAATAAAGCCGCCTTCAACCAATCATAGAATGACCAATTCCAAGGTATCCTGCAACTAGCGACCCTCTCAGCAATCAGGATGCATTTGCTAGGCTAACCTTACATGATCATGTTATTTCCTTCAAATCCCTTTATTTATAATCCATTCTTCTTCTTAAATACCCTTTTATTTAATTGATTACTCTACTCATGGGAAAAGACAGATTAATAATGCTGCACTGTACAGGATAGGGCATGCATATTCATGAAACCTCATGAATTATTGGCAAAATAATTCAACATTCATCTTGGAGGAAAGCAATTAAAAGTACTTACTTGGCTTGTGCTACAATCAATCAACTGAAATTTCAGTTCTTGATCACATAGTTTGAAATGCAATTTGAAGAAAAGTAACATTGCAGAATACTAGATATCCTGGTGTGGAGAGATGGGACCTTTAAACTTTAAGTATTAAAGATTCTGTCTGGCTCATAAAACTTTGCGGTTTATAAAGGCGCCATATATTTTTAAAAAGTTGTAACTGCAGTAGATTCAAAAGGAACCTTGGACTTTTAATTCAGAAATAAAAGATTAATGTTTTACAATGCATTTGACTTGCCTGTGGGATGAGGGAAAAACATTCCTAATGCCATGAAAAGGTTTTCTACAAGCACTTTGGAGGACAAGATTAGAATTCAAAAGGACCTTGATAAATTGGAGAATTGGTCTGAAAGCAGCAAGATTAAATTCAGTAAAGACAAGTGCAAAATACTGCAATTAGGAAGAAAAAAAATCAAATGCACAACTGACAAATGGGGAATTACTGGCTAGGGAGTAGAACTACTGAAAAAATCTTGGGGTTATAGCTGGATCACAGAATGATTATGAACCAATGATGTGATGAATTTTCAGAAACAGCTAATATAATTCTGGGATGTAGTAACCAGAGTGCTGTATCTGAGACACAGGTGGTCATTTTCCCACTCTGTTTGGCTCTGGTGAGGCCTCATCTGGAGTATTGTACCACTTTAGGAAAGATGTGGAGAAGTTGGAGAGACTCCAGATGAGAGCAACAAGAATGATAAAAAGTTTAGAAAACCTGGCCTGTGAGGAAAGGTTAAACTGGGCATGTTTAGTGTTAAGGAAAGAGAACTGAATGAGGACCTGATAACAGTCTGCAAGTATGTTTTATAGAGAGGACTGAGACCCATCGCTCTCTATGTCCACTGAAGGTAGGACAAGAAGCACTGAGCTTCATCTGCAGCAGGGAGATTTTGGTTAGATATTAGGAAAAACATTCTCACTATGAGAGTAGTTTAGTACTGGAATAGGTTACCGAAGGAGGTTGTGGCAATCATTATTAGAGGTTTTTAAGAACAGGTTAGACAAACACCTTTCTGGAATGGCCTTGGTATACTTGGTCCTGCTTCAGTCTAGGGGGCTGGACCTGATGACCTTTCCAGTTCTCTTCCAGTGCTATATTTCTATGATATGGAAATTACCCAATGTTTATAGGTAAGATTTATATGACTGATGCTAGATGCACAAAGCATTCTGGCTGATGAGAGCTGTTCAAAATTTTTTCAGTGGAATCATTGTCTGTCCAAAAAAATGCAGTTTCTTCAGAAACAAATGTTTTGTGGGAAAGCATCAACTTTAATGAAATTTTAGCTGGAAAAATGTATAAACAAGCCATTTCAACTTTAGTTTTTCATTTGGATAATATTGAAATGTTTTGTCACAACTTCATCATTTTGATTTCATTTAGACTTTTCTATTATATCATAAAAATATTATAAACATGTTATTTTTATACCATGTTTTGACATTATAGAAACAAGACATTTTGATGGTTCTGAACGGAAATATTTCAAAATTTCTGTTCCACAGGAATTTTTTGCAATTTTGGTTTTTCAATCCAATTTAGAACAAAAACAAATGTTGAAATGTCAGAATTTCCTGTGCAGTAAAAGTTCCTGTTTCTATCCAATCTGAGTTATGATCCCAATTTTTGTTTTCGTGTGCCCAACTTTAGCCACCTCAACACACCATAAGAACTCCAGCAAAACAGATTGTTCCAACCCTTAGCCAGACTGTTGATCACACACAAACGTGACTTAATGGCTCTCCAAAACATGTCATAACTCCAGCCCAAACTCACTAAAATCCCTTCATAAGGACATGTCCTTGAGATGTCACTCAAAGTCATTACACCCAACATGGCATGAAGTATCTGGGACTGTCAGATTTAAAATGAAGGTATCCATCTTAATCCAATATATTTGAAAGGAATTTCTGCTTTGAACGTGGAAGTTCAGGGAAATATATTGCTCCCTGAAGTGCCTGGAATATTTAGGGTGAAATTCACCCATCTGCCAAGGAGCTGCACATGGCTGCTCCATAAGATATGTCTTAATCTCTTGTTAAAGCTCCGCTGGCAAAGCTATCATGCAAACATTCCTCCATACCCCATGAAAGAGGAGTGTCCATGCCAGTTCTTCCTAGGCTGGCATCATTAGGGAATTGAGTGATCCTGAGAGTCCATGGGATTCACAACTGAAGACTCCAGCCCTTCAGCTTCAGTAAGAGGCTTTCTTCCATGACCCCGTGGCAGGTGCTGTATTTAAGTCCATTCAGACTCCAAGTCTGTTCTGCAGGATCCTCATGTTAAGGTCTTCTGCATGGCATCTCACCTCGGACATTGGTCTCCGTGTCCTTGTTACTCCTTTGGTTACATCCTGTATCACATTTACAAGAAAATGGCAGAAACTTTTTACATTAAACGGCTATAACTCACGTCAGGTTTGAGACTAAAAGAGAATTCTTCTGCTGCTATCAAGGGGAGATCGTTGCCTTTCCCTGAAGTCCCTGCAATTTCCTGGGTGTCAATGGGCCACAACTTAACCCCTCCCCATTTCCCATGATTCTTATTTCACAGAGAAGACCAGACTACAGATCTTTCATCGCTATTTTCTCTCAGCGGTTGCATCTAACACTGAAAGGAAACAAGGCAGCAGTAGGTAGTCTATGAAAATGTTTATGCAGGGAAATTTGAAGACAGCTGTTGCCAGCCTCAAAGATATTAGTATGCATTATCCAGGGCTAATGGGAGTTCTACACAAACATTCCTGCATGTCAAGGTGAGACGAATTCCCTTTATAAGACACAACTATTTTCAATATTTCTAATAATTTTTGTCAGCAGTAAGATACCTGAAGCGTTTTCTTTACTCCTTTCAGACTCCAAATTTTTAAAGAGAATTTTTAATTACCTTGCAAAGTTTCTTCCCAGACACAGAAGTCAAATAGTGAATGGCATATGTGAATCTGTTTAATATATTTTCTTTTTTTTGTGTCTTGATTTAATTATTGATTTGGGGCTTGATCCAAAGTCTGCTAAATATTTTGAAAGTCGTTGCATTGGCATTAATGGGTATTGGATCAGGCCATTATTTAACGTGGCTATTGTCAATTGTGTGCCCCCATACACAATCATATGCAGAGAGAGGTCCAATAGTGACTACAAGCTCACCATACCACCCAGAATGTTCCTACCCCAACCCACCCATGGGGCTAAGTAGGAGCAGCTGGGGAAGCAACTAACAGTCAGACATTCACGGCTGAGAACATCTCACCATCAGATTTTAGCTTTAGGAATCTAGGGACTATCAACTGCATGTGCCAAATTGGTTTCAACTACTGGCATGAGACACAAGAGGACCAAGGGGCCCTATTTTCCATTGCTTTCCCTTTTGTTTAGCTGTTGGCACCTTTGGAAAGTGAGTGCATAGCAGTGTATAACACTAAGAGAATGGCAACTTTATGCACTCACTTTGTATCAGTGTAATTGACCCCCCAAAGTGCAGGGCAATGAAGAATCAGGCTTGAAAGGCCTAGGGCTCTACGCCTGCATTGTGGGAGTAGAATTGGTCCCATAGGTAGTCAAGACTAAGTAGAATTCTAGAGATCAAAACCAGCACCTTGAATGACACCTAGAAACTCATCATGAACCAATGCATCTGTGGATAATGTGTTTTTGATAATACAGTATTTTCAGTATACACGTTTTATCCTGACATTTATTTATTATTAATGTGACTGGGAGACTGGTGCAAAAAACACCCAAGCCCTCCATAAATAATCCCTTGAATTTTAAAATAAATTCACCTCAGTTATCCTCACTTCTTATAGATATTCATGCAAGAAAGTCTGCTCTCCAAAATGATTAGATCACAGCAGCCATATGTCAATCTTGCTTGTGCAAATAGTAGAGCAAAACAGTTTTTTAAATGTGCACAGGCTTCCTGCAAAGATTTACACCTGCACTTATCTATAATCACTGTGAGTTGTCCCATTGACTTCAGTAGGACTACTGGCAGTGCACATAGTTAAATCTGGGTGTAAAATCATTGGGAGTGTGGCTGTCTCTACTATACATTTGTAGAGCACCTGAGACATTCAGTCTGGGCACTAATGTAAAATATAAATAAATAGCAATGGATCACAGTGCATTCACATTTGCATTACGAGTCCACACCCTAGTGTTTTCCCCATAAAATCCACAATTATGTTTTGGGGTTGGGGTTTTGTTTTTGTTTTTTTGCTGCAGCCTCCTGCTTTCTCCCTCCCTCACTCCCCTCTTCATCTTAACCTCACTTCTCACACCTGCCCCTCAGACTTTGATCCCCCCCACTTCCTTTTCTCTGCTCTGTCACCCCTCTCTCCCCTTTCCCCCCCTCCCATCTAGATCATCCGTGAACTAAATCCCACCCCAAAAAACAAAATTATGGAGATAGCATGATGTTTGCTACCCTAGTATTGATAGTTCTGCTTGGCTTTTCTGTCCTTTCCCTTTACCGGTTTAGACTGTAAGCTCTCCAGAGACTCTTTACTACTATGTGTTTGTACATTGTCAAGCTCAATGAGGTCCCAATTTCAGTAGCCTCATGGCACTATCATAATATTCAGGATGAATAATAATGTTTTAAAATTAATCTACATAACCCAAACTAGTTTCAAGCTGAAAACAAACCTGAATATTTATTGCCCCAAAATTTAAATTTCTTGCACAACTATTGACTGAATCTAGCTTGCTAACCTTTGTGTATGTGATGATGCTACACTTAACAAGATGAGCCTTTCATCAGACTTCTGCATTCCTGGGCATAAATGGGAAATATTGTGCAGTAGTCTTCATACCATTTCATAGAATAATAAGAATGAAAAATGCTCAAGTTCCTAATACCATCCCTTTCAGGCTGATGCTCGCTGCTTAATCTTATGAAAGGGCTCTCTCCTACTGTATTTTAATGTGTACTGTAGGAGAAAGCAGAACAAAATGCATAGCAAATGACTGCCTTGTGAAAATGTGTACCATAATTTTTTTAATTGAGTAGAGTAGTTTGCAAACAAATTTGTGAAGTGGGGAAAAGGGTTTGCCTAGGGTATAATTCCACCAGTTCATCCAGTGAGCAAGAATTAACATATATTTCCAATACACTTAATCTTTCTTTCCCTCTTTCACAGCCTGTATTCTAAAGAGAAAAGTGAATTCCATAACTCTACATATCAATACAAATGTTATTTCAGATTTATATTATCTTGATGTTTGACAGAAAGATAAATTTAATTATGCAAGATGGCATTCGTTAGGCATTTCAAGAATAGTCTGTGGGTGTCAAGCCTCCATGCTTTTCCCACTCCAGTTTTTCTTAAATGAAGGAAAAACTTAAGGACTGTGCATTGAAGGACACATTTGCTGCACTAATAATGGTTACATTTCTCCTGTGCACCAACAATGGTTAATTTTCTGCTGAGCAACTCTTATTTTAGGGAAAAAGAACACGAAAGTGAAAGGAAAAAGTGAAGTCTTCACGAAAGAACACTTGAATCAGGCCTTTAAGTTGTCCTCCCAAATCCCCAGGTAGAGAGGGGAAAGAATCTCCCTTCAGTGTATTGCAGAAGCCATGGTGGTGTAGCAATGTGGGGTCTGACTGCAAAGGCCAAAGGGATCACTTTTCAGAGTAGAGTAGAGACTTTGGTCTGTTTTATGTTACAGGTATGAAAACTTTAAATAAAATGCAGTTGTTAAATATAAAGCTCTGATGGATTTAATGCAAAGAACAGCTCAGCTGGGGTGCCTTGGCCCCACTCTTTCAGGGCATTCTCTCTCTGAATCAATGAATTTGTTTAAAATAACAAATGCTGAGCTCTGTTCTCCAGCAAAGCTTTAGCAACATGTTCAAGCTGTTGTACAAAATGGTATGACCTGGTTTTATGCTTGTTGCCTCTGTCTTTCATATGCATATTGCTAACTGTGTTACAGATCCGTGCAGTCAATTGCTGACTCTTGTCTTGCACACTAAACTCAAATAAACGTTACAAAGCGAAATTAGGGCATGATCTGGGAATGAGAATGCAAATGTGATTTCATGGCATTGTGATCAAGAAGATACAATTCCCTGTATCAATATACGCTTGAAAGAAGGTTCTGTCAGAGGCATGAAAACAAAAATACCCTGTAATCTGCTGGCATATTAATGTTTCGCTTCTCCTTCTGAAGTCTAAAGTATTGTTTTGTGCATCAAGGACTAAGACAGCCTCCTCATTGCTGCATTCTGGCAATATATTTCCAGTGAGATTCTGGGACTACATGTCCCCAGATTTTATTTGCTCTTAAAAATAGAAAGCCCCTTCCCCCGACTGATTTATCACTGGATTAAAAATTTCTCCTCCACAAACAAAGTTCCACCTCTACAATTCATTCCAGTTCTAAAAATGTCAGCCACGAGATGTGTGGGCGAAGTACTCATCAAGGCATTTAAAATGTCTGTCTCTATTATAAATTCCTTTTAAAAGTTTCCAGTGGGAATATGGGCTGTGTTTTTAAAAAGCTGCCTACGAGCTCTGGACACCCAGCCCCCATTAAAATAAATGGAAACTGGCTGACCAAATCCTTTGTGTGGCTTTGAAAATCTCAACCTTGGAGACTTTTGAGTCTAGAACTTAGGTTGGAAGGAAGATACTGTCAGCAGTGATCAAAAGCTGTGACCATCTGATGGGTGTTTAGTGGCTGCATTTTCTGGACAAGTGCTTGCATAATAAAACTGCTACCACAAACAGCACTAACTCAATGTCATTACTGGTAGTCTCAGCAGAATGGCAAAGGAATGAAAGGGCATGGACAGGGCAGGGTAGAGACTCATTTGTGACACAATTTGTGGGAATAAATCTTCTTACCTATGCAGAGGCCCAGCACAAGGCATTTGGGTCGCTTGATACAGGCACCAATCCTGAGTGCAGTGGGAGCACTCACATAGACGTTGTATGATCTTGATCCTGTAGCTTGCTTGAAGTGAGGCATAGGTTCATAGGATAAACCCAGAGCTAGCGTTCTAGGGCTGTTTATCTGGTACCTTTTCAGTCCCACTAAATTCAAATGAAAAAAGGGGTTCTCTAAATGCCATTAAATCAGGACCAACAATGTGTCATGTTTCTAATCTGCCATTTTAGAGGCACTCCAGATTATTCATAAACAACAGAGGCTATCTGATTGTTTAATACAGTTATAAAGACCTGCTTTAAAAATAATTTATCTACTGGCTGCTAGGGTTGCTTGAAATCCTATTAAACATTCATGAGAGAAAGCATCAGAGACAAATTAATAAACACCCAATGCAGTAACCTAAAAAATACCAATCTGAAATCTTTGATGCTAAACTGATTAAAAGAAGAAACATTTCACATGAAACCATTTGGCATATTTCAGTGTATTAACTGAGGCATAGTGAAAATGGAAGTTACAGTAAAGGAAAGAAAAAATACCTTCTAAAGCAGGCTGCAAAACACACACATGTACCCATGGGTAGTCCTATTAGCATAGTAAGTGCATATTTGCATGATCCAGTCTTTATTAAATAACAATCAAACAGAAGGTAATCATACCTTTGTAAATATAATTCATCATTTAATACAAACATTTTTTTCAGCTTAATTCTGTTGGGATTTTAGGGCATCTTGATTTGGGAAAGAGAATTTTCTCATGGGGAAGTGTGTGTGTGTAGGGGGGGGGAGACAAGGTCATAAAATCTCTTCATATATGAAAAATCCCTCCCCACATCCTGCACCTCAAAAGGAAATTGAATTTGGAAGAAAAATCTAATGTGTTGTACCTGAAGTGTGTGTGTGTGTGTGTGTGTGTGTGTGTGTGTGTGTGTGTACATATAATGTAACTCTGTTCAGTTAAAAAAAGAAAACAGGTTGCATTAGGAAAGAGGAAGATGTTGGGGCATCTGTCCAATGTGTTATGTGTTTTTAATACTGTGCCATTCAGTGAAAAGGGGTTGCCATAACAACCATCATATCTTATGGTAGCTAGAGATGACGGAGATAACAATGCATCTTCCTAAAGAACTCCCATTGCTAGAGTGTTATGTGGATTGCAAAATACTTCTCGGTCTCTGAATGCAGAGAGGATCCTCCATGTCTGCAGATCTCTGCCCTTCCATGCTGAAGGAGATGCTCCCATCTCCCCCCAGGCCCTTGTGATGCCCTCTCTATGTGGTCCCAGGTCAGGGCTGGGGAAGTTGGCAGACTGGGGTTAGATATTGTCTACAATTTGGTCCCACATACATAAGAAGAGATAATTGCTCTCTGGAGCTGTTTTATTTTTTTCCATGTAGACCCATTTCCATGCTCTGTCCCCCATCAATGAAGTTCTGGGTGCAGCCATAACTGGGGACATCCTGGATAATGTGACATCCTTTGAAATGTGCCAGCAAGGTGCTGGAGAGGCCCAGATCTGGTGCAGAGGCACAGGGGCTTCCTTCTTGATGGCCCTAGCTCCAGGTGGTTCCTGAGGATCCTCCTAATTTAGTGGTCTTTCCCATGAGAGCAGCCCTGTCTTTCCCTCCCTCTGGAACAATGGATGGGGAGGGATCCTTCCTGAGACTTTCCACAAGATGGGATTCTGGTCTATATAGATTCCTATATTGCATTCATCACCATTGTATCTGAGCACCTAGTAGGAGTGCAGCGTGACTATCATCTGTCACACGTTGTTTGTTCTCTGATCCCCTCCCCAGGGGGAGAAGCATGTGGAGTGAAGTGTCATGTTTTAGCAGGGTGGGTTTTATTTGTTTGATATACATGCAGTCCTATGTTCATCGTATGGAAGGCAAGGTCAAAGAAATGACTTGCTTGTAGAGCAGAAGGTGGTGAGGCTTGTGATAGTCCTTAGTTCCAGTGTGCATGTGAGAGAGAGAATTTTTCTTAATGCTCTAAGGCGCTGTAAAGATGTTGCATTATTGGAAAGGGCTTACTGCTTCTTTTTAGGCAGTCTTTTCACAAATGAGTATGGGTCACTTACACAAAAAAGAGAACTGAATTCCTTCCCCCTGAAGAAATATATGCAAATATGTGCAAAGATCAAATCACGTTGTTTCTCATGGCAATTTAATATAATGTTGCATGCAAATAGAATTTTACAAATAGTCATTGAGGTCACATACATTGCACTCCTGTTGATCACTGTGTTGTCTGTTTTATTTTGGCAATGTTCGTTTGAACGTTGGACATTTTTATGAAAAAAGATTATTTAATCCATTCCCTTTTCTCAGTCCCTTGTCCTTGGACTCTCAACATGAGGTGATATAATAGCGAGAAAGGCATTGTCTTTCTATCTTTTGTACTCTCACCCACCACAGAACTGATTTAGGAGAGAAGGGCTTAAAATCCAGAAGCTAAGGCCTGTCTACACTGGAGTGTGTTGTCGATGCAAGTTACAGTGATGATCAAAAAGCGCTATTGCAATCCTTGTGCCTTTCCACATAGCATTCATTGTGTCGCTGAAGTGCATCCACAGTTCATGCTCTAGCATCAACAGTGAGAGCAGTGCACTGTGGGCAGCTATCCCATCGTGCAATTCACCACCTTGTGCTGCTAGGAGTTGTGGGAAGACAGAGAGGATCGCAGAGCATTGTGTGTGGGCTCAATATCCTTTGATTTTTGTCCTGTCATTCCATGGGTTTCTGACCGCATTTTGCGGCATTTTGCAAAGGCCCCTCTTTTCTGTGCTTCCGTCATCTCTCTGTGAAAGGATGGATCCTGCGCTGCTCGCCACTGTTGTTGTCAGTGTTCTGCATTCTGGTCATGCTGCATGCAGCTGGTATATTATGAGCTCCCAATCAGGACAGGAATCGGAGGTGCCTAACCTGCTGTGTGCCGTGCAAACGAACACTGCCAGATCGCTGCGTGCATTCATGGAGCATCCGCACGCAGTGTACAACCATTTTTGGGGCACGTGAAACAGGCACTGAGTGGGGGGTTTGCATCGTTATGCAGGTCTGGGGTGAAGAGCAGAGGCTGCAGATCTTTTGAATGCACATAACCACTTCCATGGTACTCTCTGTGGCGCTCTCCCCTGCCTGCAACACAAGGACACCCAAACAAGAGCTGCCCTGTTGGTGGCGATGCGCATGGCAATTGCCATGTGCAAGTTGGCAACTCAAGACTGCCAGTCAGTTGCTAGTCAGTTTGGAGTCAGGAAGTCTGCGGTTGGTGCTGTGGTATCGTAAGTGATCAGGGCCATTAATCGCATTCTGCTGTGAAGGAAGTGTGAGTCTTGGACATGTGTGTGAAATGGTGGATGGCTTTGCAGCACTGGGATTCCCTAACTGTGGTGGGGCGATAGATGGCACACACGGGCCAATTTTGGCCCCGGACCATCTTGCGATGGTGTACATCAATAGAAAGGGGTACTTCTCTATGGTACTGCAGGCTCTTGTGGATCACCGGGAGAATTTCACTGACAACAGAGTTTGGTCAGGGAAGGTGCATGAGGCATGCATCTTCAGGAATACTGGCCTGTACAGAAAGCTGCATGCAGATATTTTATTTCCAGACCAAAAGATTCCAGTGGACGATGTTAAAATGCTCATAGTGATCCTGGGAGACCCAGCCTACCCCTTACTGCCATGGCTCATGAAGCCTTATACTGGCAATCAGAATAGCAGCAAGAAGCATTTCAATAACAGACTGAACAGGTGCTGAATGACTGTTGAATGTGCATTTGGCAGATTAAAAGCTCATTGGCGATGCCTTTATGGCAGGTTAGATCTAATAAGGAAAATATTCACATGGTTATAGTCGCCTACTGTATGCTCCATAATATTTGTGATGCTAAGGGTGAAAAGATTCCCCCTGGGTGGAGTGCAGAGGCAGATCACCTTGTGACTGAATATGCAAAACCAGATGTCAGGGCTATTAGAAAAGGACCTTTCGAATCAGGGAGGCCTTGAGGAACCATTTTGACAATGAGTACCAGTAAGGTGTCTTTGTAAACAGCACTGTGCCATGCTGTGACCGCAGTCAAGCTTGCACTGTGTATCAGTGTGATCTGCAACCACCGTGTGCAAGAGACAAATAAAGATTGCTTATCCTTCACAGAATATGTCTTTATTAAATAACAATTATTCATAACACACATACAAAGCTGGGGTGGAGGGGGGAAAACAGTAAGGGGCAGTATGGGCTATGACAACTGGGTGTAAGTCCAGCTGTTATTCTGGAAACTGTCGGAAGGAGTGACGTGAATGGTGTACTGAGATGGGCTGAGAGTTCAGTAGGAATGTGTGGGTGGAATTTGGGGAGGGCATGGAAAGCAGTTCAGTACTGGCTGCATGCATGCATGCATGAGCATGCATGAATTTAGTCTACAGTGTTATGAGTGATTTTAGCAGCTATGTTTGTTCCTCCATGGCTTTTATCATATGCTTGTGATCTGCTATCACTTGTTCCTGGTTTTCTTTCCTGTCCTGCCTAATACAGCAGGGCACTGATTGCCCAACAAGTTCCTGAAATGCATTGTAGACAACATTTTATTGCAGAAAGTGGAGAACATGACTGGGGAAGAGGCAGTTCTAGATTTGATTCTGACAAATAGGAAGGAACTGGTTGAGAATTTGAAGGTGGAAGGCAACACAAGCATGTAGGGACAAAATTAGAAAGGCCAAGGCACAACATGAGATTAAAATAGCTAAGGACATAAAAGGTAACAAAAAAACATTTTACAAATATATTAGAAGCAGGAAGGCAACCAGGACAAAGTAGCCCATTACTCAATGAGAAGGGAAAGACAATAACAGAAAACACGGCAATGGCTGAAGTGTTAAATGCCTTTATTGTTTCAATTTTCAGCAAAAAGGTTAGCAGTTGATCAGACAACTAACATAATGAACATCAGTGTAAACGGGGTAGGATCTAATTCTGAAATAGGAAAACAACAAGTAAAGAATTACCTAGAGAAGTTGGCTGTCTTCAAGTTGGCAGGGCCTGACAAAATGCATACTAGAATACTTAAGGAACTGAGTGAAGAGATCTCTGAGACATTAGCGATTATCTCTGAGAACTCATGGAAGCTGGGAAAGATCCCAGAGGATTGGAAAAAGGCAATTATAGTATCTATCTATAAAAAGGGGAATAAGGACAGCTCAGGAAATTATAGACCAATTGGCTTAACTTTGGTACCCAGAAAGATAATGGAGCAAATGAACAATTAGTTGTAAGCAACTAAAAGATAATGAGGTGATAAATAACAGTATACATGGATTTGTCAAGAGCAACCCATGCCAGACCAACTAATATCTCCTTTGACAGGGTCACAACTCCTGTTGATATGGAGGAAGCGGTAAATGTGATATATCCCAACTTTAGTAAGCCTTCTGATACTGCCTCATACTTCATAAACAAACTAGGGAAATATAGCCTAGACAAATCCACTATAAGGTGGATGCACAACTGCTTGGAAAACTGTATTCAGGGAGTAGTTATGAATGCCTCACAGTCAAGCTGGAAGGGCATGTCAAATGGGGTCCCTCGTGGATCTATTTGGATAATGGCATATAGAGTACATTTGCAAAGTTTTCAGACAATACCAGGCTGGGAGGAGTTACAGACTCTGGAGGACCGGATTAGAATTCAAAATGATCTTAACAAACTGGAGAAATGGTCTGAAATGCATAGGACAGAATTAAATAAGGACAAATGCAAAGGAAGGAATAACCAACAGCACAAATACAAAATGGGAAAACACTGCCTTGGATGGAGTACTGCAGAAAATGAACTTAGGGTTATAGTGGATCACAAACGAAATATGAGTCATCACTGCATTCTGGGATTTATTAGCAATACTGTTGTAAACAAGACAGGAGAAGTAATTCTTCCACTCTACTCATTGCTGTTAAGACCTCAGCTGGAGCACTGTGGTCCAGATCTGGGCACCACACTTCAGGAATGATGTGGACAAATTGGGGACAGTGCAGAGGAGAACAACAAAAATTATTAAAAGTCTAGAAAATATGACCTACAAGGAAAGTCTGAAAAAACTGGGTTTGTATAATCTGGAGAAGAGAAGACTGAGGGGGGACATAAGTCTTCAAGTACATAAAGGTTTGTTATAAAGAGGCGGGTAATAAATTGTTCTCCTTAACTGCTGGGGGCAGGATAAGAAGTAATGGGCTTAAATTGCAGCAAGGGTGGTTTAATTTGGACATTAGGAAAATCTTCCTAACTGTAAGGGTAATTAAGCACAGGAAAAAACTATCTAAGGTGGTTGTGGAATCAATGTCACTGGAGGTTATTAAGAACAGGTTAGACAAATACCTGTCAGGGATGGTCAATAACACTTAGTCCTGCCTCAGTGCAGGGAAGTGGATTAGATGACCTATTGAGGTCCCTTCCAGTCCTACATCTCTACGATTCTTTGATATACTGAAAGAAAATCCCTTTGATTTCAGACTGCTGGTGGAGCAAAAGGGTTTAGTTGGCAAAGAACTGAGAGAATAATATGAATGTACAGAAGGATTTTATCAGTGATGGCTGCTAGCTCCAACACTTGCCAATATTTACATTAGATAATGAATCTTATTTGGGGATGATTGACTCTGAGGAACACACAGACCCAAGTCATTAAAACTGACTTATGCTCGCAGGACGTGTTAATTTTAAGGATGAGCAAATTGGTATAGATAAATGAAGAACCTCCCTCCCGCTCCCAATTTGCATCTTCACCTAATTTTAGACAGACAACTTCTTTCAGAAAGTTCTGAAATGTCGTATCTTTTTCTCTGTTATTTTTAATGTTTGCACAGCTCTGTACTTTGTGGAATGGAGACAGATCCACAGTATCTACCAGGAAACTGTGACTCGTAATTTGCAAAGCCTGATTTGAAGAAGAGACAACGTAAAGTCTTATGAGAGAGCCAATTTTCACAGGATGAGGAGCCTAGTTTTAAAAATACACGTGATTCGTGTGTTTTAATAAGCACCCAAACTTTAAGATAGGTATCTTTATTGAACTTACCTACTGACCCTTTTAAGGTTCACTTATCACTAGCTGTTGGTTACTCCTAATGGACAACAGTATGAGATCAGAATCAGCCTTCTTACTTTTCAATCATACTGTGACAGGGAGTGTGAACAGTGTTTCTTACCAGAGATGAGCTTGGTTGGCTGTGTTCAGGTTTTGGTAAAACATTAGTCATATTTGCTTTCCAGTGATGAACCCAAAACCACCTTTGAATTTGGGGATTCATGAAGCCTGACTCTCCTTTTTTCCCCCTTTATGTGATCATTTTCACCAATAGAAACTGGGTGAAAAAAGCTCCCAAATCATAATGGTAACATGTTATAATGTTATAACTCAGCAAGGTGCAAGGCAATGGAGAATTAGGCCCATGGTTTACTTCAATATTATGGAGCCCCTGTTTTAGATTCATCCTAGCTGGTGCAGGAAAGCATAAACTTAGGGCCAAAGTTCTAAGTAACTCCTTACTCAACACACCTGTCATTAATGTTAATGGGAATTTTGCCTGTCCCTGATCACTGAGTAAAAAGTGAAGTAAGTGCTTGAAGATTTGCTCCTTAGAAAAGAATGGGATTGCCTGGAAGGTATAGAGCAGTAAAAGTGAACGGTGTGGAATTGACATACCACCTCATGGGATATAACCACAGACATTGCAGGACTGTCCAAAACAACAAACAATATATTTTTCTTATATCTTTCCAATTAACTTTTTAAAGCCTTTCCTAGCTTTGTGGGACCATTGCAGCAAGTTGAAAACAATGTATGAAATGAAAAAAGGAAACAAAACCTGTGCTCTGCAGTCACTCTTGTGCAAGGTTATTTTGTGCAATTAAACTGAGCTCAAAGAGCCAGGACAGATTTGAGTTTTATGTGAGAGAAAGAAAAGAGGAAGGGAGCTCCCCTGCAAACATATTCTCCATTCCTCCTCAAAGCATAAAGTAGTTGGGCCAAATTCAGATGTGGCCATAATATGGTATAACTTCTACCTTCTTCCTTAAGCTCAAAACCGGTTACTGAAGACTGCATTTTATAAAACAGATTATACGTCTGATTAAAGTGAGTGACTGGTTGTCAGGAGACCTTGAATCAATACTTTCTCTGCCAAAGACCTCCTGAGTCACTCTGAACAATGGACTGGGAACTACGTTTCAAGTACCCATTACCCACATTTGGGGATAAATTTTCCAGCATGCTCAGCCCCCAGCAATTCCACATGATACTTAGGCCCAGATTTTCGGAAGAACTCATCACCCAACAGATTAAGTTGTTTTCAGAGTAAATCAGTGCTGAACATATTTGAAAATATGTACGTATCGTGATAAAGTCAGGCCAGCGGGCCCTAAAGGATTAAAAACCCCAAAACCCTCTGCCACAGCAGGGTGATTAGAGGCACCTGGCCCCAATGAAGGGCCAGGCCAGGTGTATTTAAACCCTGCCTGCCCTAAAGGAGGGGGAGGGACAAATGCAGGGGAAGCTGCTAGAAGGTTTGGAGCAGTAAGTTCCCTCCTAGGCCAGGAGATGGGGTAGCTGGGGGCACCCTGGCCAAGGAACAGAGGTAAAGCGTGAGACCCACCAAGGGGAAGTGGGCAGTTTGCCATAGTATCTTATGGTTTTATATTGCAATCCACCACCATGGTACCTGACCTCCCCCCACACAAAGTTGATAGCAATCGAAAAGTTCCTAGTGGACTTCACAGAGTCTCTGGCTGTTCTCCCTTTCCAAGGTAAAAGTTCTATTTGAGATGTGATTTTTTTTTTTTTTTTATTATTATTTCATTTTGTTGGTTGATTTGCTTGTTTCAAGTTTTTATTTTGTCTGGGGCCCCTGATGGCATTCTCTACCCGCTTCCTGTAAGTAAAAAGAGGTTAATAATAATAATTTTTCTCCCACTATGCGCATTGTCTATTTTGATTGTAGGGTCTCTGACTGTCTCTCACTGTTAGTCTGCTGAACTCTTAATCAGGGGCCCTGATTTCTGTTTGTATCATAATACAAATAATAAATAATGATGCCATTACTCGTCATGTCTAAATATGGGCCACTGAATTTTACAAGAGAATAGAAATTGGTGTAAATTTCAAGCTAAGGGGTCAGAAAAGAAGGTGCTGCTGAAAATCCCGCTAACAGGATGTAGCGGAGAATGTAATGGAGAATGAAAGAAAAGAGGGAAGAAAACTTTAATCTGTATATCTAGGATCCACTTATGACAATCTCACTGGACCTTACTGATTTGTGGTATCTGGCAGCTCAGTAAAATCACCCATTTTTCTTGGTCTGGTCTTTGACCACTGTCGATTGAATGTTAATTTGATTGGAGCAGCTGGGGAGCAGGGTTGCAATAATAATGAAATGTTCAGCAACGGTTTGTTTCGTTTTTAACATAAAGGGCTTGACCTTCGCCTGCTGGCCCAGAATGTTTCTTCAGTCATACGTGCTCACCTCCTAGTAGTCCTGGTTCTTCTCTCACTTCCGCTTTGCAGTGGTGTAACTGCTGAAATCCACGGGCTCACACCAGGGTAAATCCATGGTATGTGAGGCATGTGCTATTGGTTAAAGTTAGTGCAAATTGTGCACCTGTAGCCCCCAGTTTTTCTGTCTGTCCCTTCCCAGTCGGTTGTTCCATGTGAGAGATGATGAGTGTGGGTCATAGCTACCGGCTAGGGGATTAGTAGCTGAGGTGCATGTGTCAAGCTCTGAAGGTCCTGGGTTCAATCTCACTGTTGAACCAAGTAGGCTCAGTTACAAATGCACATCTCAGGGCACAATATTTCCCAGTACCTACCAGCATCCCGAGTGTCTTCTAGACCGTAGTAAGCGGTAGAAATAATCCTGAGCTATAACGTTCGGCTCAGAGGTTTCCAATGACTTAAAGGCGGGTGGATCTGGATTTTGGTTTGGCACATTAGAGGGGAAGGGTCCAATTGTGAATTTTGGATTGGAAAAGGAATAGATGGACTATAAGAAGAATCTGCTTCTCTATGTAAAACTGAATTACTTGTCAGTACTTCATCCATGAAACCAATATTGAATAAATTGAATATTTAATTAAATAGGATTATTTTTTAATTATGTAGTCCAAATAGTTGAAATCAACATTTAAAATGATCAGATTGAATTAGACTAGATTATCTGCAATGTGGGTTTTTTTCCTAATTGTTTGAAAGGCAGACCATTTGCATTATTACAAAGTGTGTGCGGGTGTGTGCAGCAAAATTGCATGTGAGCAAGACAAGCAAGGCTAGATTTAGAAAACGGGTACAACACAACTACATTCTCACTGTGTACCATTTGATTACCCTTTGGGGGAAACCAAAGCTGCAACCAGGAAAGTATAAATAGAAACAATAAAATAAGGGGCATGTGGACTGAAGGTAAAATCTGTAAAAGTCTGGTGGCTCTAATTTGTTTAATGATTCCAAAAAAAGTCAAATGCACAGTTTTCATGTCCATTTCTACAAATTAAGCTTGAAATTCATGCACAGTCTGTCAGGCTCCAGGCTTCTTGTTACAAAGGACAAGGGGATTGCCTTCTGGTCCTTTTCATTAGCTATCAGATTAGGAAAGGATGATTAGATTAGGGAAGGATGAAGACCTTAGTGTCTGTTTCAGTTAGTGCTTTATCATCAATGCAATGCATATTTTGTACTTAATAAATGCTTAAAAGAAGGCTACATTGATTTATATCTGTGATGAGTTGGCCACTTATACATGACATCGTACCATAAATGGTGCATTATAGACAAGAGAAAGCGAGATCTGAGCTGAGCTCTCCTTTAAAATCCAAAGAAGCAAAGATCCATGAGCTAAAAATTAGATCTGGTTGGAAATTTTCTGACAAATTGTTTATCAGTGAAAAATGCTGATTCATCAAAACCAAAACTGTGAAACAGGGTTCGTTTTGGCAAATTTCCTGACTGAAAAAAAAAAGCTTAGGAAATTTTTTTTGAAATTGTTAAAACCATTTGTTTCAACATTTTTTAAACAAAAATTCCAGTTCCAATTCAAAACAACTTTTCATCTCAAAGGTTAAGCTAAGGAGGCTAGAAAAAAGTTTGAAAAGAAAAAGGCCAAAATCTAAGTGAAACATTTTGATTGACCTGAACCAGGGGGGAAAAATGGTTTTCTGGTTTGTGAGTATTTTCAAGATTTCAACTTTTTGTCCTGATTCAAGATAAGAAAATATGTGGAATCTTGAAAATATTCATTGGATGGCTCCCACGCAGCTCTACTAAAAGTTCTCTAAGTGACATTTGGCATAATAGTGTCTGAAGGATCTGAAATTACCATGAAAACTGCTAAAGGATGTATCTGGGTTTGGAGATTGGTGCAAATCCAAAGTCTCTCCCCACCTATTGATCAACCAAGTATTCATCATATCCATTGCCACAGTGAGTACCATTTACTGTTCCTCAGAAATTAACACCTAGGAACCCTTTGGTACCTTCCAGGCAATAATCAGAAAGGTCAAGAGAAACCAAGGGCCAGTTGTCAGAGTTCCCCCCATTGTTCCATTTCAAGTACGTCTACACTGCAATCAGAGATGTGACTGCAGCAGGTGTAGACACACCTGAGGTAGCTTTGAGCTTGGTAGCCCAGATAACGATAGCAGTAAACGGGCAGCACCTTGTGCTGTACAACTCCCTCTGGGACACTGGGTATGCACTTGTGCTGCTGTGGCTTCAACACTATTGGTATCTGAGATAGCTAGATGAAAGATAGCTCGGATATGTCTACACGTGCCGCAGTCACACTTCTGATTGCAGTGTAAACATACCTTCAGGGGGGAGGAAAGGGGCAGAATTTGCCACCTACTATGTCATAAGCTGTGACACTTGCCCTCAAACTTCATAGAGCCCTGAAGGATTATGTTTCCTGAGGAATCACTGTGGAGCAAATGAGGGAGATGATCGCCTGCCTCCCACCTGCTCAGTCCCAAGCCATGAGGCTTGCTCAGTTCTTTCCGGCTGTCTGGTCTACTCAATCCTCATCTTCCTCACCCCCCTGCTGGCTAGGGACCACCTACTGCATACCCCCATGTGCTCGATTCCTATCCATTTCCAGACGCACAGAGGGCCCTCAGGGGATTCATCTGCCCTAAAAAATCCCATGGCTGGTACAGGTCAGCTGACTTGGGCTCAATGGGGCTCAGGGCTGAAAAATTGCTGTGTAGACATTCAGGCTTAGGGATGGGACCATCCGCCCTGGCAGTTCGGTAGTCTGCCTTATAGGGTAACAGCTGAGAGGGAGACTGAAGTATTGCAGCTGAGTGCTGTGTTCTGCAAAGTTCTTTCCCTTTATGAACAGTTAGATGGTTTCCCATAATGTTGGGTGGCATATTAAAAGTGAGTTAGTAATCCAACCAAAGATTGTGATAGCCCATAGGGGAATGAGTAGGTACATGCTGTTCAAACCAGCACATTATGGTAACTACTTTCCATTTTTCAGAACATTCCTACTTTAAGTACCATAGTGTTTTGTTCACTGCATTACATGGGGGAAAAAAGACATTTATTGCTGCTCGTAAATACACAGACCAATGACAAAACCGATTCTAAAAAATATAAAAGATTTGCACTTAGAAGACAGGTTACAAATACTTGCCTGAGCTGGAAAAGACAGTTAAGGAAACTAGTTGAAAAATATGACAGTTTGCATTGTTGCTGAAGTACGGATGACGGTCCAAGTATTTTTTTCAGACTCTCACAAAGGAAATTAAGAACAAATATTAGTTTATTTGGATCGTCAGAAGCAATTTTTACACTGGGAGTAATTAATGTGTTAAATGATTATCTATGCAGGTTGTTGAGGGTAGATCTAATCAGTTAGATGTCTTTTGGGGGATAAGATGTATATTTAAAAAGTGCATTTCAGCAAACTATATGATAGCATGTCTTGAAATTATGCAGATATATCTATCTGAAGACATGTGAAACAAATATTTTGTTGGTATAACAGACACAAAGCCATTGGGCATTTAAGATGGGAAATTCAAAGGGGCCTGATGGAGTTTGGTGTCCAATCCTGCTGTCTTTTCATGGGCTGGGTAACTCTGTTCACATCCAGCCACTTCCTAGTAGCTTCTAAATATATGCTCAAGATTTGCACAGGTGAAAATGGGATAGTTAGAAACCCTGGGAACATGTCAGCAAACCTTGGGAGACTTTTGACAGATTTCATCATGAAAGATTTCCACAGTTTTATGCAGCTCTTCGGGAAGATCAAATAAGGATCAAACACCCTTTCTCATGGACTACACGAGCTGTTCTTGTTGAGTTCATAGGAACCTGATTTTTTTGTTTTGTTTTGTTGCAACTTCATTTTTCCCTCATCTGTCTTGCAGCTCCGCTATCTACATGAAGGACACATACAACTAATGATGGGAGAACCAGAAATGAAGAGAGGCTTCTGATTTAAGGTAGTATCATTCAGTGCATCATCTTTA
Source organism: Mesoclemmys tuberculata (assembly GCA_007922155.1). NCBI lineage: Eukaryota > Metazoa > Chordata > Testudines > Chelidae > Mesoclemmys > Mesoclemmys tuberculata. Next base: position 14,089,094 of record ML675637.1, read on the forward strand.
GTCAATAGTATATGATGTCTGCATTTAATTATAAGCTGGTATGAAACAGAGTATGATATATGATGCAGGTGCTTTCATTTGCATATTAATAGAAGGTATACATTAGCACTGATCTTTTTAGCTTGTTAGCTGCGTTCAGTATCATTGATCTGGAGATTTGATTCTATAATTGTCACTCTTTTGGTATGACTTCATTCATTTTATGAGGAGAGATGCATAGCTGCTTCTGTTCAAAGTGTGGATGAGGCTGTTTAAAGTAAGCTGACCACACTCAGGGCTATGTCTCCATTTTGTTTTGCAAGACTTGCAAAGCCAAGAGCTTTATCCATCACTTTTTAATCTTCCCATGCTGAGAAGGACTTAACCTTTCCACTCAAGCGCAATCTTGCAACTCTTATTGCCAAGCCATTTCATTTTTGCAAAACCCTCTACATGGAGGCTGCACTTTGGCATCATTCAGAAACCTAAGATGGGGCCATTAAAGTCAGTACGAGATTTTTCTATTCAGTAAGCTTTGGATCAAGCCCCAAGTGCTTAATTCCTCTGTCTGTTTATTAAGAGATGCTTCACACCATGAGCTCATTACACAGTGTTCTGCAATCTGTGCTGCCTATAATTTTCAGGAAGAGTTTTAGTTGTTGGTTATTGGCTACAAAGCCATTAACGCTTTGGGACCTGTCCATTTATGTCTGCCTCGCTCCTCTTGTGCAGTTGCCAGATTTGTGATCCATGGAGATGGTTGAATTAAATAATCCCCTGGATTCAGAGAGAGGAGGCTAGTGGCAGAAGTTTTCCATGGGAGATCCTCAACACTGGCACTCCTTACTCCAGTTGGGCCATAATAGCCTCAGGTGGTTGATCCTGCAGAACATGCTACGGGTGGCGTTTATTTTTCATCGGGTTTTAGAAAGAGGGAGGAGAGGTAAATATTGCAGAGTGGCATGGGGTTAATACTATTCCAGTTTATTGTGGCTGAAGCCAAGTCATGCCAGCTGGGCTTGTCTTTGTATTGTTTTCATTAATTGTGTACTCTAGTGGACGTACACGTATACACTAGAGCACCTAGAGTGATAGACATTTCTAAATAAGAAACTAACGATGTCCTTTAAAGGCTCCTCACAGGAAGAGGATGTATATTTTCCTGTTTGACTAGGGCATAACAATCTCACGCACTCATCCCCTTAATAAATGTAAGTAGATTCCATAGCAACTCCCTGTAGGGTAAATTTCAAACCTACTGCAACACCCACACATTTCAGTTATGAAGCTGTATAATAAAATGCAATTGAAATCTCATTGTCCCTACTAAATCTAGTTACACAAACAAATAATAAGCTGACACATTTCAGCAGCAGACGTTCAGGAATATGGCCCTATAAACTGTTTATTTTTTGACCACCCATACGATATGTAAATGTGACGGAGCTTTGTGTTATCAGTTGATTGCTCTTCAAACTTTGATACATTTGCTTAGCTTTCTGGTTGAAGGGAACAAGTGGCCTGGGGAATAGTTTGTAATTTAGCTAAAGTGGGATGCATCTCTTTAATATTAAAGCCACAAATCTGTAAAGAGTACAAAATATTCTGTCACTGGGATCTCAGTTCTTTTTATCAGGGCCTCAAACAATTAAGGGATAGTATTAATTCTGGAGGAGGGTGCCTAGCAATAAATGGCTTTTGTGGACAATTAGACGCCAATGTAAAGCTGAGGAAATTGATGCCAATGCAAGAGCCATTTTGTGAATCCATGCATGTTACTCATATAGCAGAACGAGGCAAAACCAGGGTCAGCAAGTCACCTCATGTAAAGAAAAAAAAGTCTAAAAGTTTTTCTTCATGATGGCTTGATATTTCTGTGCCACCTTCTTGAATTTTCTACTGATGTTAATTTGGGATGCACAGCGATGCAATTCTCCCCTGTGAGGGACCCAAGCAAAGAGGCTTACACCATATATCTTGTGTTAACCTGAAATTGGCTTTGTGCTGCCCCTCTGCACAGGGTGAATTTAATCTAATGTGAGGACGCAACAGAAAGTGGAACCGGATTCCTTTAAAAGGCTTTGTACCTAATGGCCTGGCAAGAAACAGGTGCTGGATAATGTCCCTTCAAAAATATATACCTAAACAATAAACTCTTAGGGGGAGAGGGGCTATCTTTTTGTTATATGTATAAACAGAGGTTAGCACAAACCCTAACTTGGGCCTCTAGACATGACCATGATACAGATTAATGATAATGACTTCTATTTTGTGTGTTACAGAAAGAATTGTGACACTGCTGAAATCCCTGGCAATTGTAACTATTACAATGAATTGGCTAGTATGTGTATATGCTCTGTACTGAACAGAAGTGGAACTGACAGCTGTGTGACAAACTATTCCACTAACATCTACTGAAGAATTAGAGTTGGTTGGAAAATGAGTCTTTTTTTCCCATCGGGAAAAAAAAATTTGTTTTTAATGAAAAATTGAAAACCAAAACTTTTCAACTGAAATTTTTCAACTGAAAAGAAAAAATTCAGATTCAGAAATGCTGCCATTGAAATTATAGTTTGGGCACCTCTTTTATGATCTTGACTTATAGACTTGTCCATTTAGGTTGCAAGTTATTCAGGGTAGGATTTTCTATTATTATTTGTTCATACAATGCCACAGCCAAGGGGACCCTAGTCTTGCTTGGGAGTTTGTCACTACTACCATACAAATGATAATAGCTGGACGGTAATTTTTTTCAAGAAACTTATGTTGTAAAAGTAAGAGATCACTGTCTTTATTTCCATCATTTTGCATATTTAACCTGTGTTCCTTTCCAGTTAAAGGCTGTCACATAACAAAGATGTAAAAATACATATATTTTTATATACTATAAAAGAGTGAATTTCAAAAGCTTTGTTTGAATGTGATTTAGAACCTGCATCAAACCCCCAAAAGCAATTTAATCTGAAATGAAAAAATTAAATTGACTCTCCTGCCTTTATTTAGAACATCAGGGTTATTTTCATTTTCACTGCTGAATGGTATAACCAAAGGAGTGGATCTTGTCCTTTCCAGACTACTGAACTCTTTCAGGAGTCTGATTTTTGTCTTGCGTAGACCCCCTTCCCCCCCCCCCCGGCCCCAAGTTTCACCTCACTTAAAATCTACTTGCTTAGAAAATCAGACATACAAATATAAAAGTGTCACAACCACACTATTACTGAAAAATTGCTGACTTTCTCATTTTTACTTTATAATTATAAAATAAAACAATTGGAATATAAATATTGTACTTACATTTCAGCATATAGTATATAGAGCAGTATAAACAAGTTACTGTCTGTATGAAATTTTAGTTAGTACTGACTTTGCTAGTGCTTTTTATGTAACCCATTGTTGTAAAACTAGGCAAATATCTAGATGAGTTGATGTACCCCCTGGAAATCTCCACATACTTTTGGTTGAGAATCACTGAGCTAAAGCTTCAGAATGACAGCTTGAAATGTCAGCCCTTTTTCTGAATTTCCTGGCTGAGCTCAAACCCTTAATGTATGGTAAGCCTGAAAGGGCAGTGATTTTTATCTCCTTTTAGGAAATGTGTTAGGGCATCTTGCTGTCCCGGCATATGGTCTAAGCCTCAACCAACATGCCAGTATTCTAGCCTGAATATCTGAATTTTACAGAACTGAGCAACATGTCAGTGAAAAGTTTCACATTATGTACAAGGTGAACATAATCCCCAGTACTTACAGCACATTAAATGAATCAGCCTGTCTGTGCATCTTACAGGTGAGATCTTTAAAGTCTGAGGTCTTGTTTGCTCTCCATGGATGTTAGAGTGCACAGATCCCATGGTGATGGGTGTAGTATAAATACTTACTGTAGGCAGACTAAAGATCTCCCATGGTGACTTCTGAAAGAGTTGAGGTTTGCCTTGGTGTTCTTGGCTAAAACCTTCCTGTGCCACTTAGCTGTGTAGTGTTATGTAATTGGGTTGCCTGCTAAGGTGTTGCCCTCCTACCCCAAATGTGGCTGCATTTCACTGGAGCTGTAGTTAACTGTCTGTAAAGTCTCTTTAGGCCTTTGTTGACTAAAAAGGACTGACTAATCCGGACACCCAGCAAGGTGAGTAGTTTGTATGGGAGAGTTGTCAACCTTTCAAGGTTTGGTGTGCGAAACAATTTGCAAAATGAACTCTGGAATTTGGGTCAAGTGAATTGGAAGTGAATCAGCCCAGGTGGCTTCACATTTGATCAACCCAGACCTCCAAGAGCGCTCCCTTTTTACCCCTTTTCATGTCTTATGTCTCTCTGAGGGGTTCAAGAGTTTAAGATGGCACGAAAGAGGGGTTTTCGAGTTTCCCATCTGAGTGAAATTCACCTGTGTGTGGCGGGCCATCACAATGCTTATGTGCTGCTTAACCTTCACTTAATGTCTATTTTGAGACATTAAGTAGGGAAAAGGCCTCGTGCTGGACTTCTTCACTTGAGTCAATTTCACTCTGTGGCAATACATTCACTCCCTGGTTATCTGACTTATGGGAACGTGAGCTGTGGTTCTGTTCAAATGCGTTTGAAAACTAATATGAGTATCTCTCCCACACATACACACACAGCTCTAATCATCAGCAGTTTCCACATGAGGAAACTGAGTCAGAAATGAAGGGTCTTTTCTGTGCACACAGATGTTATGTCTATGCTGCACACTGAGCCCGGGCTGTGACTTAAGTTTCCAACCATGCACAAGTTAGTCTGGCTCAGACCGCAAGCACTCAGCAGGGTCTGAGGACCCGGGTCCTAAGCAAGTGGGTCAGAGCCCGAGTCCTGCTGAGACTTGGGTCCAAGTTCTGTCATTTTGCGGTGTGGACGCAGGTCAAGGTGCGGACAGTATTGCTGTGTTAGTACGGCTGAGAAATCTGGGTCCAGCAATTGTAAACCCAGATTGATTGTGTTGGGGGAATCTAGAGGAAGCATGGGCTGGGAAACGAAGTGCAGGTCCTGCAGAAATGGCCCGAGTGGGCAGTGTATACATGCCCAGCGGGACTCCGTTTTAGAGCCAAAATTAGGGATCTGGATTTCCTGGCTCACAGTCCTGGCTTCAGGTCCCATGGTTAACTCAGCTTCCAGACAGATGATGACACTTTATTTAGTAAATCAATCCCGTATTTTCCCTCTTCCCCAATAGGCTTGTTTTCATGCTGTTGCAAGTTTCTTTACCGTGTAATTGGAAGGCAGTTTAACATTTAGGCCTTAGTTTTGACGTCTGTGTGTGTGTGTTGTGATTGATTGCATTCATTAGAAAGCTTGACTAGTGTTTGTTTCACCCTCAATAGATAGGAGAGCAAACAAGATAACTGAGGACCAACGTGCCCACTTGCTGTAGTAATTACTGTAGCTACAGATGAAGTGTGTAGCCCAGGAGCCTCACTGTAATGAATCCTTGTTGAGGTGAAACAGAAGGTTCATTGTATATTAGAAGCTGAAATTGTTCCACGGGCATTCTGGGGGTGATCAGAATAAAAAAGAAGAAAACATTCATGCTCTTTGGGGCATGGAATGACTTTCTATTGTGTGTTTGTACAACACCTAGCAGAGTCCTGGTCCAGGACTGGGACTCCACAAGGCTGATGCAGCTCAATAATACAAAATTATCTGACATTTCTGGGACAGCAAAATTTTCTTTTTGACCAACAAAGAAATATGGGACTAAGGCATTTCTGGCTTGGCGTAACTGGAGAATAGATTCGAATCTCCTTATCTTTGTGTGAGAGAGAGAGAACCATTTGATGCAGTGGTTATTTGTGTAAGGGTCTCTTGATTCAGATCAAAAGCCAGGTTCTGTCTACTCTGTTTGAACTTTAAGGGCCAGCTAGCCAGTCGTTTTAACTGTGTGCACAAGTTAGACATGCAATTTCACAGAAATTTTATCTGAGCAACATCATGCCTAACGGTTTTTAAGAATCAGTCACTTGCCCTATGAATCCCCATTGGCTCCTGGTGGAATTATTGATGTAATTATTCTCTTCCTCGGTGGGGTTTTTTAGGGTGGTGGTTTTGGGTTTTTTGGGGGGTTAGTTGGTTAGGTGTGGTTTTTTTTTTGTTTCTTCGGTTTTGCTTGGTGAGGAACTTTCAGCCCTGTCTCATGAACTGTAAGAGTAGAGCCAGGGCTAAATTCTGTCTTTTGTTGCCACAAACACATTTCAGGGAGAGGGATAATAGTGCTGAGGAGGGGTTTCCTGAGCCATTCTGGCTGCACAGGGAGGAAACGCACTGATTGTATTAGGCCAAAGCTAAAGACTGCACGCTCAGCAGCACTTCTGATGATGCCTCCACAAAGAAGCGATGTAGGCTATCACTAGTGCAACAGGCACACGTAACAGTATGGACCTGCCCGGTTTCCTCCTCCCTTGCAAGCCGGTTACCCATGGTCTCTTAGCTACGGAGCACAACCAAATATATTATCAAGGTGCTCACCCACTCCCTGTCTCATTCACAACACTCCTTGTAAGAACTGAGACAGAGCCTTACAGACAAGTTTCCTTCACTCCACAGCCGTGATTCTTCCTGAACGCACTGCCCTTTCTGTGAATTGAATGGGGTAGGGAGTCTGTGAGGGGAAAAAATAGTAAGTGAGCACATAATTAAACATAGTATCATAATGCACATGCACAAGGGGACTGAATCAAGGGTTGCATGGGCTTGTTTCCGTGGCAATTTAGTGCCCAAGCCATGATGTGAATCTACAGTGCCCCGCTTTTCTGCACACTAACTCGGTGTGTGGACAAGCCCTAATTAGAGCATTTCCTAATTTTGGAGTGCTTGACTCTGCAACTGTTTTCTTACCATAAGTTTTTTGTAAAGATACCAACTGAGCATTTCATAATGTGGCACCCTAATGACACCCACGTCAGTCGTCAGCAGGGTTGAAACCTTCCTATTGGCAATGTAAACCTCTGCCACGAGAGCTGATGGAACAAATTATAGCGGTACTAGCTTGTCCTCCTTTATGTGGACCAGCACTAGGGTGGGTTGTGCATTTTCCCAGACAGTGTCACATGTATTTGCCTGCAGCAGAGAAATGGAGAAATTCAGGAATCTTGAGTTCCTTTCCAAGTTCTAGAGGAGAGTGCTCTTGGGTCACAAACCCTTCTGTCCCCTTTTCCTCCCAGCCTGATGCTGTTCTTGTCCCAGTTCTGCCTCTTTCCTCTCCAGCACAAAAGTACTATACTGTAAGAAAGAGGAACAAGTGGATAGAAACAAAACAGCAACAGGCGTGAAGGTCTCCTCAGTAGGAGAGAATTTGTGTCAACACAAATCAGAACCAGGTGTAACTTAAGCACAAAGAGTAACAAACAAAACATTTCCCTGTGTGGGGAACACCCCACTCCTCAGAAACAAAATAGACAGACCTGCTTCCCACCCAGCCATTGTCCTCTTTCTGTCTCTCCAGCAGACCCTTTTTCTATTCCCCTGAACCTCTGTGCAAGGGGCAAGAGAAAGAGCAGCTGGTTTTAACCCCCTGTGTGTTAAGGACCAGGGAGTGCCATGGTCCCATGACCCACAGACTAGCACAGAACTAATGAGTTCTGTACTCATGAAGGTACATGAGTGAGGCTACAGACTTCTTATAATGGTGGGGGTGTTAATATTCTACTAACCTTTATAATTTTATGCTACTCTCAGCACTGTGATTTCATAATGATTTAGATTGACGTGCAGAAACACTGCAGCACAGCAAGTCCTACGGGGTATAATTTGAAGCAGCATAAAACATTTGATAGAACTGTATTTAGATGGCTGTCAGTCCATGCTTGCCATGACTAGTCATCACTGCACATTGGATGCTTCTACACCCAGCACATGGCGCGACTGACTGGTTCTATATAATCTATATAACAATTTATATTGATAACAATATATATTTATATAACAATTACTAATTTACTTGATAAAAATGTGTTATAGCACCCAACAGCCCTGGAGCATTAAAAACCATCCAGGAAGCTATGCCGTAATCTCAGCCCCATGTACAACAAAAATGTACACTGAAACTAGTTATACCTGCCATGAGATGTTCTTGACCCAACATGCAGAAAAGGAAAGAAGCTTCCGAATGAGTTATCTGAGCACGGGAGAGGCTTTCAGAAGCTATTTGTGATCAGTATGCAACAATCGTATCTCAAGTATCGATTTCAGCACTGAGGTGCAGAGAATAGACAAACCATCTGAATCTTCATTAGCGTCACAGGGTTGATAAAGGGTACCACGGAGACGATAGGATACAAGACAAACAACGCAGGCTGTCTACACTACGAGCTAGTGGTGTTTCTCCCCTGCTCGCTGACACATACTCATACTAGCTCTCCTAGAGCTAATGCGAGTATAAATAGCTGAATATGTACAGCGAAGCCGTGCCTCCATGGTCACTGCCTGTGCTGCCACAGCTCTACTGCCGTTTATGTGTGCACAGGCAGGGAAATCAACCCCCAGCTCATAGGGTACATCTACGTTGCCTATTTCTTGCGGCAGCACAGGCATAAATAGCCATGTAGATGGAGGGCACACCTTAGGCAAGTGGAGTACATACCCTACACTCTCTCTAAGTGCCTGAAGTGTGCCTCCCTCTCTACACTGCAATTTTTAGCAGTGCCCTCCCACTGCTGGAGATTTTCCCCTCTGCAGGAAAAGACTCCAGCAGTGGAGAAAGGCTCTAGCAGCAGAGAGGCAGCAGGGGAAGCATTCACCACCACAGGAAAAGATGCTGGCATTGAGGAGTCAGTGGGGAAAGGCTCCATCAGCTCCCTTCTGCTGGAATGCTTCTCTGCTGCATGGAAAGGCTCTGATAACAGGGAGCTCTTCCTGTCTGTCTCCACCCTGTCAGAGCCTTTCGCTGCCATGGGTAGCTACACTGCGCAACATGGGTGCAGCAGGACGTGAGCACTACACAACGCCCCCACCTGTGGTGTGTAGTGTGGGCTAAGCCATTGTGTAAACATAACCTTTGTATATTAAGATTTACAAGCACTCGAGGTCAAACTCAGAGGTGATGTGTAAAGAGATGTAAGTTAGGCTGTCTTAACTCAAACTCCCTTCTGTTCCTTTCCTCATTCAGATTGACTTACATCCACTGATGGAGCCTAAGCTTGTGCTGCAAAGCCAAAATAAGGTGTGCATTAAAGAAGTGGCCAACTTTAATGCCCTCATTCCTTCTCTTAGTCACTTCTCTTGCTGCAGTGTTGTGTACTGACCCATTGGTGTGTTACTGACACCAGCTTTGACTTGGAAGTGGTGTGCAAGTTGAAAAGTGGGCAGGAATCTAAATAAGTCTTAAGAAGCCATACATGATACAGAGGGCCCTGATGTTGGTTTTTGTTTACACCACTATGAATTTAGAGTAACGCTATAGGAGTCCGTGTCATTACTGTGGACTGATGTCCGTGAATTAGATCAGAACATGGTCCTAAATTGAAATAAGAATTATGCTGGGGTGTAAGAGGGAGATTTAAAATATGCCAATTCAGATTTAAGACAAGTTGAGTCAGCAATTTGGATTTTAAAACATATAAAATTGGCTGTTAAATAATAAGCAAGTCTTAACCTTAAGTCTAATGGTGCTAAAGCTCCATTCTAATCTATTCAGCCTTAGGTAGACCCATCTTTGAATTCATGTCGCTAGTTCTGTTAAACATTAAATGACAAAAAACAGCTGATGAATATCTACACACAGGTCTCCTATTTGAATTATATGGTTTATGCTGGAAAGATTTCCTCTCTCCTAGCACTCTATGTACTTTTGATTTCATTTTTATTTATATTTTGCCACATCAGAGCTAAGTATTATTGCTGTTTTACTATTTAAATTGTTGGATGTGTTTTTGGTTGAGCTCTGAGGGTTTAAATCAATAAATTTCCCCCTGATGCAGGGAAAGCTTGTAAGCTGTACTCTCCCTTTGCTTAATAGTTCTAACAAAGATGAAAAATTTGTTGTGAACATACAGCAACAACTCCAGCACTTTCTGCAGCACGAATGACTAGCTTAGAAGGATAAGTTGCCCAGAAAAGCAATTACATAACGAATCACCCATCTACATAGGTTTGGAATGAGACTATTGCAGGCTGAAGATTTATAGCGAGTTGCCATTTCACATGGTTTCTGGTGCATCATCTCTAAAATTCAGCACTGTGGCTAGTGACTTGTACCGTGTTAGTTCTCAGGTGCTTCTCTTATGTGATTAGTTTAAAAATTAAAAAAAGACAGTTGCACATTCCTCTAAAAAATCAGATTCACAGATATATCACTGCCATGTTGTGCTGCTTCAGTGATGCAAAACAGCTCTAGCTGGCTAGTGAACTGGATATGGGGAGCCTCTTGTGGGGTAGAGTCGTTGTAGTGGCTCTTACGCCTTCTGTCTCAGTGTCCAGCACAGGCGGCATAGGTAATATGGTGGGGCCAAGACTGGGGAGTCCCTGTACTGGACTGCTCTAAGAGTCCCTAGATTAGATTAGAGCATCCTTCAGGCTGCTGTAATCCATTTGTGCGACCAGTTTGGTGTCTGGATGGCCCCTAGATCAGGAAGGGCATGAAGGTATATTTCTGTAAAGATGCCTTTGCCCCTGCCTCACCTCCCACGGCTTGGACCAAGCGGTCCTTAACGGGACTGTAGAGTCAGGGCCTCAACCATAACTGCCTCATGGTGTCCAAGATACTGCAGTTATTTCCTGTTTTAAGTTTCAGAACATGCTGCAATGTGTATCCGATAACAGTGTGGTAATCGCTTTGCGTAGTAGAGAAATGTAGCCTCCGAAGCATATTGAGCACTAAACCAGTGGACCTGTGTAGACCGTCATAGAGGTTCATGGTCAATGACTGCCACGTCAACTCCATCACAATGACGATAAGCAAACGTGTAGCTCTCTGAAACATACCAGCAAATGTAGCAAACTTGCTGCTACAGAGGCAGTGGCCATTAAGATTACTTAAATCTCCGATATAGATTCCTTAGAGCAGGATAAATTTCATGTCTCATCTGAGGATACATCAGGAGTAACCCCGCTATATGAATGTCAAGAGAGCTATGCCTCTGTTAGTGAGATCAGGATTTAGCCTACTGAATGTATTATTTTTTACTTTTTAAGTAAAGACAGGGTGCTCAGCACAGGAAAATACAGACCCTGTCCCCAAGCAATTTGCATCTATCAGATAACATTTCCCCAATTAATCTTTAAAGAAAAGCAGATTGCCTATTTTCACACTTCTCTGTCTTGCTTTGCATGACGGGGAAAGCCATGGCGTGCGGTGGCACATTACTATGCACCATTCTCTTCCAACCCTGCTGCAGCACCAAACTTGCTAGCCCATGACCTGAAGGAGATGGTGCCAGATTTTTATAACTCATTATACGTGAGAGGTTTCTGGAACAGCAAAAAGTCACCTACTTCTGCTGGCAGGCACTGGACTGGTAAACAGATGTGGTCCTCACATCACCATTGGTTTATTGCCAACTTATATAATACTTCTGCCAAAAAATGGTTATGAACTGGATAGTGGACAATTCAGGTGGAGAATGGCAGACTATGCTGAGCTGGAGGGACTTTGCTTTGTGGAACCTCTGTCTGAACGGGAACTCAAGAATGGGCTCGTGCTAGAGCAGCAAATACCCAATAACGTGTGTTAACAGATTTTTAAAGTCCTTTTAGTTTCTTGGACAAAACACAATGAAACATAGATAAAGGAGGGAGACAAAGAAGAGCTGGAAACCTCAGCTGAGCTCTAATAAATCACCACTGCTCAACAGAGTCAGAAAGACTCACCACTAAGCAATAAACAATAGGGCTCCTAGAAACGGAAGCCCCGATTCAGCAAAGTACTTTACACGTCTGCCTAAGTGAAGTCCCACTGGTTTCACTGCTTAAGTGCTCTGCTGATTCAGGACTCAAAAGATGTTAAAAGCAAAACAAATCCTAAATGGACATTTTAGTGCTTCCAGGTTTTTCACCAATCCCTAGCTTTAAATCCTCCCCTTTGACCTCAATTTGTCAAGCCAGACTTTTAACAAGACTAGCAAAACCAGCGAGGGCTGCGAGCGCTTTTTAATGCGTGCTGTATAAAAAATGTCTACCTGATCAGTTTTCTTTTTTGAGTAATGGTACACAGGTTGTTTATCGCAACACTGCGTAAGAACCGGACCCTCGTGATTGATTACTGTATTACAAGAGACGTAAATACAAACTGCGGTATCAGACGCTACTGCCATGTTTGTTACCACAAACTTCTTAATGTTCGTTGCTTGATATCAGTCTGACTGCAGCAGAGCGCCCCTCTTTGGGAGCAATATTGTTAAGTGGGTGATGAATTAAGCAATAAGTTTTTGCCGTAAGAGTCCTTTCACTGGCATACAAGAGTGGCTAAGGAGGCTGACCCCAGCTGATCCTCCTTATCTGACAAATAAAAACATGGGGTTAGATCTAGACAAAATCTGGATTCTTTGAGAGTGAGAGAATTTTCTCTCTCAGTTCAACTTGTTATAAGTTCATTCGGATATAAAACAAATGGCATCTCCACAACACTCAGATGCTAGCTGGGCCAGATTTAGACATGCTGTTTTCTGTGCATTCATGGGCCTTGTTTATTGAGATCTAAGACCCCTCATGCACTCAACAGAAAATTGGCTTTGAAAAATCAGCATTACAGCACTCAGGACTTGTATCATTTGATAGAGCACATGAATTGTTAACGTACACCTGAAAAAGCAGTAATTGCCACTTCTAATTATTTCATATGGTAGTCTTGGATTCCACAAATACCTCTCCAGTCTATTTTCTGGTCATTGTTGCTGCAGTGCTTTTCCATACAGCAGGTATGTTCTTCAGTCTATAATCTGTGTCCTAAACTGACTATACAGTATCTATCGCTATGCACTGCCTATTAGCTCTGGTTCTTGAATGATCTGAGAACTTTTACTGCACAAATCTGATATTGTTATTCATTCTTTCCTGTTCCTCATGGTCATCACCTGTAAATTTGGTCATTTTACTTTACCTTTTGTATATGTATTTATACCTTACTTTACTTTATATTAATGATAAAAAGAAGTAGGCAGTGAACTCCATACATCACAAATTCCATTTAATTCCAGTCTGGATCACTTCTTCAGTGGTATACAGCAACCCTTTGTTCTCTGCCTCTGCTCCATGAACGTTAAAAGTTTTATTTGAAACTTTCTCACATGGTTAAAAATTTTTTTTTTTATTCTAGTCTATCGTTACAATGATGATATCCTCACAAATTCCAACCATTTCCATGATATGACCTTTCTCTCCTTGTTAACTTGTTTTTCTAAAGTGCTCTGACCTTAATGTAATGTATTTGATGAAATGCTTTCTCCAAGTGGCCAAATGGTACTCTACTCAATTCTGTCCTAATGCATCTCTACAAAACCAGAGACGGCCTTCTTAAAAATACCACCATTACAGTATGTTATTGCACAGCTGAATATTTTCTGCTAAACTTTTTCTCTTATTTGAGCATTGTATCAGTAGGATGTTGTACAAAGCTGATACCTTCTAAAAGTCTTCTGTTCTTTTTTGGTTCTCTGTCTGTATTGGAATAATCCATAAATGCTACATTCCTCTTTTAGCAAGGTATATCTTAGATCACATCTACCTTTTTCTTTTCAAAAGAGACACACCACTGAAATTATTTTTCTTTATTTCCTTCCTCTCTCCAATTAAAAAAAAATTGAGTTTTTCCACCAGAGTATTTACAGTGACTATGGTGAATTTAGTCCTCATTTACACCAGTGTCAGATCAGGCAATTTGCAGCCTCAGTGCAGCTAAGTGTGTAAACGTGGAGAATAAGGAAATTAGGTGTATTATTTTTTCTGAATATTGTGCATACCTCTGTCTGTTGCTGTATGGTGGATTAATTACTATGGAGTGATTTCAGAAGGAGTTGTTAGAGGAAGTGGGCAGGAAAGTTAAAACAATGAATGAGATAAAGATCACCCCAGCAAGCTCTCAAACTCAAGAGCCAGGTGATTAGCTGTAAATAAGCTACCTGCTTGAACCCAGCAAAGTTACATGGCAGTTTCGGCACTAGAAATAAAGAGATCAGAGGACACTGGCCAGTTAAAGCAATCACCTTGCAGAAAGGAAGGGAAAGTGGGGGTTGTCAACATGCTGACAGAGACGCACACAGGCAGAAGTTGCAGCAGGACAGCCTGCTTCACCACCCCAGAGATAGAGGAGAGGGGAGAACTATCAAAAGCTTGCAAGGAAAGATTAAGGTAGTGAGACCCATGTGTATAACAGGGTTGCCACCTTCCTAAATGTTGGTAACCAGATCCTCAAGGTCCCGCCCCCTGCTCCGCCTCTTCCCTTGGGACCCCACCCTCTGCTCCGCCTCTTCCCCCAGTGCTCCACCCCCAAGGCTTGGGCCTGTCTCCCTCTCCTCCATGTCACTTGCTGGATTGTCTCAAGGAGTCCTATGGGTAGGAGGCAGCCCCAGTTGAGCAGTGGCTGCAACAGGTTAATGATCCAGTGCCTTCCCCCACCCTGCAGTAACCAGACTTTGGGTTCGTGTGCCGTTTAGGGTTGCCAGATCCCAAAACCTGGACACCTGGCAACCCTAAATGGCACCTGGACACAGAAGCCAAAATCTGGACTGGACCCAGATCGGTGGCAACCCTACCCTATCTCCTTTTCTTCCCCCTGCCCCAGCCCCTTCCTCTCCCTGTCTCATCGTCTTTCCTCTCCCAACTGTCCCCTTCCCTTATCCCTTCATCTTCCCACACCATCCCCTTTCCTCTCCTCACTCCCCCTGCCCCATTCCCACCTTGGCGCTTGCAGAAAACTCCCAAACTATACCCATGGCTGGTGTGGTTTGATGACTCGACACTGCCCCCTGCCTGTGGTAACCGGACTTTTAGTGTCCGGTTAGCTCTGCTGCCCGGATACTGGCAAATTCCCTTTGAGACCAGATTTTCCAGTCGAAAACCAGACACCAGGCAACCCTAGTGGGCCTTTGATTGGTTTACCCTTTGCTCTAAGTGCTAGGCACATTTTGGGTGAAAGAATAAAGAATGGTTTGGTTTGAATCAGCCACTGTCACAGGCTCCAGAAGGAAAAGGCTCGCAGACAGCAAACTCAGGTTGGGCCTTTTGGGTTAACATGACTGGGAAATGGGGAGGCTGCAGCCCAATGATCCAGTCTAGGAGTGGTGGAACCACGTAGGCCCACCCCAAATGAGGTTCAGGAAGCCAGGACTATCTCCTGAGAAGTGCCCGCAAGAGGGACTGAAAGGAGTTCTTACCACAGCCTGTCCTGTAATTGTGACACATGCTTAAAATTAATAATACCATTAAAGTCCATGGGACTGTTCATGTGGTTAAAGTTAAGCATGTGCTTAACTGTATTGCAGGCTCGATCGAAGACTAGTCTTTGATCTTAATCTCCACGGTCTCGCAACCGGTGTAATTATTTACAACTTTAAAAAGCAGAGAAAATCTGCAGTCCTGGCTCTAGGGGCTTTTTGCCGCAAAGAGGAAGGTAAGGATTGTTCCTGACAAAGGGGAATTCTTGAGTGACGTGAAAAAACATATGTGGCCATCTCTGTGTCACCAGTTTCTCTCCCCCACCCCACTCCTCAGAACATGTCCTGAGTAAGGGCAGCAGGCTTGATTCCTATCTCACTCACACCAATGTAAGTCACAAGAGGGTCTCTTGAAATCAGAGTTAAATTAGTGTAAATCCAGAGGGTGTTCAATGCAAAAATTTGGCCTCTTCTACAGGCTTAGAATTGCAGCACACCTTCCCCCAACTCTGCCAGTTTCCTCTCTTCTTATCCTCCAATTTCCTCCTTAAATGAAAGGCAAAGTTTTGAGTGTCAGTGCCAATTCTGTATTCCCACTGATTTCACTGGGAGCAAGATCAAACACGGTGCAAGCTTCCAGGACTGTGCCAACAAAGCTGAAAATTACATTACACTTCTTAGTCGGGGTGTAGCCATAGTTGAAGCCTGATCCCTTGAACAGTGTATTAATCCATGATTTGATTTGGTGACTGGCATAATCTTATTGCTCAGTCAAGGTTTGTTTCTATTATTTGCAACTTGATTCAATGTTCTTCTAAACCTACCATAAAATGAGTTAAAACAATATTCTAAACATGCACTTTAAACTAGCATTGTAATTAAGTATTAGAACAACCAGATAAACCATTCACACAGGGCACAAATGCTGTTGTTCTGAAGTAATTTTTAAGGATTCCCTCTATGAATAATGAAGTAAAGGATCAGGAAGGGATTAACTGCCATAGGACAACAGACATCATCTTTTAAAAATGCTTTAAATGTGGATATGCTATATGTCTTTTTAAATAGTAAAGTCACTTGTGTTTT
This sequence comes from Mesoclemmys tuberculata, assembly GCA_007922155.1. Taxonomy (NCBI): domain Eukaryota; kingdom Metazoa; phylum Chordata; order Testudines; family Chelidae; genus Mesoclemmys; species Mesoclemmys tuberculata. The sequence goes on from ML675637.1 coordinate 14,105,466, forward strand.
AAACATGATTTTTCCAACCCAAGAATAATAAATTGTTCCAGGTGACCATGAACTAAATTATGCAGCGCAAAATTAACAAACAAGAGAGGGCTGTGATGACATTGTTAGAAGATGGATGTTTGTAACTGGCAAGCCCTCACAAAGCCCTGCATGCTTCAGATGAAAAGCATACAAATGGCTGTTGCCTTCTGGGAATGAATTAAGAAGGAACTGTAATGACCTGTAATTGACAGGTTCTGGAATCAAATCTTTTTTTTTTTTTTTAAAGTGCCTTTTTTTTTTTTTTTTTTGGTCTTTGGCATTTGTGGCAACTGTTTCTTATTTAAATATTTCAGTATAAAAGTGAAACATGACAGTGGGCAGCTGTTCTGCTAATTGACGGGGTTTGGCAAAAAGCACACAGACACCAGTAGAAAGAACAAGGTTTCTTTACTATCTCTTTCTAAGTATTACAGAAAATTAAATAATACATATACAACAAAATAAACTACTTATACTATAATACTAAACCATAGAAAGGAAAAGAAAAGGTAAAGCAATGCACCTGATCATTATTACATAAGACTAACTATAATGATTAAGAGAGAGACATCACCAATTGCCCTATTAATACATGACCATCATCCAGATCCGCAGTCGCTGGGGAGCTCCGGTTGCAGCGAGGATTTGGAGAGCCCGTCCTGGCAATTGGGAAGCCCTACGCAGTGCGTCCACTCGTAGGTGAGGTCTCCAAAGTCGCTACAAGCGGGTCCGGTTTTTATAGAGTGAAAAAACAGATGTACGTGACTAAGTGCAGATCACCTTGATGGTTATCTGGTTCTCATGCAGGGGGCTGTGATGGGAACCTGGCCAGGGTTCCCATCCCAGACCCTGCACGTGCCTTTCTAATCTTTTTAGGGCTTCAATACCAGACAGAAACTCCTTCCAAAGGAAAAGGCAGAAACTCCTTCCAAAGGAAAAGGCAGAAACTCCTCGCCTTAGCATCAAAGAGAGAGAGAGAAACTTCTTACTTTAACAGCAAAGGGGAAAGACCCCTCTCATATGTTAAAACCCTCTCACTCTGTCAGCAGAGGGAGAGGCTCCTTTCATGTGTTATACATAGTAACTTATTATTACAAATTGATACAAATTGGAGTGAACAAGCATATTGATACATTTGTAACCACTATGCTACAAAGGTTCATTGACATAAACAAATGTAACTCCCACCGCGCAGAGGCCAATTCAACTAGATGCATATAATCCTTTCATATCAGCAGCTGATTAACGATTCTGAACAGGCTGCATCTTCGTCTTCCTCCTCCGGGTTGAATTTCTGTATAAATTAGGAAAGTGCTCGATCTCTGATGGCCTTGTTCGTCTGCCACTCATTGGTATCAGTTTTGAGCAAAGTGCCCTTGGTCCCAGAACTGGCAGAGCATTTAAAAGGGAGGGAACTGCTGATACGGCATTTTATTTGAGATGCCTTGGACTTCGGAATTCACTCCAAAATAGGCCAAATGCATCAATCTTTTGGATGTGCTGCAAGACCTATATCTCTTTTCCCCAAGCTTTTGGGGAGGGAAGGTTAATTTGAGAGCTGAAATTGGTGTATTGTAGGCTTGGTATCATTGGCTGGAATTGAGTCTTTTTCTCCTTTGAGAGAATGGTGCTGCATTACTTTTTGATTACTAAGCTGCTTTATGTAATTATGAAAGGTACTCCAGAGCCTTTAGATAGATGCTCTTTGGGGTGGGATTTTCAAAGCTGTCTGGGGAAGCTAAACACCTGTAACAGGGTGTGCACTGACCGTTTAAGGGAGGTTATAGGTCCTGCATGGCTCCGTTCCAAATCAGCATGGGACAAAAGAATTCTGGGAGCTATAGCTCTGGGAGAGAACTCGGGAATTGTAGGTTGCCTCAGAGCATGCTGGGAAAGAGCAGCCTTCTCTCGGAAGGAAGAGAGATCAGTGAGAGATCAGAGCTGGTGTAAGGCTGTCTACCAAAAAAAGACAAAGGAAGCAGCTTGTGGAGACACATAGAGATGGAAGAGGGAAGAGAAAGGAACCCTGGGAAAGTTAGTGACCAAAAAGGCCTGGAGCCACAGAAATAATGGTGTGGACTTGAGGCTCGGTGCTTTCACCTTCCTATTTTTGGTGGGCGCGGGGTAGAAGTCCCACTTAATTCCCCTATATCAATGGGGATGGACGTTGCGGTTCAGGAATAGCTAAGGACTGTTGAGAAATTGTTTAGGTTGGGGATAGCAAGTTGGACCCCACCATCAAGGGAGTACAAGATTCCTACCCCAGGAAGGTAAATGTGTCTCTAGCAATCCTCAAGGCTGTTGCCTAGAGAAGGCTGAGGAAGAAACTGTTTAGCCTTGAGCGGGAAGCTGATGATTGCTTTCCTGCAGCCCTGCTTCATTGCAGGGGTGGGAGAACTGTGGTCCGGGAAGGGATGAGGGTGTACCAAGCGACACCTACCCTACCAAAGCTGAAGGACTATTGCAATCAGGAAGGGCTGAAAAATTGTTTTGAATTTTTTTCTATTTGCCTCAGGAGGGGAGGAGACTCTAGTTTGACTGAAAGGTCAAACTGTTTTGCCAGAATGGAAATTACAGCACTAAATTACCCTGCCAGAAGAGGGAGACAGCAGATGAGAAGAGAAATGAAGCACAGCTCCAGAGGGGAGCCTGAGGCAACAGCTATCCCTGACACTGGAGATATAAGAATCAACGATATCATCCAGTTACCATTATTTTTAATGGGGTTTGCCCATCCAAATCCCTTCAGCACCTTTGAAAACCTCATCCTCTGTTTAGTGAATCATTTTTTATTGTGTACTTATCTGTAGCCATTGACATTTTGGAAGTTAACGTTGTTACTATTTTACCTTCCCATCCCCCTACTTGGCAGCTGTTTTCTCCCTCCCAGAATTTTGTTACCCTGTTAGAAATAAACCTCTTCCTTTCCTCACCAGATCACTGTAGTGCTTCTCTGCATTCCCTCTGTTCTTGGATGTGATAAATTCAGACTTCTTTATGATGCATTCAATCTTAACATTAATTATGTTATAGTAGGGTGCATCATGCCTGGAACTAAGGAAATGATCTATAAATCTCTTAACATTTAAATGTGTATGAATGTATATTTACCATGTTATATTGGCAGATGCAAAGCCAAACATAGTGGCTTCATCTCCTTAGTTCTTTGAATCCTCCGATCTGATTTTTGTCAAGGTTTATTACTAAAGTATGTACATATTCATGATTCTTCTTGCTTTTTGACTAACTAAAATAGGAGCTTTAACAAACATTGGCAAGAGGAAGCAAAGACTAAAACTAATGCCATCTAACATAAAGATATTAAATTCAGTTCAACTAGGGACATTTCTGTTGTCTTTGTTGAGAACTGTGGTGTTGTGGATTGCAGTTTTTCTGCTGCAGCTAATTAAATTATATTTAAATTGACATTCCATTAGATTGCTACATTGTCATGTGATTTTTTTTTAAAGTGGCAGTGTGCATCCTTCCTTCCTTTTCTAATAATGTGATAAATATCATACATATAATATGCAGGTACAAAAAATTGACAGAGAGGATCTATTTTTAGAATTGAAATGGTTCCTATTTATTTAGAGAAATTAATTTACTTTCTGATTTCTTAATAATTTTGGTTCTTCAAGCTGTTTTATGTGCATCATTTACAATTCCTGGGGTGGGAGAAAGATAAGGAAAGAGTGAGACAAAGAAATTCTTACTCAATTACTTAAATAGTTGAATTAGATCTGAAATCAAACAGTTAAAAATAATAAAGAATTGACACTCTTTTTTTTTTTTTTTTTTTAAATCAAAACGTGATGGGGGGGAAAAACGCCTCTTGAACTAACTGCAGCATCCAGGATATCAGACTGGATGACCACATGGTCAGAAAAATTTAACAAATCTGTATGCAGCCAAAAATCCTCATGCTGTAGCGCCTGCTTCCTTTAGCTTTGGCAAGACGTGGCACTGTCTCCCTCAAAAGACCATGCTTCCATTCCTCCAGCCTCTTTCAAACTACACCCACAAAATATGTACACACATACCCAAATGTACTGGGCCTGATTGTTCTTTTTAAATCCTCAGAACAGGGCTTAAGTGAGATGTAAGCAGTTGTGTAAACTTTGTACAAACGTAATTTCCCCTCCCCCCATTATATCCCTTGCTTCAGTAAGCCATAGCAAAGCACCTAAATGTGTGCTTATCTTTAAACATGTGCATAAGTCCCACTGAGTTTAATGGGACTTAAGCATGTGCTTAAAATGCTTGGCTGAATCTGGGCCCTAGTAGATGGGATTTACTTGTATCCTGAGGCTGGAGAAGAATTTATTGTATTTAATCAAAAACAGCAATGCTGAATCATTTCAAATAAAATATAAAACAGTTTAAAGTTTACCCCAAATTCTGACCAAGCCTAAAGAGCACTTTTCAAGTGGATCAAGTTGGTTTAGCTTTATCCCCGCTTTGTTCTTTTTCAGTTTTGTATCTTTCTGTGTTCCTGGCTTCCAGTGAGGCAAAAGTGCCCAACAGAACAAAGCCCGCAGTAGATTCTGCCTTGCAGTATTCCAAACTTGATGTGACACAGAAATTACTGGAAGTCTCATGAGAAACCTCAGGCTTTCATTCAGGAAAGCACTCTTGTTTAAGGAAGGACACAATAGAATTTAAGTGCAAGCTTAAATCCTTTCCCAAATTGGGGCCCAGTTTGGGACTACTCTCATGAGTAAAGTTACTCACATGCATAACTTGTTTGCAGAACTGGATCCCTAAGGACTGTTAGATATAGCATTAAGTATCCATTCTGAAAGGTCTCTAACAGGGCCCTTTAAAAATGGGTTTGAAAGCATCATATCAAATTGTGCTATATATTTTCTACCAAACCAATTCCCTTGATGCAGTAGGCTGCCAAAGAAAGAAGGCAGGGAAAACAAAATTCTGTTTCACATCAACCTGACACCAGAAACAGCCAGCTATCTCTTGACATTTTGCAGATAAACAAAAGTCTTTTTATTCACATAAGCTTTTAGCTGCAGTGTAGGACGTCGGCAATGGAGAAGGTTAGGGCTAGAATAACAATATATTTTCTCCTTTGATTTGAGGAAACATTCAGTTTAAAAATTTTATTCCAAGTTCCTAAAAGTCACAGGCTCTGAATATTTACTAGGATGAAAAGTTGACACAGACAAACTTATTTTGGGGCCATTACATGGTTCCGTGGTCTTTAATCTTTTTGGGATCTGCACCCCAAAGAATAGCCGGAATATCATCCTTCAGCCTATTGTATCCCACAGTCCCTTGCAGGATGCAGCTACACAGGATTGTGGGGATGTGGGGCCTGGGAATAAACAATACGTGGTTTTTTGTGTGTTGTGCAGTGGGGTTGCTGGAAATAGCTGGATGGAGGGATGAAGTGGGGAAGGGAATGAGTTGTTCCTATGGGTGGTGAAGCTACTGGGTGGAGGATTTGCTGACTGTAATAAGCCTATTTACAGCAGCAGAAGCTATGCTCAGTGCAGAGTCTGCAAGATCAGGCCCGAATACAGGGTCTGATCCTGTATTCTCTTCTCTTACGTGAAACTGGATTATCTCTTTAGAAGAACATTATTTGAATTGAGGGATTTTTTTTCAATTTAATTACATGCAGTCAAGTAAAGATTTAATAGTCATGAAATGTTTGCTGCTCACAATATGCCTGATGAAGAATCTAGCTTCTATTTTTAAACTTAAACTACTTGCATGTTTATTTTTTATTAGCACTAATAGAGATTTAAAGATTGGTACCTGGAAATTCAACTCATGCCCTTTTGGCTCTTCATGCTATCAGAGGGTTTTGATTTTTTTTTTTAAGTATAATTTTTTATCTATTTTCCCATCATTCTCTCTTGTTTTTTTTATAAAGCCTATCACCTTGGTATCTGAGCATTTCCCAGGTAAAGTAGGTCTGCATATAGAGAGATTCCAACTGGATTAAATGGGGGGAATTTTCAAAGACACAATCGGAAGTTAAGTGCCCTAACCCTACAGATTTCCCATGGGAGTTGGACACCTAGCTTCCCATTGTGCCTTTGATCTGCTCCCAGTTAGAGTTTGCAAAAGTTCCTAAGTCACTCAGGAGTAGAGCGGGGTGAATAATTGATTTTTTTTTCCAGTTTGCTGGCAGTTCTGAAAAATAGAAAAAATAACGTGGTGCAGGTCAAATGGAATTTGAAAACTCTAAAAAGTGTTGATGAATCGAAAGTCTATTTTAGCTGGAACGGAATGTTTTGTTTGGACTGAAACATTTTGTTTCTGGGCATTTTTACAGATTTACCAAAGCAGTCTGAGGAAGGGATGGTGCCCATGCTAGAGGTGTCACTGCTGCCCTATAAACTTCAGCCCAGCAATCAGACACCCTCCTGGGATGTGGGAAACTAGTGTTCAACTCCCTCCCCTCCACCTAATTTGGAAAAGAAATTTGAATATGGGCCACCCAGATCGGAGAAGAGGGCCCTCGCCATTGGGCTATGGGATATTCGGGCACAAGGTTGCTCTCATTCTCCCCTACTGGAACTGTTCCACTTTGTATAAATAATTAAATAGTTATCGGAGCAAGGACATGACGTTGGATTTCCCACCTCCTCGGTGAGTTTCCAAACCACCAGGCTGAGGCTCATAGAGTCATTCTCTCTCTCTAGTCCAATGATGGTGATTTGGCAAGTTCTTTTAAGTGTTCCCCTCTTCTGACCATCATCACAGAGACACGGGGCCTCAGAGTGGATGTTTTTCCCTTTCTGTACATCCCCTAAGCTCAGTGAAATGTAGGAGAAAAACCTCCATGGGGACAAGGAGCTAAGACTCCAGGTAGAGTGACTGAGGGACATCTCCAGTAAGAGGAGTTCTTCTTAGGACCTCCACCCATTATACTGCTCTGGGCTAAAGTGTGCCTCGATGGCCATTTGTTTTCCTTTATTAAAAACCGATCAAGGCTAGATCCTCAGCGGGTGTAAATCAGTGTACGAAGTTATTTTGCAACAACTGAGAAACTGTCGGGCCCATCTAATTTTAGAAAAGGTATCAGCGCTTTCAGCTTCCTCGAACGTAAAGCATCTTCTTCCCACTTTCCTCCCTTAACTTTCTTCCAGAACACTTGCATGCAGTGACTGAAAACATGAACAATGAATGAGGTGGCTACAGAATGACCTGAGGAAAGGACTTAGTATGCAGGCAAAGCAAAACTACATTACTGACTTTAGAGTTGTTTAGAGATTACAGATGCTTCATAAGCATCTAAAACAATCGCGTGGGTGCGGGGGACACACGGGAGGCCTGGCCTCCCATCATGCCCAGCATTGTAAGAAGTAATTCAACAATCCTAGAGAATGGTATTTCAGTCATTAGTCTCAAAGTTAAACCTGAAGGGTTTCATATAAAGTAATTTCCCTCTTTTGATAGTTGGCTTTCAATACAATCTATAAACCTCTTCATATTTGGTAGGGATAATATTCATTATTGAGCTGTTAAGCGAATGGCATTTAAAGAAAAGGAGAGGTTTTTGTGGCATTTACTAGTATCACTCTATTTGCTTTATTTAAGGAATAAACAGTGAATTGAGAGAAAATGTCAGGCTGCAGGGTCATAATGTATATTATGATATAAACCGGAGTGTTAGCTACCTATTGTTTCTGATTGTCATTTATTTGGAAACTGTTGCTAGTACCTCTAGAAATAAAGGGGATGATTACATTTCATAGGCAAGAAGGGATTAATAAAACTCATAATGTTCGAAGAAACAGCTGTTTGTCTGTTCTGTGGCGCTTCTAAACTCTCATTTAATGCAGAGCGAATCATCTGCGAAACGCCACTTGTGTTAAAAAAGAATTAAATGCAAAAGTAGTGGTTATTATTTGAAAACAATTATTCCCTAATTGTGCTTTCGGGGGGGGAAATAAAGAAAACTGTCATTCAAATAATTTATAATTGGGACAAAGTGTGTGGGGGTTGAGAAATGAGCATTAAAATGAAGCTTGACTAATCCATAAACAGACTACAGGATGATGTAATAGTAATGCTTTTTATTGGCTTGTGTTTGGAAATGACTGCATTATTCACAAGTGGTAGAGCTGCAAGGGAGCTTCTAAATAAATGGTAAGGTCAGTGTTAGTGCTTGCACAGTGGTTATTGTGGTAGCGGTGCCCGAGGAAACTGGACTTGGGAGTCAGGGAGCCCAGGTTCCATTTTCAGCTCTACCACCAACCAGCTGTGTAACTTTGGGCAAGTCACTTCACCTCTTTGTAGGTCTTTGCTTCCCCTCCCACTGTCTGTCTGTCCACATAACCTGTTTATTTGGACTGTAAAGTAATGGGGGGCAGGGTTTGTCATTGACTGTATGTTTGTACAGCGTTGAGCCAAAGGGGGCCCCAATCTCAGTGGGGGCCTTTAGCTGTTACCTTAATGCAAATAATTAATAATACCACAAGTCTGTGAGCATTTTCTTTCACACCTCGTGCATTTGTGTGGTGTTAGTTGTGAATGAGAGCGGAAGAAAAAAGGGAGTTAGTCTCTCTCATGTCCCCCTCTCCCCCACTGGAATTTCATTAGTTTAATACTTGTTGTCACTCGAGAATCGTGAATTATATCCTGAAGTCCTTACTGAATCTATATTAAGGCAAAACTCCCATTGCTTTTGATGGGACTGTAGAGTAAATATAGTGTGATGTGGTGTCTGCCCCGTACTGGCTGCTAAGGGGTTAGCAGAGCTCCAGAGAGGCTATTCAGGAGGCAGCCAACTAGAGATGGGCTGAGAGGCACAGCCAATCAGGGCCCAGCACGCCCATATAAGAAGAGCTGCAGGACAGAGCTTGAGGAGGAAGGACTGGCTGCCTTGAAGTGGCCCAGGGAAAGGTATGGAGGAATTAGAGGGAATGCATTTACTATCTACAGGGTCCCTGGGCTGGGGCCCAGAGTAGTGGGTGGGCCTAGGCCCCCCCATCCTCCTCACCACAGGGAAGTGGCTGAACAATTGGCTGCAGTACCCGCTGAGGGAAGTGACTGTATAGCAGACTGCAAACCCCCACGGAAAGGGTAGGGAGGGAACTGAGCATGGCATGGCCAGAGAGCTGTCTGAAGAGGACACAGCAGTCCTGGGAGTGACGCGTGTCCCAGAAAAGAAGTGATGGTGACGAGGCACCACCAGCGAGGGGCGCACTGGTGAGCAGAGCTAATGCCTGGAATGGTCAGCATGAGGTGCCAGTGGTGAGTACACCCCGTCTCATAGAGATTCAGGATTTATCCCACTAAATTAGTAATTTCTATGTAAAAGCACTATCCCCGTTGTGCTCTACCCTTCCATCACAAATGCCTTTTAATAGTGTCAATGGGAAAGCAGGATTGTTGGTTTGATAAAAGAACAGGGTTTTCGCCTAGCTTTTTAAGACTCCAATTGGTCCCAGGAGCTGCTCCAGATTTGCACAGCATAGACCAGAGTTCTGTATCTTCGTTTACATTTGCAACATGATAATTACCTGGTATTTCCCTTTCTGCTCCTTCTTTTACTTTTCTATTATATCACCTGTCTACTGATTACACTGAAGCCAAGCCCACAACATGACAATGCAGTTAAATAAATTCCACATTGCTGCTGTTTCCTAGGGAACAGCATATGGACACAGAACTGGCAAGGAAAAAAAGAAACCTCTGAAAAGGGGAAAACAGCAGTGTCAGTAACAGGATGAAAATTAGGGAAGGGACTGGGATACAACAAATCACTCCTTCCTTCCTTGCCAGTTACAGCTGATTATAGGAACTCCCCAGAAACTGGACTCCACTATGGATAAAAAGGGGATGACGTGTTTTGTGAAAAACGTATCAGGACTGGCAGGCGTTGTATAACCCACACTTGTTCAGTGTGGCACGCTGTCCCCCTCTAGTGGTAGGTAGGCCACATTCAAAGGCAGCTGAGAGAGTTGACTCTTTCAGCCCAGGCAGCAAGGGCTCGCGTGCTAAGATTTAGAGATCCCAAGGTCAATTCCTGCTGTCAACAAGCACGCGCAGTGGCAACATGATGGTTATTTTTCCATTAGGAACAGCATACAGCAAGTACTCCATCCTGTGATATCATTCCCATCAATTCCATTGCAGGAGAGCAACAGTGTCCAAGTAGTGCACAAAAGCTTATTTGCCTCCCTTTACCGAGTGGGCACAGAAGTAAATCCAGTATCTAAGGAGTTCCTCCCATCATTTGGGAAGCATGTGAGGAGAGGGAAAGTTGTCGTCTCACCAAGAAGCTCTACTACCGGGAATACCAATAACAAATGTGCGGTGTCAATGTGCAATTCCAAATTGACACTGCTACTGCTTAGTTATATAAAACATCCACTCAAGGCAGGAATAATAGACTGTGTAGACAAGAAGTGATTAAACTAGATTCCCACATTAGTGGGAGATCGTACGACACCAGCTTCAATGGGCGTTGGACCAGGACCTAAATCCAGACCCTTCTTTTGCTGAGTTACCAGGCCTGCCTAAGCTTTTTGCACAATACATGAGGGACCTGATTCTTCTCTCATTTACTTTGGGATCAGTAGGAGTCAACGGAGCAACGCTGCTGTAAATCTGGTCAGAGAGGAGAATCGGGCCCATTGGGAAGGAGTTTCATAAGGAAGGTGCCAAATGAATACAGCTTCCTAGAGCCTGATTTTTTTTCAAGGGTATTTCAATGCCTGAGGGTACATCTACACGGAAAGGGGGGGGGGGGAAATCCCTCATCAGGATTTGGAGCCCAGACTCCAGCCCAAGCATGAAGGCCTCCACTGTTCTTTTTAGCTCAGTAGCACGAGCCAGTGTCAGGTGACCCAGGTTCTGTGATGTGCCGGGTCAGGATTTTTATTTTTTTTTGGTCCAGGATGGACGTATCCCCTGATACAGATAGCTGCTTAGTGGGATTTTCAAAGTGCCTGAGTGTATTAGGGAGTTAGACACCTAATGTGCTTTAGGGGTGTTTGTAAACCCACAAGGCTCTGAAATACCTTTGAAAATGTGGCCCCAACCCTAAAAAAGGTACTTCCTCGACAAGGAAAATGAAAGTGCTATGAAAAGAGTGACCTGCCCTCACTTATTAGCTAGCTGATTAAATCATAAAGCCTTTTACACCTCCCTTCAATTGACTGCCGGCCTCAAAGTCAAATATATTCAGTGCCTGATTGTAGACTGGCCTGCCATCGGCTATGATCTTAGAAAGTGCTCACTCACCCCAGCACGTGACAGCTAAGCTTAGGCAGCGTCAGCAACCTCTGAGCATGCAGCTGCTAAACATTCAGGAGCTGTATCTTTAGGGACAGCACCGTGTTGCTCAGTTCAGAATAAAGGGACACTTGCTAAATCGCTCTGTGTTAAACTCGCTGCTCCCACTATCATCTCTAAAGCTGACCGAATAAATCATCAGAACCCTGACAACTGGCTTTACCAAGGTTTGTCTGCACTTGGCTTATGGGCACAGCTATGCCAAGCAAACCTATATGGAGAATTATTAGCGTGAGACAAGCTGGTGTGTAAATCTACACTAAAGGTTCTGTAATGCGCTTTGACCGACACAGTATGTGCTCCAGAACTTTTAGTGTGCAGGAGCAAGATCCACATGGCCAGTGAGCATGCAGAAGGTTAGAGCGCTATAGATTTACACCCCAGCTTGCTGCACACTAACAGATGGGTCTTAAGTCCCCTGTGAAACCATTTGACTGATCCACTGGACACAAGGCTTATAATTCAGTGTGTGACCTTCCCTCCCCACCCACAAATTCTGTGCGGTGCCAGCTCACAAGCACAGTGAGATCTAATTCTGCGAGGGGGAGAGAAAACAATATGCCGAGGAGTGGTACATGTGTTTGTGGAAGGAGCTGGCGAGATGGCAGAGAGAGGTTTCCTGATCAAAGCAAAAGAGAGGGAAATCTGCCAGAGCCTCTGTGAAGTAAAACATCATAATTCTCCAGCAGGGTCAAGTAATTATCACTCCTGGTATGAATCAGCTTGTTTCCCACACCGGGCAGCCCTGACGCATGGGCAGTAAATATCACACTAATCTATCTACGGCAGTGTGGGACCCCTACGAGCCAGGAGTCCCCAGCAGCTGTCAGTTTGGCAGAATTGTATGAATTGGCCCTGCTGACGCTCCAGAACATTGTACATGTTTTCTGTGCTTCCAAGGACGTTCGAATGCTCTGCCCCCTCTGCATTTTCCTGCAGTAAAAGTCTATTGGGCTGTTTTTATTTAAAAACAAAACCAAAAACTTGCAAATGGAGTATCTCCTTCTTTGTTAAATTATTTAGGAATATAGAGTAATTTCTATAGGACCCTGCTGGTTTTACTCTATTACATTTTACTGATAACGTTCCTCTATAAGAAACTTCAGAAAGGCCCTAATCCAGCTGAAGCCCGTTGAAGTCAATTGACTTCCCGTTGACTTCAGATTGGGCTCAAACACTCATTTGCTCAACACTTCACCCTACGCCACAGGAGATGCTGTTCTAGCTCCAGCTATTCTTGCTCTGCTTGAAGGCCTCCAGTCCATGTGCTGCTCACAGATTTTGACCCTCCTTTGTCAAAGATACATTCCTTCTTCTCAGATGCTGAGGCTTTTGCAAAATCCTAATTCCTCTCTGAGCCTGACTTTTCATCCCATTAACTACCTCTGCCTCTCAGCTCCAGGTTCACCCTAATATGACTAATGACCTTAAAAAGCCCTGGTTTCTTCAGCATTTGAAAATCCTGCAACCTTACAGCACCTCAGTGCTGACATCAGAAACCCTTACTCCTTTCACATCCTGCCTGCTAGATCTGAAACCTTCAAATCTTCATAGCATCTTAACACAGATCTCACAAAGCCTGTCTTCCCTTCGCACCTGAAAACAATAAATGAAGTTAATTCACAAACCGATTTAAAAAGAGAACATAAATCCTGTCATATTTGATATACCTGTGCTGAAAGAGTAAGTGCTGTAATTTTGGGGAGAATGTGGTGTATTCTACATTCACAACATTCTGGAATCCCAGCTTTGTGTAAAACTCAACTTGACAACTTCCTAGTGTTTTCAGAAAGCACCCAAACTTCTCTAAGGCACTTGACTGCTCGTTTCAGAATGCACTGACTCATTCCTTCATTTCACTGCCCTTTTCAGTGTCCTGTTTCCTTTATGCACCCTTTTACTGATGCCAGAAAGCCCCTTCCAATTTCATGTGCTAGGATATTAATGTCTAGGACCAAACACAGGTTTAGAATCAGAGAACGTCCCTCTCCTTAGCACATAACTCATAATGACCTCGCTCTTCCTAGCATCTCATTTCCCATGTCACAGTAATTTAATTATTACTGTGACTATTACAGTGGGATCTGAATGTCCCACTTGAGACTGGTACTCCAGTATGCTCACTGCATAGTAAAAGTAAGAGTGCCTCTGCCCTGACGAGCTTACTAACTAAATAGAAAAGACAGTTAAAAGAAATGTTGTTATTGTATGAAACAGATAGGGACTTGCGATGGAGCGAATAAGTGACCGCTCAGGGTCACGCAGGGCATCTGTGGCAGAGCCTTGAATTAAACTCCGGTCCCAGGTTAGAGCTTTAATCAGAAGACCATGCTCCCTCTCTAATAGTCCACATTCCTGTTAGGAGACTTTCAAAATTCCGGTCTGTTTGCATCCTGGAAACTGGTTTGTGATTTAAACTTTTTCTATGGCTGAATTGTGCATATTTCGGCCAGCTTTTGCAGACAGTTAAAAACCCAGTAGAAATTATCTTTCAGGCTGCTAATATGGAGTCTCATCATCATTGTCGTTCTGGCATCTAAAATGTCAACAGGGCCTCTGAATAAATAGTTTGGCTAGGGCTGAATTAAATGAAATCAAACAGCTTAATCTTATACTGTACTTAAATAGTAGTTCCTATGTGCAAACAGTCTGGCTGACATAAAACAGCTGTGGTTGTCTAAAGAGCAGGCATAGAAGGATGATGAATGAGGGGGGACAAGGCTTGAGAGAAATGCTCTCTTTTATCCTCTCACCCTTTTGAGTTCTGGAGGGGGTCCTGTCAAGTTTGACAACCCTGAGAGCAAGGCTGCTAATCTTACTTGAAGATATCTCTCACCTTTCCCATCGCTGCTGTATCCTATGAGTCACATATTCAATGTTTACACCATCTAGAAGATGCTAAACAAAAATCAGAGGCCACCAAATGTATTTATTTTGAGCATTAAAATTCTTTTTCTTTTTGTGTCAGGTTAAAGTCAGAACACTTAGTAACTTGTGTATCTGCAGCAGCATGTTTTGGAGTAACTGGCTAAATTATTTCAAGGGAAATGATTTGTCAAGGTGCAAGATCCTGAAGAAGCTGTCTTATCTCATCAGTGAAGTTAGCCCTCTGTCCCCAGACAGATGCCTTGTGCCTTATTTGCATATCACCCTCACTTGTCTCATCAAGGTTTAGCAAAAGGACATAAAAGTTATAAAACTTGAATGCTATTTTAGACGTTAATTTATTCAGTGACATCCTCACAGTGTGATAGAAACGGAAACAGGAAATAGACTGCATTGTATATTATCTCCTCATATCATTGTTACATCATTGAAACCCCATTGACTTGAGGAAAATTCATGTTGTCAATAACAGGCAGTGAAATCCGCAGAGCACAGGCACATAATACCTTTTTTAAAAAAGTCATTTAATCTTTCTGCCTAGCTTAGTATTTTTATAGCATCCACCATTGTAAATTGGGACCCAAAATTACTCATATGAGCAATGCTGCAAGGTGACTTGTTTCAACTAATTTTATCTTGTCCCCAGTTAAATAAAAGCAGTGATTAACTTAGAAAGGTTTCTTACTAATTGTAAACGTTAGCAATAAATAACATGACTAGTAACCAGTACAACTGGGCCAGGAATGTGGTCACCGGTGCTGCTTTTATTTGATTCATAGGAAAGGGATTTTTTTAATCAATTGCAGTTTATTAATCACATGATCAATATGTAAACCCTAATAACGATCAGTTATCAACAAAACCAGTAGCTGTTGTACGTGATGAGAGCTAGATAGAGAACGGTAATTCCATTTCATGGGGGATTTTGACATCTTGAAATTTAGTTTTATTGAGATTTGAAATGGAAACCAAAAAATTTGAAATTGTCTGCAAAATGAAAGAGGAGCCCCAGTTCCAGGGCAGTCTGCCTGGTGGGTGTCCCCAAAGCAGGATACCTTAGAAGCCCTAAAAACCTGAAATGTTGGATGATACTAGAGATGGGGCAGGCAAGCGGGGAGGAAACTGGAATTTCATCAAAACTGACACATCTCCATGGAATGTTTTGATTTTTATGAAAAAAATGTTTGGTCTAATTTTTTCCAACCCACGATGTAAGTGAATGCACTTAAGATGTTTCAACCATTTTTTCACAGTATATTTTACAGCCATTTGATGTTCTTAGCAGACACTGCAATAAAAACAATAATAAAGAAAAGCCCCTTCCTGAAGAGGAAATAGATACCTTAAAGAATATTTTAATGATGGATAATAACAATACCTAGGTCTTATACAGGGGTTTTCATCTGTAGCTCTCAAAGTGCTTTATAAAAATGGTCAGTATCATCCAAATTGTACAGAATTGACTTTCTACTGTATGCTCTTCCCTATAGATACCTCAAAATAAATACACGTGTTTAGCATGAGTCTGTATTAAAAAGTGGTCATTCATTGCAGTTAGTATTTTATTTCAGATGCAGAAGTGTACTGCTGAGAGTGTATTGATGCTGAACAAATGTGAGCGTGTCTCCATTTGTTTATCCCCACTTTTATAGTCAGGACTGCAGCATGGTACACTTCTTAAAAAGTTTGCGCCTGCGGTTGTTGAAAAATAAATGAGGAAGACCTTCTTGAGACTGAAGAAAATAAATGACTAGCCCTCGGGGCTGAAGGAAATAAATAGGAAGGCCTTCCCAGGGCTAAAGAAAATAAGTTAAACATAAAAAAGATGCTATTTCAGGGACAAAGATTTATCATTTTAAAGTATGTGAGGGTGAGACTAATATTCTAAAATTCCATAGAGGAGTTTTTTGTTTTGTCTTTGGAAAATCCAATAAGCTCAAAAATACTGATCCCCCTTTGAATTTCAAAGTGCTTGCTGCTTCGTCACTCTGTCTCTTCTTCCTAGAATAAATTACTCTCCCCTCTTTCTAGCGGATTATGCTGCTGTGCCATTTTCTTCACAGGATATTTTGCATATAAGAAGTAAATTGTGCTATTTCAGCTTTGAGGCTTCTTGGCATGAGGATATTCTGATTTATTGTTTTCTCTTCACTAACTCTCCTTGAGAATATTTCAGAACATTTTGTGATGCACTGTTGTGGTTCATATGATCCCACTTTTCTTGTGTTGCTTCCAGAATGGAAAGTTTATATTGTTCCGTAGCAACAATAGTGGTTCTGCAAGTGACTTCTAGTGAGTACAGTGGGTTTGTTTTGTTTTGGAGAGGAATATGTTGGAAACCAAGAAACGCATAGAAGACATTGGGTCTGACGTGTTGTTCTGCCAGCTCTCACAGTTCTGGTCTGGGGAGTGTGGGAGGGGCGGAAAGCAGTGGTTCTGTGATATCCGGAGAATCCTGCTGCAGGCAGGATGTGATATTGAGGTCAGTGCATATCAAGGAACAGCCCCTCTCTGTGGCATGATCTTCTGGTACCTGATACATTTTGATTAGACCCTCCCCGGTTGTAAACTTCTTTGAGACGAAGGGTAAAACGGAATTTCTAGAGCAACCATTTTGCTGCTTCTAGTAAGGAGCCTTTCTGTCACAAAGGCCCATGGCAAAGAGAAGACCATCCCTGGGAATGGCCAGGGTTCTGTGGGGCTATGCTCTACTTCCCCCAGCAGTCGTTGGTATCTGCAGTGTTTCTATCCATCTCTCTAGCTGCTGTCCATCACTCTGGTATCTAACTGTGATCAAAATTATACAAAGCAAATAATGGACTATATTTCGCTTCGTATCACAAGCCATGCCAAGAATGTGTGTGGCTATGAGGCTTCCTAAATTCCTTCTACGTCTGTAGTTCTTACTGTGTAAAGGCTAATGTACCATAAAGACAGGGGTCATATATTTGTTATAATAGTGGTAAATTCCGTGGCCACTCAAATCTTGGCAAAAGGAGTTTGACACATGTGGACTAGAGCTGGCCGGGATTTTCTGTCAGTGTTTTTTCGACAGGAAATGCAGTTTTTGCAAAATCAAACTGTGCCAGGGGAAATTATGCTGATTTTTTTCCCCCCTCTATTTTCTGGCAAACGCTAGGGGTTAGCTGCACACTGCTGACACTGGAGGCCGTGGTATGACATCATCCTCTCTCCTGGTTCCGATGACTAGGGGAACAGATAGGTACAACTGTGGACCTCTACAACTGAGTGATAGTTGGGGTATGCAATCCCTTGCCCGTTTCCACACAATGAAGCAACAAACCCCTCCCCGTGGTGGGGAGAATGTGGTTCCGTTCACAAGGCTCACCGCTGTGAGGTTAACTGTTTTCTATTCCCCCTTCCCCTCCAATTTTTCCATAGCAGTGGAATACCTGAGCCATACTACACAAGCGATTGGACACTCCACTCTTTTCTCCAAGTGACCTTCCTGAAATATAAGTACAATCAAAGCCGCTCAGCTGAAATGTGGCAGCCCCAGAAGCGTGCCTGGAGGGGAATTTCCAACTCCATTTTGTGATTTTTTTGCTTCTGGCTGACAGTTGTAAAATGTGTTAGCTAATGAAGTGTTTTAAATGGATAAACGGGAAAACAGGGAGGCTGCCTGCCAAGCACAGGGTGTATTTAGGTAGCACCTCCCATCTGTAAAAGTCCGAGGTAAAATCAACAGTTGCATTGTTTTCTGAGACCCTGGGAGTGACTTCAGTGGCCAACGTACGACCAGCCTTAGGGTGGAACTAGTGCCTTGGGCAGTAAAATCGTCATGCTGCCCGTTATGCTTTGTTGTTTTCTTCTGATCTCCAGCTGTGCTTCCGCTATACTTTCTGGCATTGTCAGTACCTTGAGGGTAGCGTTGCAGTCTCCTGCATTCCAAATTTTAGCCTTGTCAGTGGTACGGATCATCTCTGCAGCGGCTAGGAACTAGAGCTGGACAGGAACCAAAACCCCTGGAACTGAATCCAGGATCTGGTCCAATTCCCAACTCCCCTCCCCCAGCATTTGGGGAACATCCAGATCCAACATTTGAGCTCCCACGGGGCCTACTTCGTTCCGTTCTAGAGGCAGGAAGTTCAGACCTGATGCCTTTGCTTGGGCCCATCTCTAGCATGGGTCATGTGGGTGGAAAGAGAAAAATGTGAGGGCAAGGAGAGGCTTCAGTTACCTTTTTCTGAATATTCTGAAGGGTCTTGGCAGCTGGGAAAACAGGAGAGCGTCATGATTGCAGAGCGTTGCCTACGGACTTGTTTAGCTGCACTGCCATGTCTCAGAGGGTCCTCTCATAATGACGTAGGTTTCACAAAGCCTATTTGACCTTTCCCCATCCTCTTCCAACATCTTTTGTGGGAGTGAGTGCCAGAAATATTCCAAATGAGATTACAGGAATACAGCAAACTGTATTTCAGCTTTTTGCTGTTGTTTGTGAGCCCCGAAAGCATGATGAGCAGTACACAAGAAACAAAAGCCTGGCCTCTTGCTCTAAAATCTTACAATCTAAACTGCAGCTGATACAGATTTGACACAATGGCTATGAGATAACCAGAGAGATTCTGCCTTAGGCATTGCTCAGTGACATGTCCACAACCACACTGCAGCATAGGGAAATTGAGGTGGAGGGGGAAATGCTGCCTTACACTTATGGAGATATTTGGAAAGTTATCCTCACATAAAAGAATTTCTCTACTAGAAAAAGCTAATTGCAACACTGTTAATTGCAAATTTCTCTTCAGGAGCAAAATGTTTCACACAGCTCTTCTTGCATTACTCAACTCTGCCAAAAGTATTGGAGTCAGAAAATGGAACAAAATTTGTCAGCTTGTAGTAAGGGCTTAGTATAAGTATAAGCTTCGGACAAACTTACAAGGTATAGTAGAAGCTTACCATGGGAGAAGAAGATCTCCTTTGTGTACAACACTATATTGTAGAGATGACCACTCACCCAATTCATAATTTAATTCATCTGGCCTCAGAGATTGAGGAATGCATTTGTGCCCCAGAAATCTCTAAAGGAGTGTGCTGTATAGGTCTTGGGCCATTGTCTAAATGGCATTATGTGTCATTATATCCAGCTTTTTTTCCTTGTCAGTCAATACAATGGCTTCTAAATGTCCCTTCACGTAGGTCATCGTCACAAATCAAATTTGACATACAGAAGACTTACAAAACATGAAATGTGAGAGGAAGGGATGCGGTAGAAATTGTGTTTAGAGTCCAGCCAGTGGTGGCATTAAAGAATTTTTGAAGCAGTAGTGAAGGCCAAGAAAGTCTTATTTTCCTTCACCACAGGATCCACAAAGTTCATATCACCATAGTGGTGAGCTATTAATCTAAGCTGTCTCCACTCAGAGACAAGTCAGTGCTTTCTAGCTGGAAGGAATTTTCTATTACTTTTCAGGTAAGATCGATTGGATTCAGTTTGAATTATGATAAGAGTTATAAAAAGGCAGGTGTCTTTTTTTTTCCCCGCTTCAGTAATGCACAAATGGTTTCTTCAGACTTCCAAATAAATTCACCTTGGGCTAATGTAACCAACCATGGAGTGTTTCAGGCCAAAGCAAGGGAAACATGGGTTTATAAAAAAAAAAAAAGTTTTGCTATCTTAGGGCAAGGTTTTAATTCTCCTTACACACCTGGGCAGGGGACTACAGGGGTGTAGTGCACCCCCTAAGCCCCTTGCATGGGCTACCCATAACAGTAACTTCCACAGCACCATTCCTGCACTTCCTATGCACTTACCACTTCTAATGCAATGGCGGGCACCGATGAGTCAGTGCAGAGAGAGAAGCAATCTACTCCAGGTGTAGAGCTGGCACGTATTACTTCTAAACTCTTCCCTTGCCCCCTGAAGTAAAGGGGAGCCAAGAACTAAGGCCTTGTCTACACTAGAAAGTTTTGTCGATAAAAGTTTTCCAGCATACAGCCACCGCTGTAATTGAATCGCTCTTGCGTGTCTTCACTGTCTCCTTTTGTCCATTCACACCATCAGCTCTTTTGTCGACAAAGGGAGAAGTGCACTGTGGGTAGCCATCCCATTGTGCGACTGCATGCAGGGTGCTTTGGGAAGGGTTTGCAATGCCTCACGGGACAGGCACAGCATCACAAGACGAAGGTTTCCGAATCCCATCGTTCCATGAGCATCCTACTAGTTTGACAGACGCTTTTAAACTGCCCAGTCAGCCAAGCTGACACTGCTGAACACAGGCAGAAGAAGCCCACAGAAGTGGGGGAAGAATGAGTGAGTGTGTGTGCACGCTTGCAGGCTGGTGGGCGTGAGAGAGAGAGAGAGACAGACAGACAGTGTTTGTTGGGGGACAGTGACTGTCTTCACTCATCCTGTCTCTTTAAGTTCACACGGGGAGGTGGAGGTAACCAATCCCAAAGCAGAAGCTGCTACACAGACAGCTCTTAGCTGGCGTCCCCCTTTCCCCACACCCCTTAGCAGAGAGGGGTCTGTACATCCACCGGGAAAGGTGGGGAAGAGGGACACAGCCCGCACCTCCATCCCTGGCTCTGCGTGGCACAGCAGGAGTTACACCCCTTCCCTGTAGTTAGGGCAAGCAGGCAGTACTGCCGTGCTGTGCTGTGGAGTGACTTCCATGGTGCGTTAGCTTGAAATTTTTGAAAACTTCCTGGGGCTTTGAAAGGAGAGGGGCAGAGTTGGACAGCGTCAGGGCAGCTGAGTTCCAGCTGTTTACCGGAGCAGTACTCACGGCGGCACGCTGGGATAATCGGGGGGCTATTTGCAGCGGTATAAACTAAGCGCGGTGTCTACTTTGCCGGCAAAGGCTCTATGCCTCTCGTGTAGGTGGTTTTGCCCTTTTGTTGACAAAAGGGTCCTTGCAGTGTGTACACCAGGATTATTTTGTCGACAAAACTCTCGAGTGTAGACCAGGCCTAAATTGTGACTGAATCATAGTCCGGCTTTTGGTCTGCTCTTGGGGCAGTCCAGTTACATGCTGCCTTCCCTTGGAGCTAATAGCCAGGCTACAATTGTACCCTTTAAGGGCTGTAAAAAGTCATTCTAAAAATGCTGCCACATTTGTTTCTCAATGACACCATTTCTGATTTGCTCATTAGATTTTTTTTTTCCTCCATAGCTGCCACCCTGCACAATCCCTCCCGAGAACGGAAGTCTTTTTGGTTTGTGCATTATCACCAGTAATTCTAAATCCTGCTGTGGAAACGAAGTTAACAATTCCGTTGATTATGCACAAGTCAGAAAATATTCTGGCTAACTCCCCTGCAGTTTTATTGCATATGGGGCACTGGGCTTTGTTGAGCAGAACTGTTCCAAAAATGTAAGCTAGGGAGGAATTAGCACATTTAAAAAAAAATAAAGTTTAATCTAAATTTGGTTTTGATGCAAGTTTTCTGTGACATACTTACCATGTTCATTTTTAAAATCAGGAATTACTTCACTTGGAGTGCCGCTGACACTGGGGAGGAGCAATAATTAGTGCCCAGCAATAACATACAACTGTTTAAAGCAGGAAATGATGAAATACTATATTCAGTTTAGACTCAGGCCCGGTCTACACTTACCTGAGAATTTGGCAGCAGTCGACAGGAGGTTACACAAGCTACTCTGCGTAGCTTGCATAACTCCCGTCGACTTCTTTACTCCTCTTCTATGCGGCATCTTCACTGGGCTGCACCACATGAGGGGATGGTTTTACCACATCGATTTCCAGATCAATTGAGTAGGGCTTCCCTGACCGCTCAATTGATCCAGATAGATCAATCTGACAATGGCAAATTTGCTGCCATCAGTGAAGACGTACCCCTCGTGCTGCAATGCCTTCGGCTTGTGCATCATTGAAGTCAGTGGGGCTCTGCACGTGTGCAAAAGTGCCCTAAGCTTTCCAATAACCTTATGTAGGACCATGGTTTTCCATCTCGTCGAAATGATGTTGTCTCTCAGATGCTCCAACTGTTATAATTCCATACCCCATTAGAAACTTGAGCAATAACACTTCCATCTGCTGCTTGATATTCCATAAATACTGTCTAGGAGATTAAAACAGTGTTTGTCTCCCTGTGAACTCGTGCTAATGCTTGCTTTTTCCCTTGCCTGCATAACTGAGTCATGCACATCAGCACATGGGAGACATTGCAAGGAAATATCTCCACCCCTCCCTGGGAAGAATATGAGCAAAGTAGGCACCATGTGATTTTCTTACAGAACCGTTAAGCAGAAGTAGTAGCACAGCAAAAGATTGCCACACTTCATTGTAGAAACAGGGCTATTCTGCTGTCTAGCTAAGCACATCAGATGATCATTTAAGAAACCGGATGTATACAGTCTCACTCAAGATTTTTATTTGTCTAAGGCATTAAAGGGGGTATGTTTTCCCAACAGTATTTCTATTTAAGAATGTTTTGACACAAAGATGTTCCTCTGCGGAGAGTTGTAGTTTGAATACAAATGGTTCTCCTCAGCTTTGTATTTATTACAAAAGCATTTAGCCAAAGGTCACAAAAGGCTATTTAGCATTCACTTGCTGAATAATAGGCAGACATACACTTTAGTATACAATTATGGCTTTTTATCTTATGGGGATACATTAGCTTTTATCTTGTAAACGGAGAGATTCATGCTGTTGTTCCCCCCCACACACACACATCCTACCCCCCAACCCCCGTTTCTGCTCTTAATACTTTCAGTAGATGCACATTGTAAAAGCCGCACAAGATCAAATCTCTCCTGGTTTCGGTTTTATTATATAAAACCAAAGCATTCGAATAAATAATTTGTGTTGGGCTGGTGCACTGTGGTAGGCTGGGCATAATCCACTCTGGGAGCCATCAGCAAAAGTACAAGTGTGACATCTATTGACAGCGCAAGACTAGAATCCAGCTGTTACATTGAACAGACAGATGCCAAACAGAATGAGGGTATGCAAAATGCTACACTATCGCTCCCAGCAAAAGCAATAATGGAGCTCCTGGCTAGAATACACCTGTTTACTAGCCTAATCTAAGGGTGATTTTTAGAGCATCTTTTTATGGGGAAACACTAGGTCTGCCTCTGCGTCTCATATGTTTTCCCTGCTTTAATGTATTTTCTAAGAGATCTTTGAGCTATTGAAAGCAATATGATTTATATTATTTCTCCCTATTATAAAGTCTCTGCTGTCAGCATTAACAAGACTATCGACTTCATTATTATTTGTGCTGAAAGGGCCTGGTCAGAATTGAGGCACCACAGCGGGGGCTGGTGTACAAACATATAGAAAGACATGATCCCTGGCCCAAATAGTGTAAGAGCCAGATTGTGGAGCCCTTACACACCCTCGTAAGCCCTAGCCCAGTTGAGTAGTCCCAAGAAAGACAACTGGAGGATGATGTGAATAAGGGCCCTAAGCAGACAAGACCACAAACAGTAACAGAGAGCATAGAAGGGAAATGTCAAAAGTATAAAACATGTTATTTACATTTTCTTAAGCCATCCTACCACCTTACCCTGCTGTTCCTGGACTGTCCTTTCCTGTTTTTTCTTGACCAACTGGGATTTCTGGGGATTGTTTTTGAGGAAGATACCTCACTGGCCACGTTGTGACCTCCATTACTGGGACATGACCTATGCAATGAGACTTGTGTTGAAGTCTAAAAGACGTGGGGAAAGGGTTCTTCCTGCTCTCCATCAGTAGAGAGTTCCACAGCCAAAGGCACTTCCTTCATTGAACATGTTCCACCTTTGTCATCGGACAATTTCACTGTCCACTCTCCTAGCCATAACTTCCGTTGGGACTCAAGAATTCTAGGTGTGCTGTGAAACGAATAGTGGTATTTAAGGTAGTTAGGTTCTATAGAAGTTTGTTTAGAAGGGGCATGATGAGCTATTATTTGATGGCGAGCCAGGGCAGAAAACAGAGGTATGGTGAAATACATTCTCACCATTTTATTCCTGTCAGGTGACAAGCTCCTGCATGTTGGACCAGCTGAGCTTATGCATAGCATTCACCTTCATCCCTCTGATGGGAACCCAACTTGGAAGTGAAAAAGGCATGGATTACTACATTTTACAAAAATGCAAATAGAAGTCCTTGCTCCCACTTGGAACACAAATAAAACTACAATACATACCTGAAAGCCTTGCAGGGGCATAGCAAGAAGCATCATAAAATCAAAAACACCAGCAAAATCTCTTCTGATCTCTGTTTTCCCCCATATTGATATTTCTTTCAAAAGAAATATATTCCTTCAATAAATGCTCATACAAGATGAAAATTTATGAGTGAGAGCAGTGTGTGCAAGTTCTAAATTTGCCTGTTCTCCAAGCCCCAGATGTTTAGCACCAAAATTAAAACTCAAGTTGAGGGAGATGAGATAGTATCGCTAGGGCATTAGGGGCGGGGGGTGAATATGGCTATTCATTTGTAATTTTGTTTTGTTAACTGAGATAAAAGAAAGCTTTTTGCACAAGATTATATTAGGTGTGATAGATTAAGTTTGAGAATCTTTGCGCTGTCTTGTGCTACTGAATAAATCTGATTGTTTGTTACAAGCTAATAGTTCTGTTTATGATTTTAACTAGGATATTTCAGAGTAAGCCAGACTTCTTCTTGTTTTCCCTCTAAGGTTCTTGACTATGCGGAAAAGGATTGAAGATTGTGTAAAAGTAATGGAATTAGGCTGTTAGGACAGCTCTGCTTAATGTGTTCTCAGTCTTCCTTTGCTTGAGAGATTCATCTTTCTTAAACTCTCCCTTCTCTGCAGTACAGCTGAACAGAATAACATTAGCTACTGCTTGTCATTCTATCACTAGTTAGACATACCCTTCTTTCACATGAGAAAACTCAGAGCAATAGCACTCATTAACTGCTTACATTAAAGCCTTGCCAAAAACCAGGTTGGAGTGCGAAAACTCATTTACACCTGATACAAGGAGATCGTTAGCTAGCGGAACAATTATAGGAAATGTAAGGCTAAATCACTGGAAAGAGGATTCCTATATAAGGTGTCTAGAAACCATTAACTCTTTACAACACTGAATATCCAGAGGTTTTTTGCTGTTGTGTTGGTTTTGGCATTTTCTCTAACCTCAATCTTGTACATAAACCAGTGAAAAGATGTCATCTCAACAACTGCTATATTTTATCCAAGTGTGCTAGTCAAATTCAGTTTAAAGAAATAAAAAGGGCATGTATATTTAGTTTTGACTGCATGTGGATGATCAAGAAATATTTTCCTTTGCAGCCGGCCTTTCTCTTCAGCCAGCTAGAGAGATTTCAGAGGAGAAAGTAAGGAGAAATAAAAGGGTCACATGTTAACTTTCTTTGGCAGGAAATGGCAGTATTGATATCCATTGCTAGCAATGTGAGACAGACATTGTGAGAAATGTCAAACCTTGCATTAAAATAACACATTTTATAGAGGAAACCTGTGACATTCTCCAGGTGCAAGTTGGTCTGCTGGATGGCCATGTCCCCTTAGGTCCCTAGCCTGAGATGCCTTTTACACAGCAAACCCCTCCAGGCTCTGCTCACTCACAGCCACCAGCATGTAAAGTCACTCCCAGCTAAGTACATGAATGCTACGCCCAGCCTCCATGAGCTACATACAAGGTGATATCCTTATATCCCCATTAATAGCCTTGTTTCCCCAGAAATGTGCATCTAACACTGTTCAGTACCCTCCTGGGTGGTGTAAGCTCATAGATATTCCAGCAATGGGTAATGCTTACACACCAGGCTTGTTGACCTAAGTAGAGATTCCCACAACACATCAATCAAAACACACAGGTTTAGATAAAACAATAGAACAAGTTTATCAACTAGAAAAAGATAAATATTTAAGTGATTGTAAGTATGGATGCATATAAATCAGGATTGGTTACAAAAGAAATAAAAAGATAAACACACAAGCTAATTCCTAAACTTTAACAAGGCTAATAGTTTTATAAACAGACAAGAGTTTTTCTCACCAAAAGCCTATTTCAGTCTGTACTGGCTGGAAAACCCCCAGGCCACGACCACTTCCCAGTTCAACAGTGCCTCTCTTGTCTTTCAAGTTGTCTCGCTGTTGTGAGTAGAGATGGAAGGGGAGAGGTGAGGAAGTCACTGTTCCCCCTTTTTTTCTATCCTACTCCACCTTGGCAGATTACCTCCCACTAGGTTACAGACAGCTGTCTCCCATGTACGTGAGGCTTGAAGCATGTCTGGGAAGAAATGTAAATTCTTTGTTTATACCATTCCCCTCTGCTGATGAATAACCAGTTAAGTAGGTAGTGACCCGTTAGCACTTTGCTGGAATGCCAGAGCGTCTTTGTCTCTGAGAAATTGGTTTGTGGGTGTTACCCAGAATTACAACGTATTCCAATAACAATCATACACTAAAATCTCATAGCTTTACACACAGTGTTGTTACACATAACTTAACAGAACAATGATATTCAGCATATTGAGCTTTCAAATGATACCTCACGAGGCCTATTTTGTACGAAATATATCCTAACCGTATAAAAGTGGTGAGCATGGGGTACAGGGTCACACAGAATCACACATTATGTTTACCCATGTCAGAAGGACTTCCATACAAGGCCTTCACAGAAAGGGTTGGATTGGATATGGTTACCTGAATGGGCGGTTCTGAGAAGTAAATTTGTTTTATCGAGTTAACTGAAGATTTCTCCTTGCTGACAACCACCTCATTTTGAAGCACACTGCGTATATGTGTTGCATTGTCCTCCTGAGGCTGCTTCACATGGTTGTGGTAATCTCCTAATGTAGTTTCTCCCTTAGCTGAAAAGATAGAAGCCCTGTGTGACAATCTGGGCAATTTGTCTGTCTACAAGGTAATAAATCTGTCTGAGATTATGAAATCCTTGTATGCTTAAACCCTTATGATTATCTGTCTTCTAGCCTCATGTTCCCTGTGCTAAGGAGACAAGGGAGCTGTGCTTGTATGTCTGCCTATGAATTGGTCAGTCATTAAAGACGATCAAAACCTAAGTAAATTTTTCTGGGGAGCGCAAAGGAGCAACTGCATCTTAGATAAAAAGCAATTTTTTCCAACTTCTTTGCAGGGAAGCTGGAGTTTGAAGTAAGGGAATTTCCCCAGAAGCAGGACAAAGAAAAACCAGGTGTTAACGCTAGCGTTTAAAAATTCAGAGTGACTCTCAGAGGCAAATGAAAGCTTGGGGCAGGAGAGAGGTACAAAGGAGGCATGCTTCTATAACTGAAAGGACATGTTTTGACGGGGGGAGCAAAGAGATCAGCCAGGAAGAGGGCAGCTGGCTGCAGAAGAGAGAAAAGCTCTGTGATTTGGAGGAGAAGCCATGAGGTATAGGACAAGGATCCTGGTCACCCCGAAAGGATGGCTGATCCAAATCCCAAAGGATGCTGAAAAGGCAGGTAACGACACGTAGCCATGTTATTATTTTTACCTACAACTGTGTATCTCTTGACTCTTGGCTTTCTAAAAGGTAATGGGGATAGAAAGCCTTTGTCTGTTTGCTTCAACTGTCACATGTCCCTAATGAGGTAAACTGTAAGATCAAAGGGTTGGACCTCCTGGAAAGGGTATACTTAAGCAATTAGTGGATCTGGTTGGTTGGCACCCTTCTCAGGACCTAGGCAGCTGAAGCATAGGGTCTCATCTCTTAGGAGGGGCTGCTAGAAGGAGAATCTGCACCTCAAAAGTAAGCATACAAACCAAGAGGCAGGGCCTGAACTCAGCTCAAAATCAAGAAGGCTTAAAAGCACATGGGATCCAAACACAGCAGCCTGGTGAGTATCCAGCAGGGAGAGCTTGACTACTCCTTTAATTCAAAAAAAGACCATGTTTTGGGAAATGAAGGGACGAAGTTCCGCACCTGCTGCTGATTCACAATGAGACTTATCACATAATTGTGGCATTAGCACTAAATAGTTATGACCAGATTTAGTCCAAGTGTTATGTGGCTAAACAGGTATTTGTATGTATAAATGGCCAAATCTAGTCATTTGTGCTTTTGTTTACCCAGTTTATATATGAATGCAAAATTAGGCATTCATTTGGGCCAGGAGTTTGCAGCTACATACGTCAGATATAGAATTCTTATAAAGTTAGGTTGAAAAATTTGAACTTTTCTGACATGAAGACCTTCAGTTTTGAAGGCCAAAGAAAGAAAAAGACACATTTGAAGCAAAATATATTGACCTCTTAAATACACGACAGTAGCATGGACAAAATGTACTCCATTGTCTGCAATTCATTTACTAATTTTATTATAATTGGAGACTGAACATTCATTAATTATACTGAGTTTATTCAGAATAAGTCAGATAATCATTACTTTTTACAGATGCTCACGAAGGTTGTAATTAAAGAGCCTTTGCCATTCTCAGTCAAACTCTATTAACCAGTCTTCTACTGTTCCGAGCTTTCCTTTCTCATCACCGATTCCACAGCTCTTTTGCTTTGTGTAGTGTTGCTCAGAATTTAAAAGCTACTGCTTTTCTCCCCAAAGTAGCAGTGCTTCAGTGATGAATGATCCTGGCATACCCCTTCTTTTTTTCACTTTGTAACATTTCCAGAATTGTCTGGGATCTTGACATGATGGTACCATCTCAATGTGAATCAGTAACAACTGAAGAGAACTGGTTCATAATGTGAAGTAATGTCTTTGAACTGAAAAGGTACCCGAGGCCTTTCTGGAGCATGCTCACTAACTACCTGTCTGTAGGATTTGTGTGTTCTCAGATAGGCATCATAACCAAACATGTATCTTGGAGAGGACTACAGGGTAAAGCCATACTTTCTTTAGGGGATGTGCAATCTGCATTGCATTCTGGGCCTCTTTTAAATTCTAAGGCATGCTGGCCCAGTGTGCCCATGTGTGGCTATGTAGCAGTGCTTTCAGTGACTGGTCAGGATAGAGTCAGGACTAGAGCTAACAATTATTTTCCACAGGAAATTTATTAAAATTTACAGTTTTAAAAATTTTTTCCTTAAAAACATGTTGGTATTTTGGCCTGTACAGGCCAGCCCTCATCCATACATCTGCCTATCTGCTTAGGTGACATTTTTATGAGCAGTTTCATTTTCTGAGAACTCATGAAAATCCCAAGTTACAAGTGGCTTTATTGAGAACAGAGACCATGGAGCCCAATTCACCGCTTCACTAGTATAACTTCCCTAGAAGTTGCTGGTATGCACTGTTATAAAGCTAGCATAAGTGAGAGAAGAATCAAGGCCAAAGGCTTTTCGTGCAAATGCAATATAATATACAGGTGATATGACATGCCATTTTAAGTTAATGCTCCTGCTAAATCTCTTACTAATTTTATTGCCTTTATGGAAGACGTTACTCTCCACCATACCAATAATACACTGACTGGAATATATAAGCACATATCTGCATTGTACTTACTTTAATGACTTCTAAAGGAGATGTTGTGGTCTGACACGTCTGGTAACATTTTTAGTCAACAAATCATTGATAGACATCTTGAATACTGTGCAATGAGATAAGACGATAACGGCTATAGTTATTGGAGTCAATGATTGATAAATAATGAGTCACTTAGGGCTCCAACCTGCCAGTACATGGATGAACAGAATAGTACTGAGCCACCAACTGGAACTGCTGACCATGGTGCTTTATTACTCATTATTGAATTAGGTGAAGTAATCTAAGTTGAATGGATATTGTTGGCTGGAGGGCTAGCAAAAATATCAGGTTCAGAATATACCATAAGTCATTGGCAACTGGTTGGGCCTAGTTGGTCCCCAATGAACCTGACATATCCCCTATGGGGAAGGCAAGTGGTTGTGAGAGTTGTTTCTGGGGTATCTTAGAAACATTTCTAGTGGTGGCTCCTTGAACCTGCCTTGCTCTCAGCTTCATCTATGTGTTTATTGTTCTTTAAGCACATTTGAGTAATTGCTATCTCTGGCTGATACTAAGAATAACTGAAAAGGTTTTATTGTGGGATTTCCAAGGGAGTCTAAGGGATTTAGGCCCCCCCAAATGTCACTGAAATTTCCTTAGGCTCCTTTGAATATCCAAGCCTTGTTCCTTTAATTTGGAAGGAAATCATCTGATTTTTGCCTCTGTTGAATTCAGTGCCTAAGCTCAGGTCGATGATGTCAATAAGAACAATATTGAGCCATAGATGTGCAAAATATTGCTCTAAGTATCATGGTCCCAACTCAATGGGACCACTTCTGGAATAAGATATCACTCAGAGTGAGTAATGATGGTAGTATCTAGCCCACTACTGTTGTTCCATATCCTTAGATCCTTTGGAGTAGCGTGTACTGATATTTTCTCCTCTTCCAAAAGAGAGAACTTCCCGTCAACTCTTCTGCAAGCTTCAAAAGTATAGTGTGATTTATGGTTATCCTGATTCGTGTGCTGCTTCATTTGGGCTCTGTGGTATTATTGAATAAAAGCTGGGGTTTGAAGAAGACTGATTTACACCTCCCACCACAATTATATATATATATATATTTTTTGCGCTCTTTGCATGTCCAAGTTCCATTTAGAACCCAAAGTGGAGATGATGAGCTACCACAAGAAATTTCTCATGAAGCTTCCAATCAATTTCACAGGCTCTAGAGGTTTGTATATAATTTGCTCAAGTGTTTGAACACCTGAGTGCTTACCTGAAACAAATCCCCAGAGCAGATGAGTGAGGTTCAGCCGTCACTGCTACTGAGTCTGATTTGCAATAGTTATGTCTAGGAGCATGAGGAAAGTCCACCAGAAATAACAGCCACATATACTGCCAGAGATGAATTAAAAGGGATGGAGTGACTGCTGGCACTTTCTGATCTCTCTTTCCCCACACTGCTATTTGTTGCTCAGGTTCTTCTGTGTCTGGATTTATCTGAAGTCTGACATTCAAATACAAATTGAAATTTAAACTTTTAGATATATGTGCATCACCTATTCAGAATGAGGTAGTATGAGTTACAGGCTAGCCCCACAATGTCAAACAGAAGAGGAGCCAGACTGCAAGGGAAGGAAGCCGTATTATATTTGGCAGATGTTCTGTCTTCACAGGAAAGACATGACCCTTGCAGTAAATAGAATTTCCCGCAAATTAATGGAATATTCTGCAAACTTGTCAGTCTGTTCTCTTAACTCCTTGAGGTTTTACATTCTCTGAAAATAACAAGCTCTGGAAAGTTGGAGACCAGTTAATGGTGTCAGAAGAGAATGTCTATACCCTACCACCTGGATTCCCCTTAGTACATTCAAATCCAAGCATGCCATCCAAGTGACATACTTTTTGTAGGCTTAGGATGTGGGACCACATTTATCTTTTTCAGCTTCATCAAAGAAACATTTTAGCAAAGTTTAAAATTAATTAACATCACACAGCTATATCTGAATCCCACAGATTAGATTAAATTTTATCCAATAAGAGCAGAGAAGCCTGATCCTCTGAATATAAACGAACACATCGTCTGCATGAGATCTGATTGAGAAAATGTATCAAAAAGGCAAATTAAATACCAAGAACACAACAGATTTTCCACAGAGAAACACCGTGGGAAGTGAAAAACCATCTGTACACAGAAGGACAGAAGGACATTTTATGCATGATATTGGCCAGATAATATTTTCTTTTTCGTGCACAATCCATGTTAAACATTTTGGTAAAACAGATACATTAATGCACTTTTGCTTATCCTGCAGAGCAAATATGATACATTATTTTTCCAGCATTCTCTCTGTGCTGAAGCTCGTGCAATACAGATTGTTAAAAATATTCAGGATTTTTATCTAGCTTCCAATCTTATAAATAATTCCATACTCATGAGTTTAAACTACTACTAACCTTTCCTGAACTTGTTTGGTTCATGTGCTATATGTTAGGTATCCAACGGAAATTAGCCCCACTGTAAAAAAACAACAACAAAAAAACAGTAATAAGAATTGCACTTTGCACCATGTGTTTCAGAAACTCAGAAAGATGGCCATCTGTTATTGCCTGCGCTCTGAAAGAGCAGCATTCCTGCAATGTAGTCGCAGCCCAGTAGCCTTCCATATGCCGCTATGTCACCTGGCACTTCGTAGGCGAAGATGCCCAGCCACCATATGGAACGAATGCTACTTTCTCATTATTTCAATGAAACCTGTAATTGAGAGATGTCTTGCTCTGGTGCCACTAGCACAGATAGAAACCTGATGGGGGAAAAATTCAGGCCAATGCTCATTATACCATTCAGCTAGTCTCTTGTAAGTGCCACAAAACATCCAAAAGGACTAATAAGACACAAGATTTCTATTGATTTACAGAAGAGTCAGATAGCTCCAAACATATGAGTTAACTTTAAGAATGTTTTTTTGCTAATAACACATGGTGTTAAATATTTTTTTCCAAGGATACCTTGTTCTTTTCTATATACTTCACATTTCCCAAGTGTAGCCAACTTCAGCCTTTAAAAAATAAACAAGCCAAGCTATCCTTAATACCCATTGATTCCCATGCAGCCTAGTATGATATACACACCATACAGTGGGGCTGGCCAGTGAAAATCACTCTATTTCTCTGAGCTGTCATTGTGCCTCTGGAATCTGCAAAGACTTGTGTGAGTTCAAACTAATGAACTGAGACCTCTGGACAATTATTTACTTTCAAATTGGTGACGTGCCTTTTTTTTTTTTTTCCAGTTCAGGAAATTAACCTCCACGAAAGCCAGCTTGCTCTACACAAAATTAATAAAGCAAAGCATGCTGGCAATAACATGCACATGTTTATTTATATGAGATGTCTTTAGCTAGAAGGGCTACATGTGAGAAATTGCTTCAAAGGGCTGCACTGCAAGGGGATTTACTCCCTGTCTGGACCCATTTTCATGTTATTTCAACTCAGAATCAAGGGAACTTAGGTCCCCCTTTGAATGTATAAGGTTAAGGTCCTATTAATGCATACTCTGCCAGCTCAGTTTAATATTTTTTCTTGATAAGAGGTGGAGGGGTTGGCCATTCAGATCTAACAGGGAGTGGAATGGGACAAAATTGTGAGGAGTTATAGACTGAGGGCTTGCCTATACAGTAAGTTATTTTGCTACAAGCCGAGGTGCAAATCTATTGCACGTCAGCTTGCTGTACAGAAATATCTCATGGAGACACTGCTATAGCTCACTAAAAGTTCTGGATTGCAGTTTAGTGTACTACTACTTGCCATGTAGAAACTCGCTGTCTAGACCACTCAACCAGGGGTATGCGTACTGTGACAGGGTCAGGCCTGATGGCTACGCCAGGGTGCTGGAAGGCCGGTATATCAGCCCCAGGCTCAACAAAGCCCTGTTCCCCGGGTGACTCAGCAGGGGGCCTGATTAGGCAGTTAGGCCACCTGGGGCTGCTTAACCAATCAGGCCAACTGAGGTCAATCAGGAAGCCCCGCCCCAAACACTTAAACCCTGCAGGGCAGGCAGTCAGTGTGGGTTGTAGGAGCTTGGAGA
>ML675637.1:14139096-14381377 GCA_007922155.1 Mesoclemmys tuberculata
GGAGGGCAGAGCACCTGGTTGGAGAAGCGGGGAGCAATCCACGGACTACATCCGAGGGAAGGTAGCAGTACCTCGGGGTAGAGAGGACTCCGGCACCCCCCCGACCCTTCCCCAGCTGCACCACCGGCCCGGCCGGCGAGGCACAAGGCCCACAAGGGCAGAGTACTTTTCCCTCCTCTGCCCCCACCCCACCACAGTACCCTCGGGTACGCAGAGGTCTTCTAACAGGTACGTCAACTCATCTAGATATTTGTCTAAGTTTACAACAGGCTACATAAAAAGAACAAGCGAAGTCAGTACAAACTAAAATTTCATACAGACCATGACTAATTTATATGCTCTATGTACTATGCACTGAAATGTAAGTACAATATTTCTATTCCAACTGATTTATTTTATAATTATATGGTAAAAATGGGAAAGTCAGCCATTTTTCAGTAACGGTGTGCTGTGACACTTCTGTATTTTTATGTCTGATTTTGCAAGCAGGTAGTTTGTAAGTGAGGTGCACCTTGGGGTGTGCAAGACAAATCAAACACCTGAACTGGGTACAATAGTCTGGAAAGGTTGAGAACTGCTGGTCTAGCCAAGCCCTGACTATGGGTCCCTGATTCCATGGACAGTTTGAACCTATAATCTTTAGTTAAATCTGAACATGGTTGAAATGGAGGTTGCACTGGTGAAAGTGAGGGCAGAATTTTGAACCCAATGTGTTAAGTTACACAGATTCAGCAATCTGTTAGGATCTTCCTGGAGCATTCATCACCATATTATCTACTCATTGAATGAAACCTCATTCAAAAGGTAAATCTGATGTGCAACTTCAGCTGTGGCCTGTAAAATTGAATTCATATGAGTGGAACACATGTAGCAGATGTATTCCAATACAAATTTCTCTAGTAACATTATATAGTCAATCATGAATTAGAATACAAACATTCGAGGCAAGGAAGAATAATTTTCAAGGAAGAATTTGACTCTCTTATCTTCTTTTACTGCTTGGGGAATAGCCACCGATATGAGCACAGCTGTATGTGTTTCGGGGGGTGGGGGAAGTAGAGTGTATCCATTATTTTGACTTCTTCAGTGGCAGGCTTTTGACTTTTTTTCCCCCAACTGTCTGGATTGATTGCATATTTTTGAAAATTAAGCTATGTTGCTCAGTTATGATTGGTCATATAAATCATTTTCCTTCCCCATCCCTCCACCAACTGGATAAGCATGCAAACCCTTTAGGGCAATATACTTGAGATTTGATTTAAATTTTTCTTTTCCTGCACATTTATTCCAGTAAATTCAATTGGTTCAATTTTCACAAGGAAAGTGGAAGGACTAACATGGTTCTTCCAAATAAATATTCATCGATATTTTGTGTTTTTGCATTTTTTCATAGGTGTAGTAGAAATGAACTTCTCTTGGAGAAGGGAGATCACCCAAAATGAATGGCAGGGAAGTGAAAAACAAATAAAA
Source organism: Mesoclemmys tuberculata (assembly GCA_007922155.1). Classification (NCBI taxonomy): domain Eukaryota; kingdom Metazoa; phylum Chordata; order Testudines; family Chelidae; genus Mesoclemmys; species Mesoclemmys tuberculata. The sequence continues at coordinate 14,140,567 of ML675637.1, forward strand.
GGAAATACTTCCCTATAAGGTATATTATAATCGAGCTGTGAAAACCACGACCCAGATGTGAGAGTCAAAGGCTGTCATTGGAGTTTAAAGAAGACTAAATAATGAATTACCAGTAACAACTTTTGTAATTAGGCATGCTAAGTTAAGGGCATGCTAAGGTGATGTGCTCAGTTACCATGGTGATGAACACGTTATAAGGAGCAGAATATAATGGAATGGAGTGCTTCCAATTGAACGGTGGGGGAGAGAATCCAAGGGCATAGGAACAAAAACTCATGAAAACCATAAGAGGGGGGAAAGATTCTGATAGCATGTATGGTTACCGTAAAGTTATTTTCAGGTGAAATGCAATTTAAACCGTGTGTGGGTGTGTGGTATGTATGTTCTGGAGTGGATAAACTATCTCATAGTTTCTTTATTAAAATGCCTGCAAGAAACATTAGTTCAAATCAATTAGGTGGATTAATACTGAATGTATCATTATTTCTAAGTTTCTGTTTTGACTCATATTTTACCATCAAACAGCAAAAGGCATGACAGCCCATATAGTGTGGAGAAAAAGGACACTTCAGGGCTCTGAAGACAGACAATCTTTCATAAGCCTCCAAAGAAAGTGCCCTTTCCTCCCTTTCTTAATCCCTCCCTCTGTAATTAAACTCACACAGCAAAGACAGGGGTTATTCAGCCATAATAAAAACAGCCCTGTCAAATTTTCCCTAGCATTCTATTACAGTTAGGATTTCATATCCTAGGAAAAAGTACTGTAAATAACAGATTTCCCCAAATGGCGTTGAAATGTATCCATTTGAAAGACGAAGTAGGAGCTGCTCTAATCACTCCGGAAACACGGGTGCTCTTTAGCATAGATGCTTCATTCTTTGTCTGCAGCTGTAGAGACTCTGGGGGCATCAGAGCAGATGCAGAGCCCAGTTCTGAACCAGGAACAAAAAAAGAATTGTATTTTTTTTCTTCCCTGTCAAATTCAGATTGCTGTGGCTGGATTCATCTCCAGATTGGCTGGAAACATAAAGGCAACAGCACATCTCCCACCATCCCAGGGATGAAGTTGTATGGATCCTGCCCATAGACAGGCAGGGAGAGAATCAACACACACTCCATGAGTTGAGAACGTACCACTGGTGTCAGTCCTCATTGCATGTTTAAACGAGGGGAAATGGTAGATGTTCTGTAATCTGGAGTCTTTAAATCATGATTTGAGGCTTTCAGAAACTCAGCCAGGCACTAGGGGTCTATTAAAGGAAGGGATGGATGAGGTTCTGTGGCCTGCAATGTGCAGGAGGCCAGACTAGATCATCATGATGGTTCCATCTGACCTTAAAGTCTCTGAGTTTGTAGCCAGGAGTTGTAAAGCAGGAAATGAAGCAGCCAGTTCGAGTGAGTCAGTGCATGACTGAAAGGTCTTAAAGAGAGTGAGTTTAGAAATATGGGATGATCTAAGACTCAGACCAATTCTGTAAGGAGGAAAAGGTAATAAGAACTTTCTTTCTTAATTTCAGGAAATTTTGTTTCTGTTTCGACAAACCACGTGGGTAACTGTACAGCCTCTGGGAATAAGCTGTTGGAACCAGTTGTTATATTATTCAGAGCTCACATTACACAATACCAATCTGTGAGAAGTGGCTCGGACACTGAATGAAGTCAGTTTCACTGAGTCAGACGCCTTGACTGTAAATAATCACTGAACGCCCCAACCCCTGGCAATGAAAGGACTTTTGTATATTATTTGGAAAGCACTTCCGTACAGGAAGCTCTTCTTTTCATTACAGCAGTTCTAGAGATGTCCCAACCATAACAGGGCCCCTGCTGTGCTAGGTACTGTACAAACACATACTAAGAGACAGTTCCTGCTTCTGAAGCTGCACTTATGGCAGAAAGTAGACTACAGAAACGACCCCCGTATGTGCATCCCACAGTGAAAGCCAGACTGTCACTGTGCTGGGTAGCTACGTGCCGCAGTGAAAGGCTCTGACGGGGGGAGGCACTGCTATTTTTAGCAGTGTAGACATGGAAGGCAACGTTGAGCATGTAAGAGTCCAAATACAGTATGCACCCTGGGAGTTCAGGCACGGAGGGCCTCTATTTTACTTGCCTGAGTCCTGCCTCACCATCTACACTATTTATATCTATGCTAGCTGGGAGGGCAGTGTCTGAACTCTACACAACACCATAAATGTAGATGTCGCTTAAGAGCATACGATCTAAACAGAAAACACATACAAAGGAAGTATTGGTGCTTACGCTGTGTACAAATGGAGACGTAGGCACAGGACGGGGCAAGTGTTTTCCCCACGTAGTCTGTGGTACAGCTGAGAATTGAATCGTCGTCTCCTGATTCTCAGGCCAGTGCCTTAACCATAGACCCATCCTTGCTCCACCTCTGTCATGCCTCATCTTTTAGGTTACTTGTGTGAAACCCTTTTTGTCTTCACTTACGTGTTTGAAATACAAGTCTGTAGTTGGGTTATTCTTCCCCTGTTCCAAACACAACCCCTAAGAACATACTATGTACAGAAGGAAACACAGGTGTCATAGTTTTGTGATAACAGTGCCTTTGGTCCACTGGAATGTCCTCTTAGCTCTCAGGCCTCTAGCCATCACCCCTCTCTCTGGGTAGGGATCCATGTCCCTCTCCCTCCAGACAGAGGATTTAGGCTGTAGTCCCCCCTGCATGATTACCCCAGCAGATCTGAACTAGCTTAGCACCTGCAGTTTCACCCCTTCCTAGGGACTATGACACCTGCATTTCAATCAGGTGTAGAAGTTAAAGCAGTTAGCTACTGTTTGTTCCAGGACAAGGGCTTTTCGTTCAGTGTTTGTAGCCTTTTTACCCATATCTGGCGAATGTGTCCGGCTTCTACTGCATGAGACACTGCATTAAAATGAACCCCCTTCTGTATTTGAATACCTCCCAGTGACCAAAGGGTTTTCACAGAGCACAGTATGGTTATTTTAAGACAAAAGTACCACAGGGAAAACGTTCAATAAAAAGTCTAAATGCATAGTAATCTTATGCGAGATCACCCATCTTCTATATGGGGGTTTGGTAAATCAAAGTCCTTCAAATTATTAGGGGTGGGGGGAGGGATTGCCCCCTTGGCTAAAGGTTTATGTCAGTTGGTTAGATCAAGATGAGACCCCCTCAGCCAACTGAGGCTGACGCTTTATACAGTTGAGGGGGTCTTTGTTTCCCAGACCTGCTGAAACAAGTAAAACCAATCAATGCCCGTTTCCCCAGGGGAGTAAGTTTCAAAGGCAGAATATCTTCATAACCAACATTGGGATTTTGCATTCATCAACCCCTAGTGATTTCAGATTCCACAGGAGACCCGCTCAAGTGAGTCACGGGTACCCAAATACATAAAATGCTTACTGATACAAAGTTCTGTGAATATTCCATAAACCCATCTTGTCTGACACATGTCAATATTATAGCCTTTGATGTTTGTAGGCTTCCAAGGTCTGAATCTCAAAAATAATATAGTAGTCCCAAAGTTATGCCTGTTTGTTTGTCATATATGTCACAGCAGGGATGCACAGATAATAGTAACATGACTTTTTTTAAAGATGGATAATTTGGGTTCTATTTTGCGCAATTTTTGTTTTCTTTTGTTTTTCTTTGACTTGGTTCATGCAACTCCAAGAAAGGGGCTCAAACTTGGTCCTATTGAATTCAATGGTAAAATATTACCCATCAATTTCAATAAGAGCCAGAATGGGTCCAGAGTTAATAGCAGTCATGTGACTCATTTGCTACGTATTTTACTGAAATTAACGTCTTTGATGTAGCTCCATCCAAAGTCTCAGGCCCCCACTGTTGCTCAAAACCCAGGGCTCAGTCCAGTGTTATGGTAACTTACTAACGTATAACTCCCATTATTTGATAGCAAGTGAAATGGAAGTCTAATTTTCAGATATCATTACTAATTTCTTACACAGTTTTCAACTCTTCTTTCCTTAAAAATTCTGCCTTTCATGTCGATTCTCTTATAATGATTTAATCTGTAGGGAGATTTAACGTATTCTCTTTGATATTCCCTACTCTCCCTCCCCCAAATTTCAGTCAGAATGATCCCACAAACAACCTTAGACTGAAGTCTTTTAAAACAACTTCAGTCTCTCTTTGATACTTTTTGGATGTAAAGATATGTTTCTCTGTTTGATCCAGATGACATATCAGTTCATTGTAGGTTTCATCAGGTGCATTTTTCTTTTTCTTTTATTTCCCCCTAAGAAACATGAAAATCTCTGTTCTTGCTTTCTTAGGGCTAGATTCTCAGCTAATGTAAATCAATGAAGTTCCATTGACTTCAAGATGAGTTTTGGTTTTTTAAAGAAATTGATGGCCCGCTTGAAGTCAAGGGAAATATTTATGTGCTTAAGGTTAAGCACATTCATAAGGGCTTTGCTGGATAGAAGCCTTACACCAATTTAATCTTATTTCCTGGGAGATAACTGCAATGACAAGCAGAAGTACCAAACCTTCAGATAGACTTGACAATGTGAAAGTATTGAAAAAGATGGAGTTGCTACATATTTTCATTTCCCTTCCACATTGTGCAGTCTCCTTCTGAAGCTGCATTGCTTGACTGCCTGCATAGTGGTTGTAGGATATTAGATGTAGTGTTCGATTGTGAGTGTTCTGACAGAGCCACTATGAGTGTGTTTGACTTTGATATTTTAAAAAGGGTATTTTGGCAATTTTTACAATGAGTTATTAAAGTAGTTGCACTGAATGTTATATTAGGTATGTATCCATTTTTAAAAGTTTGTTAGGAAGTAAGTTTTATGCCTTCAATTTCACTTGAGCGAGAAAATATTTTCCGTTGTTGGGTGAGAAAGAATATTTCAAAGAAGTGGCTTATATTAATGATATATATGAATGACAGATATATAATGAATGATATATTAATAGAGAGATTTATAGAAATGTAAAAAACACACAAACTGCCTTTACAGCAGTACAGAAATGATGGTGAGGTGTGAAAGATGTCCAAAAATTACAATAAGCAAAGTAATGAAAAAATCAAATCATATACAGTCAGTAAGCCCTTAAGCAATGTAATTTTTAAAGACTGCAAATTAGGAGCACTTCTTGTAATCATGGGAAAGGAACTCCAGAGAAAGATAGCTCAACAATTAAATGAAAAAGAACAAGACCTAGCCCTATACACTACTATAGAGAGCACAGTGAATCTATACTTAAAGAACTGTATTGTATCACGCCTGTCTATTATAGCTTAGTGTTTCCCACATTCCAACAACATGAACCCATGGGAAAGCATGGGTTGTAAACCTCATTCATGCTAACTTATTTAATAATAGAGATGGATGGGAAACAATTTTTCCACCTTGGGGAAAAAAATTGAGCTATTGAAATATTTTTTTCATCCTGAATCCAGATGAAAAGTCAAAATCTCTAAAATTTTTACAAATAAAAAATCTGAAAACATTTTCAGTTCATGTCAGTGGACAATTTTGTTTCAATAATTTCAAATTCTGTCATTTCAATTTTGACTTTTAATCTTTTTACTATAATTTTGCTTCATTTGCAAAATGAAAAGTTGTTTAGAACCATGATTTCAAAACAAAACATTTTTTAAAAATTCAGAGTTTTCTCCAGTCAAAATATTGAAATTGACCCATTCCCACAAAAAAGTTTGTTGCAATAAATGCCATTTTCCAACAAAAAGAAAAATAAATAAATCCTAACCAGCTCTATTTAATAACATTGGTTGTTAGATCATTTTGCCCATCAACTTTAGCTGCGGACATGATTACATTTTGTGTATGGGGTTAGATAAATTCAGCCTAGGTGATCAAGGTTGGAGAAGTGGGCACAATGTGGAATGGGATGGAAGGCTTAAGCTCCACTCTTGCCTAGCTTGTTTCCTTTGCAGATTCAAGTCTCTGGACTTCTAGGACATAAAGTTCTACTATTGTAAAGCCCCTAATTCTGTCACTGCTGCAAAAATGGCATCCATTTTGCAAGAAGTTATGCTTGAATCAGGAGTTGGTGTGGAAGAGCTTTAGAAGTTGCACAGTCCGCTGGCTGGCTGTGATGGTTGAAATCCTCTTCCCATTGACGTAAATGGCCAAATGCCCTCTGACTTAAATAGGATCAGGATTCCACTCAATGTTTAATTCTGTTCTCTAAAAGTCTATCTAAAATTGTAACTTCTTACTCAGTTCTGGATCTGTCCTCCCTTTCAAAATCTCCTAAGGTGGGAAGGTAATGGTTTGTGTGTCCGTTGTCGTCCCCCCCCATGCCCTCCCGTATGTGCTTAGGTTTCTGGAGAGTTTTACTAGATGGACTGCTGGTTCTGTCCATTCTGAAAATGAATATGCAATTTCAGTAAACCCAAGTAATTTCTAAATAGTGATTTGTCTGAAGGTAGTCACGGCTGTTGTTAATTTATACAGCCAACACCCCCTGCATTCAAGCAGCCCTTTGGACTTTAGAGGGACTCTCTAAATTGCAGGATCAGAGCCAATGTGGGCAATCATGTAATGCTTGCTGTGAGTTCTTGTTCTTTTGTCAAATGAGCCCTGCTTTATCTGGTATCTTTCAGGACCATGCTAACCTGCAATTTGTCATAGACAATAGGCTCCGGAATCATTAATAAATATTTTTTCCCCTGTGATGTAGTTGAGTATAATAAATGAGCTGTCTACAAACCTTTATGAATGGATTAGGGCAACAAATCCAACATAATTATCTATAATTCTGTTATTCGTCTCAAGTGTCAGGAGGGGTACTGGCACATCACCCCTCTCCTGGTAACCTTTCTAATAACACTGATTGCTGCCTTGTGGGGGAGGTTTTGGCAACTATTGGATGAAAACCAAAATGATCTTTTTCCTTTTTTTTTTTTTTAACATGTAAACTCCATTCAGTCAAACCAGTGATTATTTACTTCACCCTTTAGTCTCTTCTCCCCTTGGGCTTGCATGGGCACTGAGCTAATGTCAGGGTTCTGTAGAATGATGCTTTCATGTTGTTTATTTTTTGTTCACTTAGGTTCTTTTCCTTTCCCTGGCCTACCCTTTTCTCTGATCTGTACCTTTTCTTCTGCTCTCTGAGGTGTGGGGAACTCTTCCCTTTTCAGCTGAACCCCACCACCACTCCCTCCAAGAAGTTTAGTTACAAAAAATGTTTTTTAAAAAAAATTTCACAGTGTAAATGTGTTTTGCTTGGAAACTCTATTCCATCATGACATCGATTTTCATCCAAGAGCAAAGATCGTGGAGCAATACTGGACATACATCGAATTATTACCCAACCAGGCCAACATTAACTGGCCTTTGTATAATAATTTATATCACATCTTTCCTATTTATTCAGCAATTCACTGTGTACAGCACTGAATTTAACACAGCTGCCCCAAGGATTGAACATGTTAGCTTTTCAGCAGCACGCATCAAAAATACATAACTTCACATCGGATTGTAACTGTAGGCAGCATTTAAAGAGCAAGGGAGGAAGTGTAGCATTATACATCAGAACTATGCACACTTTTTCTGAAGTCCAGAAGATGATCAAACACAGACTACTTGAAAGTCTCAGGGTGAAAATAAAAGGGGAAAAACAGGGGCAATGTCATTGTAGGAGTCTATTATAGACCACTAAATCAAGAGGAGGTGGAGGATGAGGAATTTCTTAAGAAAAAAAAAAAAGTAGCATAAATATCCAAACCACAAGTTTTGGATAGTAATGGTAGTTATGGATAGTTTGGTAGTAATGAGGGACTCTAACCACCAGACATCTGCTAGGAAAGTAAGACAGAGAAATACAAAATATCTAATGAATTCTTGGAATGTGTTGGGAAGAGGTTTTGTTTCAGAAGGTGAAGGAAATAACAAGGGAGCAGCCATTTTAGACTTGATTCTAATGATAAGGAAGCTAGAATAGCTTCCAAAGGAGATATGGAATCCCTGTTATTTGAGGTTTTTAAGAATAAATTAGAGAAACTCCAGTCAGGGATGATGTAGGTATATTTGGTCCTGCCTCAGGCCAAGGGACTGGACTAGATGACCTCTTAAGCTCCCTTCTAGCCCTACCTATCTGTGATTCTATGGGATTACTATACTGGAATTTGTCTAGAACAGTGAGATTAATAGTCCAGATTAATGGTCCCAAACACTTCTAGGTTTCGAGTGGAAAAACTGTTTCTTTTTAATCAGCAGCCCATCCATTCTAAAATATTTTAAAGATATTCAAATAAAAGCTAATTCAGTTATAAATCAAATCAGCAGACCTGAGGAAGGTCAGAACTGAAGTGACACTACCAACTTTATCAGGCCCGTACAACTCTATTTTGTCGTTTTTTTTAAACTCTCCCTTTTGTACTGAAATAAACCTATTAGCCAAGGACTGCACTGAAAAAAAAATCAATCCCCCAACCATACCCACTACCATCATATCAGGGGAAATATCCTGCATTTACACCTTGACTGAGCAAAGCAATTTCTTTACTTTAAGCCTTCACTTACAGACATCCCTATTCAGCAAAGCACTTAAACATGTGATTAACTGTCCTTCCTGAATAGAGATGCTTTCCTGAACAGTGGCCTTTTCCACGTGCTTAGGATCCATTAAAGTCAATGGCATGTTTCAATGACTTGCTAAATCAGGGGAATGAGCTGTTTGAGCTAGTCATTTCATTTTTTTCATTCTCAAATTTGGAATTTTTATGTCTGTCTTGTCAAAACATAACACCCTTGCTTCTGCTGTAGTAATTTAGAATACTGATAAAGAGCACCATGGTCTTTAAAAAAAAGATAAGACATATACAGTAAGATATATGTGTTACTATATTATCTCTGACGTTGGAATTGCATTGCTTTCTTTTTGTTGAAGAGATCTGTGTATGTTTACTTTGTTTTTTAAATTCAGTGGATATTTATTTACAAACAGGAAAAAACATGCTGTAAGCTTAGCAACAGTAAAAAGCCATCTGTATAATATAACAATATTGGTTAGGAAGAAACACACACAGCAAATCAACTCAAGCCCTTTTCTTTGTCACTTCCAGTCCTCTGCTTAGAAAGTCATGAATTTACCCATTCTTTGGTATGTGGATAGAGAAGAGAGGTTTCAACTTTTTCCCTTCTAGGCCAAAGCAAACTAAAGACCAAATACAGAAGGGCCCAAGCTCTAAAGATCATATCTGGAACCAACCTTCTCCAAACTTTTGAGATTATTTTATTGGAATTTCAGTTCAGGTTCTTCTGTGTCAAAAGTGGAATTACCTGTTTTCAAGTCACTAATAACTTGATTTTGAATGCTTATGGATCAACGTCCTAATAGATAACACAAAAGATGGGGTATTAGTTGGTGTCTGCTACAGACCACCAAATCACACTAAGGTGCACACAGAGCCAGTCATCCTGTTCCCATCTATAATGTGTAGGAAAAGAGCTGCATGATCATGGGAGCTTCAATTTCAGTGATATATATTGGAGGTCACAGGCTGCTAGTACTAAAATATCCTGGGAATTTCTAAGTATTATAATGACAGTTTCCTAATTCAAGAAGTCTTGCATCCAACACAAGAAATTCCATATTAGACCTCTTCTTTACAGATAAAGAGGAACTGGTCACAAAACTAAAAATTAGTGGTAGCTTAGCTACCAGAGATTATGACTTGATCACATTTATAATGTGCAAACAGAATAAAGTCCACACCAGTAGCACAGACATTTCGTGCTTTAAAAGAACCAGTTTCACAAAGCCGAAAACCATTATGAGACAAATCAGCTGGCAGGAAGAATTTAATCAGAAAGAAGGTGAATGATAATTGAGAATAGTTTGAGAGCACTTTTCTAGATGCCCACAAATCCATGTTCTCAAAATCAAGGCAGAAGGTTTTATTAGTTTTAAAAAAGCCTGGTGTAGAGAGGAAGTGTAGGCAGCTATAAAAATAATTACACACACACACACAATTGTTAGGACAATTGTTAGTTTGCTGACTGAAGCAGAAGTCCAGAGTCCAGCAGCAGGCAATACGACAGATTTATTGGAATCTTTTCAAGCAAGCATAAATTAGGACTCTCCAGTCCTTTACACCAATACCTCTTCCCCCCACTTCCTGTTTTACCTCAATTTTATAATGTATTTTAACCAATCATTTTTTTAACAATGTTACAAGATGATTCTTTAACCAAACCTAACATACCGTAACATAATTCTTTAACCAATCATGTCCCCACCTCCTTAACTGATCACACTGAGTTATGTAACAGACAGAAACAACCAAAGAACCAGATAGAAATCATTCAAATAGATAAGAGAGAACTGGGTACAATAAAGACAAAACAATAAGGAGTGTAGATTTTACAGCCACAACTGTTGATAAGTAATTACTTTGCCAGACAGAATTCTATCAAGCCAAGTTTCCTTTAAACATTCTAGGATCTTTTCTTTATCTGGAGGTGTTAGATTGGATCACCATCTTAACAGCCTGATATTAGATGTTATGTTGGAATGTGCGTATGTGACTTCACATTTCCCAGCTGATAGCCACCACTCCTGCATCTGAGTCAAAGTACAAGGCCTCAGACTATCACAGTGAGAGAGAGCCTGTGGTTTTGATTCTTTGTTTTATACCCTATAACCAGCTAAATAATACGGATATACTTACAAAAAATGGGCCTTTACAGGCAGGCCTGAATATCTATAGATATGGAAATTAGCGAAGCAAAGGGACATAAGGAAAAATCTATAGCCAGCAGGGTTAAGGAGAACAAGAAATTTAAGTATATTAGGAATGAAAAGAATCCTAACAATGGTACTGGTTCGTTACTAAATGAAAATGGTAGAATTAGTAATAATAATGCAAAAGAGGCAAAGGTGTTCAATAAATATTTCTGTGTTGTATTTGTGGAAAAAAGCATGATATAGTCATATAATATATATGATAGCACTCTTTCTACTCCCCTCGTATCTCAGGAGGATGTTAAACTGCAATTACTAAAGTTAGACATTTTAAAATTAGCAGGTCAGATAACTTGCATCCAATAGTGTCAAAAGAGCTGGCTAAGGAGTTTACTAGATCATTAATGCTTACTTTCAATAAGTCTTGGAAAAAACTGGGGAAGTTTCAAAAGACTGGACTAAAGTGATGTTATGCCAATATTTAAAAAGGGCAAACAGTGTGACTTGGGTAATTATAGGTCTATAAGTCTGACATTGATTCCAAGCAAGATAATGGAGCAGCTTATATCGGCTTTGATTAATAAATAACTAAAGAAAGGCATAATAATTAATTCCAATCAAATGAGTTTATGGAAAATAGATCTTGTCAAACTAACTGGATATCTTTTTTTTTTAATGACATTCCTGGTTTGGTTGATAAAGATAACTGTGTTGATGTAATATACTTAGACTTACGTAAGGCATTGATTTGGTACGGCACAGTCTTTTAATTAAAAAACTAGAATGAGATAGCATTAACCTTGCACACATTAAATGGATTAAAATCTGGCTAGCAGGTCTGACTCAAACTGCAATAATAAATAGGGAGTCATCATTGAGTAGGTGTGTGTCCAGGAGGGATCCTTAGGCATCTGTTCTTGACCCATTGCTATTTAACATTTTTATCAATGACCCGAAAGAAAAGATAAAGTCCTCACCAATAAATTTTGCAGTTGACACAAAAATTGGGAGGATAGTAAATAATGAAGGGGACAGTTCACTGATACAGAGCATTCTAAAATGCTTGGTAAGATGGCCTCAAGCAAACAATGTGTTTTAATATGGATAAATATATACCTTTAGGAACAACAAATGTAGGCCATACTTACAAAATGGGAGACTCCATCCTGGAAAGCTGTGACTGTGAAAAAGATTTGGAGGTCGTGGTGGATAATCAACTGAACATGAGCTCGCAATGTGACACTGGGGCCAAAAGGGCTAATATTCCACTGTTAGAATATTGCATCCAGTTCTGATGCCCGCAATTCAAAAAGGATGTTGATAAATTGGAGAGGGGTCAAAGGAGAGTCACAATAATGAGTAAAGGATTAGAAAATCTGCATTATATTGATATATTGAAGGAGCTCAATCTATTTAGCTTCACAAAGAGAAGGTCAATGAGGTGACTTGATTACAGTCTACAGGTATCTACATGGGGAACAAACATTTGATAATGTGCTCTTCAGTCTAGCAGAGAAAGATATCACATGATCCAATTGCTGGAAGTTGAAGCTAGACAAATTCAGACTGGAAATAAAGTGTACATTTTTAACAATCATAGTAATTAGTCATTGAAACAATTTAACAGGGGTTGTCTTGGATTCTCCATCACTGGGAATTTTTAAATCAAGATTGGATGTTTTTCTAAGAGATATACTCTAGCAATTATTTTGGAGAAGTTCTCTGGCCTGTATTATGCAGGAGGTCAGAGTAGATGATCACATTTGTCCCTTCTGGCCTTGAAATCTTTGAATCTATGAACTAAACATTTACAAGATGCATTCTACTTTAGCACCAATCCTGTATCACAGCTAAATCCAAGTCTTGGTGTATCTTGCTGTGGATAATATGGGCTTTCCCTCTGCTTTAAACCTCTAATATCTGCATTGTTTCTGCTTTCCAAGACTAAAAGTTCTACTTTGTGAACTGGTTGCCATCTGACAAAAGTGTAGGAATCAAATATGAATGACACAGGGATCAACTATTCAAGATTTAAAAACAAGTTATTAGCATGGTGTATGCCTAGTAATAACATACTTGCATGTTCATTTTTGCAAGTCTGGAAAAATGAGGTTGACACCTGTCCAGAGCAATGCAGGGCAGTCCTCACTTTTGAGAATAATTCCTTTCTCCATTTCTGTTGCTGTTGTATAAACATTGCCTGCAATAAATTATTTATTGGACTAACAAGATGATCAATGAAACTTCTCCTTCTGCATCTCAGAACGTGTAGAACCTGGGGCGAGATGTCTCAGTTGATGCCAATCAGTGTACCTCCATAGAAATCAATAAAGCTAAACCAGTTGACACTAGCTGAAGATCTGTCTGCTGATCTGGCAGAGGGGGCCAGCAGCGTCTCTGGACCCTTTAAAACTATTTGTACCATAACATATTTGCAAGTCATTATTATGGTATATATTTTCAAATTGTTAGCTGTCTTGTAAAGTCTTTACACTGCAGTGCATTCCCTTGGACATGTTCACTCTGACCTCATCTGCTCTAACAGCTGAAATGAGTAAGACAGTGGTGATGGAAGAGTCCAACAAAGACTCTTGGTAAGAATACTCTAGAGGGGAAAACTAGAAACCAGAGTTTAAAATGTACTTTCTGATCGCACCTGTTACTCAATAACATGTCCAGATGCAGGATACCTTTATAGTTTATTCCAAGACTGAACAGATAATAGCTGATCATTCCATGTATATGAAGCCTTAGAAATTCTTCCGTCATTCAAAGTATTACAAAGGAAATATAATTTGTGGGTATTCGTGCGCTACATAGACAGATGGAAGCACAGCAGGTAGATAAATAGTGACATTCTCTTCCATGAATACCTTCAAAGAAAAGGTCAAAGATAAGACAGTGAGTAAAGTGAATGTAGATTAAGCTGAACATCTGTTTTAATAGGATAGTGGAGAAAATATTCATTGCTTTTCAAACTGAGTTCCACTCAAAAAGTTATCCATGGGCATCTGCTTCATTTTAAATGTTTTGCTGTCTATAACATTAGTTTAAAAAAAAAAAGTGTGAAAAGCACAATTAACCCCTGGGGATAATTTGTCCATGTTTCTGATGTGTGCCACATGTTAAATCCCATATCTTGTGATCACAAAATAAGAATATGCGTTCATTGGAGATGGTCAAAGCTGGCTCAGCAAATCTTTGGCGCTGCCAAATAAGGCGTAAAGTGGCCTTGCCTAGGTATCACCATCTTCCTACTTGTCAGCTCTAGCAATAACATGGCTTCCATACATTGGCATGGAATGGATTCATAACTCTGGGGAAGGCTGATTGTCAGCTGCTATTACTACATTCTGTTCTTAGAAGGGCTATCTGGTGCAGAGCAGAAAAAGCTAACCATAATCACTCCCCAGTCGATGCAAAAAGCAGTGACATGAAATATACATCACATTCATCCCTGATGTAAATCCACTGACTTCAGTGCAGTTTAAACCACCAGTCAATATGGCCTACTTTGTCTATTTTATATAGATAAATACACATAGCACATAACGTGCTTATGAAAGAAGTTACATAATTTTTCCCATCTTGAACTGTAGCATTGCTCTCAGGCTCATATGTTGCATTCAAGGTTAAATATGGTCAAAAGAATGTAGCATTCATGTGACCCACTGCAATGATTACACTTCGTCTCCTTGATGTACCAATTTTTGCTGGTCTCGGCTACCAATTTATTCTATTTCCCAGTGTGGTTTTATTTTATCGGAACAAACTTCTTTAATAGGTGAGTAAACAGATGCCTAGATAATTCAAAGATAAAGAGGGGAGGCACAAATAGCAGTTAGTAGAATGGCAGTTGCAAGTCAATGGGAAACAAGTGCAGAACTGCCATTTGTGTGTTGGAAAAGCTCCTCGCAAAATCATTCTTTTGTCCAGATCAATTGTTTGAATCAGAAGACGGCACCCTTCATTCTAACACCATCTTTGTCAAAATCTGACTACTGACATGTGGGTGTCCAAATTAAGACATTACAAAGAGGCCTGATTTTTTTTCATTCCCTTCTTTCGCAGTACCTTCTGAAAATCCAGCCTGTAAAAGTGTTTCAAAGGCGGCAACCAATATCACCAGTAAGGGTCTTACTAGTGAAGAAAAGAGAGAAAGGTTGGCTAAATTTATATTCTTTTCTTCTGCAACAAAAGGTAGTGATGTTTATTGCTTTTTAATCTGAAAGTCAATTAATTTATACAGGTGTAAATGTCTTATTTATTTATATATAATGTATATGAACAGTGTGTGTATACTGAATACAATTTAAAATCCTTGAGAGGTGATTGGAAGGCTAGATGCAGTTGAATACAAGAAACACAGAGCTTTGTCTGTTGTGCATCTCTGAAGCCATCTCACTTTTTCTTTTGCACAAACTCATAGGAGAATAACAGTTCCTGCAAATTGCTGCCTTCATTTTTCACCCCCATAGTGTATGCAGACATTGTTTACCCTGCCACTGTTGACCTGTATAATTAGCAGTAGATATGGACAGAACAACAGAGTCCTTAGCTGATGACCTTCTTACCATTTAATATCATTGGGCAGATAATTATTAATATTATTATAACACGTTTTAGTAAGGAGCCTATCAACATATGGCACACTTTACATCATTCAATATAGCATTGTAATTGCTTGAGGACGTCAAAGCTGGAGGGAAGAGATTGTTCCATGATGTAGTCAGGTGATATATTCAACATTATTGATACATTACATTGTTATTTCTGTTCTTCGCACTTGGCTCCAGTGACTCCTAGCCAGAAGAATTAAACAAACAGGTCTTGAAAATGTTTAGTACCGTATTTACTTTTGATGCAAGCCCATTGAAGTCAATGAGAGTCTTTCAATTGACTTCAGTGATCTTTGGATCAGGCTTAATAAATAACTCGTAAAATTAAAAGCAACCGGCCATGAACCCTTTGTGCCAACTAATCACCCTCCATAGACTCAGAGTTTGAGGCATTACTATTATATTCCTTCTCCTGGCCTCTATCCTTGTCCATGTTTTGTTTTATGCTGCAGTGAGACTGCCTCCAGCTCTGACCTAACAATATCCGATATCTCAGATATCTAACAATATCAGCTTAACAGGCACGCTGCTCTTCTGTATTGGTATGGAAACCTCTTGAAGTAACTGCCATCTCCTTGGAAGTTGCCTGGTGATTTTTCAGGTATTATTTTTCCCTGCACATCAGACTCACTACCAACAGTTCCCCAGTTTTGTTGCTAGAGGGCTTACTTTTGGGATGATGTAAAACCAAGGTGTTGCTTGGACGTGACCAGTAAGTGGCCTGGTTCTTTTGATGAGAGCTGTTGTCCTAACTGGTTTAAGCGACTGCAGTGTACCTGCCAATTGTTCCTTGAATAACTGTTTTCTGTCACATTCATGCCCTTTTTCAAAGGCTTCTGATCTGATGTCTCCACTATTTAAAAAGTTCTCCTTGCTAAATAAGCCTCTCTTATCAAGGACCTGACATACCCATGGAAAGCGCTTTGCCCTTATACACTTCACAGTGCTGAGAGGTTCCCTGTTCAAAGAGTTTACATCAGGTGCCCTCCCTTTTAAAGCACATCACACTGCTGTAGGTGCAGCCTGTCTTCAAAGTGTTTCACTTCCCATCATGGGGATGGGCGCCACCTTCAAAGGGCTTCATTTAACATTACTGAAGGAATTTAAATGCATCAGTACATGAAAAGTACTAAAACACAGGTTTAAAATTTGATGAGCTCACAGGTTTTCAAATCCTTTTTTTCTTAATGTCAGAGCTTCTTTCAGATAAACGTGTCACAGAAGAATCTATGTCCAAACTGCATTCGAGAAAATATACAGTGCAGTATTGCTTCCCTGCTAAGTCCCTGATTCAAAACACTGGGAGCTGCAGGATAGCATTAAAAATGCTGCTCCACATTAAGCGCATACTTACGTGATTATCTGAATTGGGGCCTATGTACTGCCATTTTTAAACATTTCCTTCTCTCCCACTCTCTACATTCAGGCCACCTGTCGCTTTTTTGACAGCCCCTCATGCTCAAGTGACGTCTGGTTCAGAGGAGGCATTTTATAAGCTGCATCATTTATATTTTTACTCTGCTCTTCAGTATTTAGTTGAATATTCTGGAGCTCATTACAAAATAGCATACATAATGCTGTGAACAGGTGTCAGGTCCTAGGACCCCATGTGTGTTGATAGAGTTATTGCTGCTGTTCTTCTGCCTGCAGTGCACACCAGCTGAATAGCATTTGCTTCGACTCGGGAATATAAAATGGTGTGGGGAAGAGAACATCAAATGGATCCTGCAAAAAGACATTCCAGGAATAGCTAGCTTAAAAGAGAGAGATCAGTTTAGATGTATAGCTTTGTTATTAAAATTAAAAATAAAGAAAAATCCTGAAGTGAGTTTTGGACAGTAACCTAGTGTGGGTGAGGGCCTTACCTTCTTACAGTTGCCTACAAAGAGCAAAACCCTCTTATATTGAAAATTATAATGTTCACAACACGCCAGGAGCCAGAGTGCTGAATCTGATTTGCATAGTCACTTATATCATGCATGATACTTTAAAATTCTACAGCGCATACACCTGCCTAGGGATGGACAAACTTATTTCATGTAATTCCACACCTGAGTTTCTATCTGTATAGGAAGGACTGTGTGAGATGAAACAGAAAAAAAAATGTTGCACCAAAATAATAAATAGGTGGAAAATGTAGCAAAGCATGGGGAAAGTAAATATGGAGAGATGGAGAAAAAGAAGCTTCAGAGAAAAAAATGTATTCTAAAAATTGATAACTTCAGTCCTTTAAATATAATAAAACCCTGATCCTCAAGCCTCATCTCTCTCTCCGTCCTTTACAGAACAAGTGTAGAAAGCATGGCAGACCCTTCAGTATCCTTAATCATCTTTTTCCAGCTGCCTTCCTCTTCTGCTTAACCAGTGGTGCCACAAAATACACACCCTCTTTGCTGAGACTTAGAGAACACTGTAATTTCCCCTAAACTGAAGTAATTTAATACCATAGTCATCTATTTATGGCACTGCATGAAACTTTGGTATTAGAGTATATGTGCACAGACTGCAACACCTAATAAATCTAACAACTGACTCCAGAACTCAGTGCACACCTTTTGTGTGACTCCTGTTGACTGAGCTGTTTTTTCTTTTGGTTTCTGTTCAAGTTCCTCATTGGCGATGCACGTTTCCTCCTTGTGAGATATAAACACGCAATTGCTGGTGTAAGTTTCTGATACTTCGTCAAATAGCTATTGTGAGTTAAATGTACTTGTTATTGTAAGTAAAGCCACGCCTTCTTTAATGCATCTGTTTCCAGCCAGTTACTTTCATATTATCATTTCTGCATCCCCGTGAGGTGAGGTATTGTGGGTGTGCGCAAGATATAACATTTTATTTGAATGTGCTGCATTATAATGTGGATTCCTGGTGCAATGCTGTAATTATCAGTCATTTTGTACCAACCCGTCTGACTCACTCATTAGAAGAGCTGCACCAGTCTGCATTTCATGCATTGTGGGTATGACTTTCAGCCTGACCCCGCTACCTAGCTCTCCTTAAATAATTGTGGCTGTAACTGTTTTAATGTAGGCTCTTAATGCTGTGATTTCTCCAGCATATGACATACTTAAACAGCTAAACATTTGAGACAATAGGGCTCCACTTTGGCACAGGATTCTACCCAAGAATGTAAATTGGAGGAATGGGGACATATGGATGGTTTTATACTTTTGCAAATCATTCTTCAATTCACTTGGAAGTTTCATGACTCTTTGCTGAGAGGAACATCAGGATGTGACAATTCAGCAGTATGAAATGGAGCTGCAAATTCATATATGGAAGGAAGAATTTTTTCAGAAGGGACATTTACATACATCTTTGGTGTTATCAGTGCATGAGAGAATCCAAATTCTAAACTTGCATGGATTGCTCAAGAACCTCTCAGTATTTTCTCTCAGGCAATCACATTATAATGCATAATGAGAAACCATAATGATATAAATATTTAATTATTTTTACTAGGTTCTAAACAGTATAGATATGTGGGCATCATTAATTTTCAAGAGCTATATTTTTCATTCCCTTTCTAATTAGTAGAGTATGGCGGAGATGCTAGTACATAATTGATAAATGATGTTTTTAATTGTGTATATCTGATTATTTTTTCATAGTTACATCAAATGAGTTAAGTGTCATTACTTCTTTTCTAATACAGCTCAGGGGCAATAGAGGACATAGTAATATAATACAGTCCTCTTCTTTTGAAGATATCCAGGCATTTTACAAAGGTGGATAATATCTGCCTTTTACTGATGAGGAAATGGAGGCGCCAAAAGGTCAGGGCCTCCATTTTCAAAAGTGTCCACTGATTTTGGACGCCTGCCTTGATAATCTGATTGTTAGAAGGGCCGAGTACCCATACTTCTCATTGGCTTCATTGGACTTGGGGGTGGATGTTCAGCATCTCTGAAAGATGAGGCCTTAGTGCATCAACTTTGCCCTTCAGAAACTGAAAAAAACATAATTAGTGGTGTGACAGGGTATTCTTCCCTCCCCCACTCCCAACCCCCCACCCCACTCCCATCCACATGCTGCTGGGGAAAATGAGGGCCAAGAAGGAGGCTAATTAACCCAATAGGCCACAGCTGAGGGGAATCAGGCAGGCAGGTAATCCCCTGAGTCGGGAAGAGAGCCCAGCTGGGGAGGAATGGGCTGTGCAGGACATATAAAGACAGGAAATGGAAAGCAGGCTGCTAAGAAAGGATAGACACACCAGGAGAAGGGGAGGAGTGCTGGAGACGGCAGGGTGTGTTAAATACAGTCACTCCTTAGGGAGAGGGAGAAGGAGAAGGCTTTGGGAACTGGAAGATCAAGAAAGAGACAGGGAACCAGTGGTAGAAAGAAGCCCAGGAAAAGAGCAGTGAGGGTAGAGGGAGAACGTCCAGACAGCCGAACTGAGGGTCCATGGGCTGGAACCCAGAGAAGAGGGCAGACCCAGGTTTCCCTAAAAGCCACTGTGGGACTGGCACTGAAGCAGGGAATGGGAAGACTGCTGAGGAAAGTACCCCGGGAAGAGACCTTTGAGGGGTTTAGCTGGAGAAGAGTCACGGAGAGGACACTGCAGTTCCTGAGGGGGGATGGGGGGGCTGCAGGCCAGACAGACAGTTGGAGTGACAGCATGCAAACTGTGAAAGAGGGCGGTGACTGAAGGCGCTAATCCCCAGAGTGACCAGCAGGAGGCACTGCAGTGATGAATGGTGCACCTGGTGGCAGGTGGATAATTTGCAAAAGGTAGGCCAAGTGATTTCCACACTTTACGCAGGTGGCAGGTAACTGAATCCAGATTAGAATTCAACTCCCTCAACGGTCATCCAATTCCATAAACTTTAAACCATACCATGTCCCATGACACGGTAAAATCTGGTTACATTTCTTACATGAAAGCCTTTGTTTCAAGGACACTGGCTAACAAGAGAACTGCCTTCCCGCAGAGTGTCCAAACATCCTGATATGAATTGGAACAATGATAGGTGCACTGAGATGGCTGTGGGTACAATGCCTTCAACCAGACAACTGATTCCTGGTCTGAGATGAATCCGTAAATGATTCAGTTTGTTTTGAAATATGCTATTGAGTGTAAAATGTTGTTAACCTCTACTGTACAAGTCTCCAAAATAAAGGAGAGCTGTCCACTTGTAGATAGCAAAGGTCTCCTATACATGCCCACCATAACCCCTGGAAACCATCTTTTCATAGCTTATGAGTTGTTTAATGAAAGGCTCTGGATGAAGTATTGGAGTTCGATTACCTTATTTTTGACATCATTTGGCAACAACCTTTTGTTCCCTCACCTAGATTGAAGTATTTGGAAACTAAACTAGCAGAAATAGCCCTGATCTGTTAACCTTCCATGCAGGCTACCTACAAGGCGCATCTATTTCTGAGGGCTGCTGTGGAAGGTGAGGTTTGATGGGGATCAGATCTGCACCGAGGAGAGGGTTTGTGTTTTGTTGAGCATTCAGCTCTCTTGCAATTGGGATAGGCCAGGAAGATAAGCTGTGATTTAAATTTCTTTGTTCCTGCAGTTTACAGGAAGCCTTGGCTGTGCTTCCTTTTTTATTATGTAAATTCAGGTAAACAAACAAACCAAAATGAAGCTTCACACATGATTAGAGGAATTCCCTTTCCCTAGGAGACAATCCAAAATGGCTACTTCTTATTGTGAAAATAGGCTAAACATTTAAAACAATAATAATAATAAAAAGCATAAATGTAGTAGGACACTACGGAGTAAAACTTGCCCTACTAGAGATCCAGAAATAACATTTTACCCAAATATTATTGTAGCAAAATTAAAGAAAATCTATCATTTTAAAGGGTGCAAAAGCAAGTTTCTCTCAGTTTAAAAAAAAAATCGAACTGGTTTAAGACATCTTTTTATATTAGCATGTCTACAAAATAGCTGCAATTACTTTAAAAAAACCCCAACAACATTGATTTCAGAAATTGATACCGCCTTCGTTGGTTGTGCTAAATACATGCTGCGCTCCCCAGACTACCCTAAAGGCTGACAGAAAAACGCTATAATAAAAGGTCAGCCTAGTAATTATCTAATAAGATAGTACAGGCAGTCTGTACAGTGGTTCAGTGGGTTTGCCAGCGATCGCATGCCATCATAAGTACTAATAAATTACACATACCGTACCTGAAAATTTAATCCCTTCAGAGCTAAACAAAAGACTAGCTATGTTATTCATGCAGTAGACAGACTGTACCGAGAACATTTCATTGGCTAGATCTTCTAACAGAAAACTGATGCCTACTCAGAACCTAATCTGTGACGTGCTGAGCATATCCTTTGAGGTGCCCAGAGCCTTCAGCCTTTGACAGAAGTCAACCTCTTTCGAAGTGCTCAGCATCTCCTAGAATCAGTCCACTATTGTAGGAGTGAAGGCTTCAATTCAGCAGTCCACCTCTATTCAACAAAGCACCTAAGCATGTGCTTAAATGCTTTGCTGATTTGGAAATAATTAAGATACCTATTTCTTTGTGCAAGTCACATTATACATTCAAACTTGAATGACATTTATCCTTCAAGTTTCCTCACCCATAAGAAAGATTATGAATTAGGGATGGCAGTATATAGTTTAAACCAGATTTCTCTGTTTTGTGATAACACCAAATGCACATACTTGATTTTTGACATGTCACCTGATGATAGCAAGTTAACCTGGAGAGAAAAATGAGTGATACTCTAGTCTAAACAATTGGAGTTATCTTAAAAAAAGGAGGGGACAGATGGCTAAAGACTGACACATTTCACTGTCTGCTTATATTATAAACAGCTGAAATTTCCACCTTAGTGTACTGTTGTCTTAAAGTAATGACAGTCTTCCTCCAATCAAATTGAGTCCAATGCTAGAGAAAATAAAATATTCATTAGATAGGTTATTAGAAAAATAAATCACACTTTATTGAGGCAGTTTGTTTTCTGTATTCTCTAAAGGTGCTTGTAATACTTCATGCTGCCAGACACTATGTCAAGCAGCCTGCTTAGAGTTTTTTGTGTCGATTTTTTCCCCCCTCTAATTACCTCTAAGTCCCACAGTGAAAGGGAAAGCACCCATGAATGATCCAATATAACACATTGTTTAGATTTATATTGTGAAGTACAGAGAGACTCTAGGCCTGGATTGTATCCCTATAATCCAGCTAGGATATAAACCAGATTCTGAGCCCTGAAGGTGTGGGGAAATTGCTCAATTGGAGAAGTAAACTCTGACAAACTTTACAGTGTGTCAGTTTACTTCCCTACTCTCCACTAGCTACAGAATGGCACTTTGGAGTTATAGCTGGTGTTAACTTGTAATGTCCATTTAATGGGAAATGTTGACAGTTTAAAAAATATATAGAACTTCTGACCTTTTTTTTTAATTTTTGTTTTGGAAAAAAATTAAATTTTCTTTTTTTTTTTGTTTTGAAATTAATTTTATAGTACTTTTATTTTTCTGTTAATAAAATGTCAGCAGTTGTGCATAAGATGGTATTGTATCACGTCAAGTTCTCTCACGACAAGACAATATCGGTCAAAATATTCTATTAATTTTTTATGATATGTTAAAAATTATTAAGGGCAGCTGTCACCTAGTACCAATCAAATTATCTTGTCTTATCGGCTACGTGTGGCTAATCTTATCATACTGATAACAGGGTTTCCTGTTTGTGTTGTAATGAAACACTTTGATACCTTGACACTTTGATATAATCAATAAGTAGATATAACCAATATCAAGAAGGGGAGCAGCTATTTTCAGTATCCAGGAAAAATGATTCCAGACAAATACAAGGGATATTGGAAATAACTGGTCTTCTAATTAGTACACTGAGTACTTATCTTCTTATTAAACGATTTCAGACAAAAAATGGTGAAACTGAAATGGCGTTTTCAAATGGAAAATTGTTTCAGTGAAAATTTTCTGATCAGCCTTAGTTGAAGTAATGAGCATATATGGGCCACCTGCTCCCCACTCACGTGAGCTGTGGGGGAAGTAGCCACATGCAGGTATGCAAACGGGACTTGGGACCAAGCTCTGAATGTTAATTTTATGCTAAATTTTGGTGCCCAACATTTCCCTACCTATTGTTATAATTGTATAGACTTGACTCTTTAAATCTGTGTGGAAGCTAAATCAATTGCGGGTTTGTTGCTCAATTGCCAGAGGTACAGTGAGTCTCTGACACAACCTGTTCTGCTAAAAATAAAACCACAAACCAAGTACCAGGTGATTGCTCCATCAAACTTCCTAGACAATTTGCACCGTCAGAATCATTCTTCCTTCTTAATAACAAATAAATAAAGGCAACAGATTTCCTCAAAATTAGTTTCATTGGAAGTATTAAAAAAAAAAAAAAAGTTAATCTATTCTCAGATGGTTACCACTGGTTCTATATGATCTCCCACATAGTGTAATGGGAAAAAATAATGACCTTATCTGTATGTTTGCTGACTTCTCCCTCTCTCTCTTTACATCTGGGAATCTCTCAGGCAACAGAAAGTGATTTACTTTTCTTTTAGCAGTGTTTAAAATAAGCGTCATTGCTTCCCTGGGATTTTTAAAGTGCACATTGTCCTTGAATTCTCTGACCTCAGTGGCTAATGACAAAGAAAATTATTTTCTTTAGGATTTTGAATCGTAATGGGCAATGTTTTAATTATTATGTTAATTACTGCTGACAAGTTGAGTTCACATGATGAATGCAAACATTGCCTTTGAATATAAAATTGCATCACAAAGCACCGAGAAACATGTAATCAGCCTTAAGAATATATATATTTAGATTAATTAATGACATATTCTACGATAGAAGGAGCATTTAGCTAATTACTCCCAAATAAAGGTGTTCTTAAGTGTATAGTGTGTCAGCAGCATCACAGTGCACTCTTCAGGATTTGCTTTCCAAGTACAAGACTAGATAAATGTCTTAATCTGGGCTAAAACAGAGAGAGAATTCCAATGCACTATACTTCATAAAGCATAGATACTCCTTAAAATCTACCAAGCAACCAATAAGCTTGTACATTGTTGCAAACCAGAAAGTACCCGGTTCACATTTGTCTAATGAAAAGTAGTCTTGTTCGCCACCATTGGCACTAACCATCAGTTATTAAATATTGCTTAGGAATGTTCTTAACTAGCGCCGTATAGGTTTATAGCTTTAGATGCTGTTTCAAGAAACCATCCCTAAAGCGGAAAGCTCTTAAGCGTATGCTAAAGCTTTTAAACAGACACTTAAATGCTTTCCTGAATAGAGATGGATTTAAGCACATGCTTAACTGTTTTTCTGAATCAGGACTTTAGTTACTAAATATTGGTGTATCACTGTGCTTGAACCCTGGCAACCCTGCCAGGCATGAATGATGCTAGGTATATTAAGAAGGCACAAAGACATTATTTAGATACTAGAGCTAGTAAAATAAAAAGTAGGGGATTTCATCAAAAATTCATAACATTTTGACTAGCTTTTAGATGTACAGTACAGTAAACAAACAGGATGAAATCCCGGTCCCATTGAAATCCTTAGGTGTCTTGTCATTGAGTTCAGAGGTGCCAGGATTTCACCCTCAGTGGATATCTGATTATTAAACAGTGATGAGAAGTTATAAAATGTAACTGATAGAAAATCTCTGGGAATTTTAGACTCAGTTAAACAAATATATCCCTGTGAAGAAGGAGTTTGCCGAAGGCTATAATCCCCCAAGAGTACTTTGGTAGTTTTTAGTGGCTTTAATTTTTCAGATCATTCATTTTAATTGATAACCATATATCCACTTTCACCTGAGTTCTGCTGCTGTTGCTTTAAAAGGGAAACAGCCACCTCTATAAATATTGCAATCCAGTAGGGAATCTCCTTCTGGCTTTAGGAGTGTGTATCTTTATTTTTGTATATTTAACACGTAGGTGAACATATATATTGACTTCCGCAGGGTTATGCCAGTTTATACCAACTGAGGTGTAGAACTGTATTCAGAGCTATTAGATTTAGACACCCCTGGAACTTCCTGTTTCAAATTTGTCTCCCCCGCAGTACTGCTCTGTTTCTATTTGGCTGGCGAATGTACCACTATGGTTACACTGACTGGAATTTAATTTCTGAAGCACAGTGCACCACTGAGTCATAGATGGAAAATGAAGGTTATTACTCTGCAAGCAGGCTGCACATAACACAGCAGAGAAGGGTTATGTGTGCTAGGGAAACTATCCTGGAAGTGAAGCTGTACAAAGCATGATAGATAGAGTGGAAGGGAAAAGTGGCAACTCGGAAATAAGGATTAGGGCTAGAGACACACAAGATGGTATTTCAAAAAGGTTTAGGTGAAAGGATCCTATAATCTTCACTGCCATAGGCAAAGCAGCATCTCTCTGACCCTAAGGTCCTATGGCTGTGCATCTCACAGTATATCGTGATCAGGCCATAATGCAACAGAGCTTCAATTGTAGGCGTGATGGGGAAAGCTAAAGACAAAGTGAAATCTTTGACCAGCAATTTCCATGGTTTCCATTTCCACAGTGTCAGAGTACAGTCTAACCTACATCTGTGTCACATAATTGTCTGACCATATCCATTTGTAATAATGAAAAGACATGACAGATGTGTGTAAATATTTTATATATTCGATTTTGTCCCTTTTTTAGATATCTTTTGTCTTTTTCATTTGGAAGCTCTTAGAGGGATGCACCATGTCTTTATGTAATAATAATAGTAATAACAAGGCTCTTCTGTAGCACTTTTCGTTCACAGATCTCAAAGCACTTTACAAAAGAGGCAAGCGCCAGGTCTCAAGTGGTGCCAGAATGCTCCAGAACACATTTCTGGCACTTTTTTTTTCAGAAGCCAGAACAGCTTCTGCTGATCTCACCTCCTGAATAGCATGCTGCAAGCCAGCCTGCGCTGGTGCCAGGCTTGGGTAGAGAGCACTCAACAGGAGAAGCTGGAGATGCTGCCCCCAGGACCAGGCAGGGCATCCAGAGCCAAGTGTTCTCGGGAGCAGATAGTGGGGCCACCCAGACATCCCACAAGAAGCAGCAGCCAGGTACAGGTGGTAGGGAGGCAAAGTGGGGTTGGGTTCTTCAGGCAGTTACCCCCTTCACCCTAGCCCTTTCCCATCTCCCCCACTGCCCCATCTTCTTTCCATCTCCCCCAATTTCGCTCGTAATCCCCTCTGCTCCCTCCCACCACTCTGCATTCCCGCATTCCTTTTTTTAGGACTCCAGCACTGGTGTGTATCGTTTCCCCTATTTTTACATGTGAAGAAACTGACACACAGGGAGGGGAAGTGACTTTTCTAAACTCCACAGCAGGGATAGGAAGAAAACCCACGTATTGTCCCAAGACACTGTTTCACACTCTGTATTTTTTATTTTTGCTGATGAAAATTTTCATGTGATATTATGACTTTTTTAAAAAATATATATTTTGATTTTTTTTGTAAAATCTTATTCCTGTGATTTGATCAGCTCTAATAAATAATGCGCTCATCTGTCATATTTCAGGGCACTCTAATCTGTTCTGTGCTAATGGTTTCTTTGGATTTGCTGAGCTGCTCTGCTATAAAATGGAGAAGTCTTGCTGAAGGCTTGTTGACATATTAAAATATAGCTTCAATGTTAAAATTTGAGGGTAACATTTTGGAAAGTACCTGAGTTAGGAGCCTAAGATCCATTTTTCAGAGTCTTTAAGTCACTTAGGCACATCTTAATGGCTCCTGAGTCACTTAGATGCTTTTCAAATGGGACTTAGGGGCATAAGCCACTTGAGCACTTCTGAAAATTTACCCTTCGAGCCTGTAGTAGGGATTTTCAAAAGACCCCTAAGGAGTTAGGTACCGATTTCCCATTGAATTCCAATGGAAGATGAGTATTTAACTTCCTTAGACTTCTTTACAAAGCACACCTTTTGTCTTTTGGTTATTAAGGACACAGGCTTTAATATATTGTGGCACATTACCATTTTTAAAGGAATCAATATGTTACTCTAAGTCTAGGCTAGAAAACATTTCATCATATTATTTATGCATGCAGACAGCCATAAAATATATTTTAGGTATTTGAAGAATGTGTGAAATTTACCACTTAGGAGCAATAAAAATATTAGAAGTCCTCCAGTCTGTCTTTTGATGTATGTGTGGTTTATTACAGTAGAGCAAAGTGACACCTATTAGTTCTACATTATTCTGTGATAACACAGGAGTTAATGCTTTTTGGATGTCATTATTTCCTGTGAAAATAATAGCTTCTGTTTGCCAGCCAGCTTGGCATAGCTTTTAAAATCACACTCTCTTATCACTGAACATCACCAACTTGGGGGAGTAACAATGTCAGGTGAACGTTGGAAAGGTTGGGTACATTTTTAAAGTGATGGATATCTTCCTCCTTCCTTTAGCAGATTGGTGAAGTGGTTTGATGTACAATGAAATGTCAGTTTCTCACAAGTCAACAATTAGAGAATGTCTCCATTTCTAGGTTTCCTTTTTTCTCATTATAAATAATTCCTAGAAACCCTCCAACATTTGGGACTTTTTAAAGTCCTCCTGTGGCCATTATTTCTCAAGACAAACAAATTTTCTGGAGTTCTCCCCCACAAATGTTTATCTAATACTTGAAGGGTTGAAAACATGATGCTGTGGTGGCAATCAAGCAATTGAAAGGCCCATTTCTGTGTCATGCAGGATCATAGGGATCATGCTATGTCATTCGGATCCATTAATGTAAAATTCTGTGCCCCTAGAGAGTTTCATTGTCTTTGTGGCAGAATTGGAGGCTTTGGACATTGTAAGCCCTTCAGCAAACTCTTCAGGTCATGCAATCTGTTCTGTGAGGCACCAGGCACACCTTTTGGTGCAGGACAAATAATAAATACTAAAGTAATGTACTGGTTTGGACCACTGCTGTATAATTCTGTAGTACTGTCCTGTGAGAGGAAGGATGTCCCAGTGACTGTGGTCCTAGCCTGGATTTGGGAGACTCGGGTTGATTTCTTTGCTCTGTCATAGACTTCCATTATGATCTCGGGTGGGAAAGAGTCCCTCTGTTCCCCTGGTCCCCATCCATAAAATCGGGTTAATAGCACTTCCTTATCAACAAGGGTGCTGTGAGGACAAATGCAGTACAGATAGTAAGGTGCTCCTATATTATGGCAATGATGGCTATATCAGCACCATAAAAAGATATGAGGTTATTTCTTTGTTGATAGAAGTCCCTTTAATGTTGTTACCAAAGAACCCAGTAGTTTTCTGATGAGCTGTTAAACGTGGCTTAATGTTAGATTTATATTAGATACTAGAAAAAGCTTTCTAACTATTAGGATAGTTAAGCTTTGGAATAGGAAGTTGTAGAATCCCCATTACTAGAGATTTTAAGAATGGGTTAGACAAACACCTGTCAGGGATGGTCTAGGTTTATTTGGTCCAGCCTCAGTGCAGGGTGCTGGGCAAGAGGATATCTTGAGGTCCTTTCCAACCCTACATTTCTATGACTCTATGGCAAAAATACATAGAAAATTTATATTATTAGAAAGCAAAACACTATTAAGAAGTTTGTCAGCAACTGAATCTTTTTTGTCAATAACTTCCCATATCTAAGATTGCAGGTATAAAAGTGATATCATCTGCTGTACATATTCTGATTGAACTAGCATGACATCTCTTGCATTATTGATAGACATGAATGCCTCCAAGATTGATTGAGGCAGCCATGGTAAATGATATTAGTGAAATTCTAATAGATCTTTCAGCCACTCTTAGCCTCTTAACAAGAATAACTACCATTCAACAGAGAGGTGAAAAGTGGTGAAATAGATGTCTTATATTAAGGGAGTTTTGCCATAACCCAAATTTCAAAAGGAGCCATTTCATTAGTTTACATATTGTGTTGAGAGTTTTACCTCTCCCTCCAAAAATATCAGCCAGAGCACTCTCCAAATGCAATGGTAAAGTATTTTCAGATTGACAACAAAAGCCAGTTTGCACCTTCGTTCATCAGCAGAGCACAATGATGCGTCATCCTCCTTTCTTCCCTGAAGTCTTGTGTGAGAAAAATGTTTAACTGCAGCATAATCAAAGTCAGCCAAACCCAAATGTTGATTTCTCTTGGATGTTAAATTGCCTATCATCATTTCTGAGGATTTAGACAACGTTGTTTGTGCTCAGGGGAATCTTAACAGCGTCTTTGCCATTAGCATTTACAACTTGAGAAAGTAAAGATGAGAGAACAATGGGGGAAATTCAAACCCACTTGAACTTCAGACTTTGAAATTCATTCCTAGAAACCAAAGGTAAGACTATTCTGGCGATGTGTGAATTCACATTCTTTTCTGTTATCATTTATTTAACAGTCTTAGTAGCAGCCTCTTAAGCTCTCAAGCAACAGCCCCTTTGTGCTAGTCAGCAAAAGACAGACCCGGCCCCAAGAGCTTCCAATAAAAAAGACAAGATATAATGGGAAGATGAGGCAAAATGTGGGCACGGACAGGACTGCATGACAGTGTTTGTGAGGTGCTAGATAGTATAGTAATGAGGACCATGCAAGTCCAATTATAGACCATGTAAAAGACCCAATGTCAGATTTTAGTTGTAGGGGCCCACTGCAGAGAGCTGAATTTCACTTAAAAGGATGCCTCAGTGGAGAAATGAAATACTGGTGGGCATGTTTTGTTTGGGTGAAAGGCTTCCATGAAGTTCCTAGGAAAAACTTCATGTGCTAGGCCAGTGATCCATGCCATGCTAGAGAAATATCTAAACCAATTCTGAAGGCTTCTCAAAGGTAAATAATGTGTTTATAGAAAACCCTCCATGTCATTGCACTAGGTTGTTGAAGAAAATTGATTGACCTGTGACTTTTGTCCTTTCGCATTCCCTTTCAAGTTAGTTCTGTCAAATGCTGGACCTCCCTGCATTCTGTTCCTTTTACTCCTTTCTCTTTGGAGGGAAATTAATTCCCCTGGGATGGAGAAAAGGACCATGAAGGAAAAGAAATGCAACACATTAAAAGGACCCGGTGAAGGGATTTTAAATTTTTTACAGAAGCATTCTCCTTCACCATAAGGGTGAAGGAAACAAAAAGGCAAGTACATGAAGGATGTTGATAGAGCTAAACAAAATGTTCACAGTGCCTCAGAGTCATGTATATCACACCTGGCTTCATTACAGACTCACAACATGTTCACTGAAAGACTTCCTCATGGTTCATGGAACTCAGGCTATGTCCACATACAAATCTATACCAGTATAGTTAAACCAGTGCAAGGGCCTGTGTCCCTGGGGAAAAAATTGTATTTTTAATACCTGTTATTTAACACCTGTTAAAATCCTAGGGTGGCTGCATTGGAGTCAATGGCGAAACTGTCATTGATTTCAATGGGCCAGGCTTTCATCCCTAATGTAGAAAAGGAAATTGTATTTTTAACATATGATGACTGGTCAAGGTAAATCTTAGGGAGGATCATGGGGCTTCCTCAGCCAGGTAATGTCTAGGTCTTGTTTGCAAAAAAATGTTTCTACTCTACAAAAAAGTGTTTCTACACTGAGAGAACTAACTTGAGATGTGCATTTACAGCAGAGTCAAGACACAGGTAGTTTATGAATGTAATTAGTCAAGGTCAATCCCTATACCCTCTCCTCAGGATTGAACTTGACTAGCTTCGTGGAGGTAGAAACAACCATGTTTAACGGTGTAATGTCAAAATTACTTCTTGCTTTTCCTACACATGACAGCAGTACAGGAAAGGCATATTAAAATAATAAAAGAACCTACACACATGTTCACATCCAACTCCAACAAGGTCCCTGGACAATGAACAGTCCTTCAAATCCCACCTAAGGGTTTTCCTGTCATCACAAGTTGGCCACAGCTCTTAGCTCAGAACAAGCAAGCCCATGAAACTGAGAGCTGCTTTTGTCCAATTTGCACCTCTGGTCTTGTCGTTATGTAACAGGTGACCAGCAGACAATGGCTTTCCTCTCAGGGCACAGCTTCAAAAGGAGGGGTCCTCTGGAGGTGGGTAGTTACATTCTCTTCCTCACAAGTGTTTCCGAGGAATCTCACCCAACTAAAAGTTCAGTCTTTTCTGGCCCGTTGTTTTAAGAGTCCTTTGTAGCTCAAAACACTTCCTATGGTCTACTCTAGTAGTGTCTCCCTTTAAAGAAGCTGCATACAATCCCACAATAAAACATAAACATTTGCAATTTTAAGACAGTGAATGCCTAAGATACTTAAACTTAATTCGGTAAGGTTTGTCCAAGATATTACAGGAAATTGCTGTATCTGTTGCACCTGGTTTAAATTGAAATAGGAATTTCCACAAAGTCTTTTGTATCAGTGTAGCTAAACTGGCTTAAAATAACACCCAAAATGGTGCTACTCTTCGTATAGGTAAGCCCTCAATGTGATTCAGTTTTAGGTTTGCATCAGAGTGGTGCAAACTTTCATGAGGTTTTGAAGTGTCAGTTTGCACCCACAAGACTCTTCTTTGTCTCATTTTGTGAATTTGTTAATTAAAACAACCTGGACTTAAGGGGAAACACAAACCTATCTGGGCTGAAACCAAAGAAAATATTTACATAAGCCCATTTAGAGAGAGATGACCAAATTTTGCACAGCTCTAAACTGGTGCCATAACACTTAATGCTTATTGCTTTTGAGTGTGGCACAGTACAAAACCTACAATCAGTAGGGGTCTACAATTAAAGCAGAGCAAATAATGGATTTTTCAGATCATTAGTAATTCTGGAAAAGAAAAAAAAAGTTTGGGTTTGGGTTGAACCGAAAGCAAAACATTTCAAAGCTTTTGAATCAAAAAGTCCGAAAAAAAAATTCCAGTTAGGTCTTATGAAGCTCCATGAGTTTGTCAACTTCCTTTCCTGTCTTCTTTCCGCATACGCATATGGGTAGGGAATGAACTGTAACTTACAGGAGATGGAGCATTAAATTACTTAGGAAGGTCATTTACTCAAGTGTGACAATATCATATCTGAATATCCAACATTCATAGTAAAAGCTATTTCAGAAGCAGGTGAAACATTTATCTTAGCTGATTATTGGAGAATAGGAAAGAAGGGAAATTATCTACAAAAGTTAACACACTGAACCCCTCTGCTGTAGCAGGAAAGATAACTACAGTATGGGAGTAGGGTTTTGGTTTAATTTAAAACCCCAGATTCTCTGCTGAATTTTATTTTCCTCTTCAGTTGTGTTTGCAGCTCAATCGCAGTCAGTGGGATAAGAAGCAGCTGGGTTCCATAAATCTTATGCCTGGTCTACACTTACCATGAAATTTGGTGGCAGTCACTGGGAGATATGCAAGCTACTGTCTTCCGTCGACCTTCTAAACTCTGATTAGCACGGTGTCCCCACTACACTGCACTGACGGGACACGCCCTCCTGTCGACGCAGCATTATTCTTTTTCTGGGGTGGATTTGTTCAGTCGACTTCTGGATCGATTGAGTGGGTCTCCCCTTCTGCTCAATCAATCCTGGAGAAATAGATCTGGCATCGCCAAATTTGCCACCGTGAGCGAAGACATACCCTTATCCTCAGTCACATGAAGCCCCCTTTTACTGCCACTTAAATGTTCCTTTCAGCTACTTTGTGACTGCTTATGCCTTCATGGGGATGGAAATAGCTCCCTGAAAATAACCTTTGGCCAAAGAGATTGTGCACGGAATTGCACTGACCCCAGTCTAGGGGACGTTATTGGAATGAGCTAGGGAACAGGTGTGTCTGGACTGGACTGAGCTGTGCCTTTTCTCCACTTCCCAGGACCATAGGGGACCATAGAAAGCAAAGCATAAACGACAGACACCTAAGGGTGCCACGTCAAACTAGAGATACCCAAAAGACAAGGAATGCAAAAGTGGCTTAAAGCTGCCTTTCCTGCCACCTTCGTTAGTAGTAGCGGGGCTGGCTGGAAAGTGGATTTTCTGTCCCACAAAAAATGTCAAGATTTTTATTGTTTTTTAATCCAAAATTGGGACAGAAAGCCAAAGTTTTGCTAAAGTAAAATTCCAAAAAATAATTTTTCATGTCAATTGAAACGTTTCATTAAAAAAATTCCAGCTGTTTCATTTACATTTCAATAATTTATTCTTAATTTTTTAAATGTAAATTGAAGTAAATTTTCCCAACAGGAGCTGTAGCCTTCCATGCCCTTCATAGATTGGGTATAGAATGGGATGCAAAATACACAGAGTGAGTTACATAAATCCTGAGGAAATGAGACAACTTCAGTGCCCTAAAGAGAGTAAAGGCTAAAGCGCATGATAGAGGGGTCCAAGCATGGCAAACATATCCATATAAATTTGCATTTATTTTTATGGCCCAAAAAACAGAATCTCTTTAATTTGGAAAAGAGATTCATTTAATCAACATAATTAACAAATGTTTTAAAAATATTTTCTTGCACTTTGAGTAGTTTTATTTGTTCCAAACTGAAGGTATTTCTTCTTTCCTGAATGGTGAGGAATCTCAGGTTAGTTCATGCTAAATTCAGCGTGTAGTGCACACACAGCACGTAGGCAAAAGAGTGAATTATGACTAAGAAAGTGATGGATTGAACCCTAAATAATTGAAGGAGAGTGTGTCTTCATGTGTGTAATAGAATATGTTGGACTGAGAAACAAGTTGAGGTGGGAAAAAACCAAATTTCTTTTAATGGCTTCTCTATTTTCTCTTGTCAGAGCAACATTGATTGAAGAACTTTAGTGTGCTATTTTCAAAGGCAGTCTATTCACTCTCTCAGGCATGTGTGTATGTGCATGTGTATAATATGAATGTAAAATGTGTAGATGTAGTATACATGTATCTGTTTAATTTGTTTGTTTATTCCATTATGTACAATTTTGTTTGTTTTTAGATTTACCGATATAAAAAGGCACCTCTCCAAGCCTCTAGGTGCCATAACACCATTAATAGCAATCAAATCCCTGTAGTATTAAAATAATCATTTCACAGGAACTCAGCCAGTCAGCTGTAGGCACCTATATACTCTCCCTGATAGCATCTCCATGTTATGGGATGCGTACTCTCCATAAATCCAAACAGATGTCTTCTGCAACACGTCTGGAAGATGTTTTTTTTTAATTTTGCCCATTCCAAGCTTTGGGCATCCTTGATACAATTTTTAAATAACTTGGTGGCAGCTCAGGGAATAGAATTCAGGATTCCGGGTTCCTGGTAGTTCGCATAAATTATTCTACCAAGTCAGCAGACTGAGCCAGAAAAGGGAAAATAACATGTGATTTTGTTGAGCACTCTTGACTGGTAATATGTTTTCCCTTTTTCTTAAATAACTAATTGAACAGAGAGGCTGTATCCTAGCAAGTTTTTACAGTATTCAGAATGGGGGACAATGTGCACTCAGGTACTGGTTTCCATTCCAGAGTCCCATCAAACTCATTACTGTACTGTATTTCTCTTCATTAGAACCAAGCCAGTCTTACGGCATTTCAACCATCTTTTCCCTTGAACGGTGGTGGATGCACTTTGGCTTTGTGTTTGTCCCATGTAGCTTGTTGGAGTCTCATCTCATTAGTCCACTGCCATAGGCTAAGAGGCTGCAAAATTCCAAACATCATCATACAAGCAGGAGCTGCAATGGTGGCACGCACTGTTCTGTGGAGATCATTCTCCTAGTCTCTTCTAATTCACCAACAAATCCTTACCTGAATAGGCTGAATACATCTAACAATAGAAAGAATAGTTTAGCAAGTCCGAGATTAAATACAGTATTTATCCTGTTGGGACAGCTATAAAGTGTGTGTGTGCCACTCCTGAGTCACTATTGGCATGTGCCATGATAGTTCCTGACCTGCAGAGGAGTGGAGTGATCCATTAGAGAGACAGAGTCTGTGTACCAGTAGCCATAGGGTCTGAAGGAACAATGCCCAGCTTGGTTTTTCTATGGTCCATGATGGCACTAGAACTTGTTTGCTTGGTAATAATTCAGTCGCTGTAACAGGATAATCGGTTGACCCTCTGGACTTGTATTTCACCCCAGGGATCTAAACATGATTAAGCATTTGGTATTAATACTGCTATTTTCTTGGCGCTCCCTTATAATTTAATCATTAACATACCACAGTAAGTATTAATATTAAGAAAAATACACAGCAAGGCTGAAATAAAATGCACTTCCTGATGTAAAAAATGGAAAATGTCTGCCTAGGAAGGAGTACTGCAGAAAAGGATCTGAGGGTTATAGTGGGTCGCAAATTTAATATGAGTAAACGATGTAATATTGTTTTTTTAAAAAGCAAATAACATTCTGGGATGTGCTAGCAGGTGTGTTATAAAGCAAGACAGGAGTAATTTTTCTGCTCTATGCAGCACTGATAAGGCATCAGCTGGAGTACTGCGTCCAGTTCTGTGCACCACATTTTGGGAAAGGTGGGGACAAACTGGAGAAAGTCTGGAGAAAGG
Source organism: Mesoclemmys tuberculata (assembly GCA_007922155.1). Classification (NCBI taxonomy): domain Eukaryota; kingdom Metazoa; phylum Chordata; order Testudines; family Chelidae; genus Mesoclemmys; species Mesoclemmys tuberculata. The sequence continues at coordinate 14,176,273 of ML675637.1, forward strand.
CAACAACAATTATTTAAGGCCTAGAAAACATAACCTACGAGGAAAGATTGAAAAATTTGGATCTGTTTAATCTAGAAAAGAAGAGAAGATTGAGGGGGGACATAAGTCTTCAACTACATAAAAGGTTGTTATAAAGAGGAGGGTGATAAATTGTTCTCCTTAACTGCCAAGGACAGGACAAGAAATAATGGGCTTAACTTGCAGCAAGGGAGATTTAGGTTAGACTAGAAAAAAGTTCCTGGCTGTAAGGATAGTTAAATACTGGAACAAATTACCTAGGGATGTTGTGGAATCCTTATCATTGGAGGGTTTTAAGAACTGGTTAGACAAACATGTGTCAGGGATGGTCTAATACTTAGTCCTGTCTCACTGCAGGGAACTGGACTTGGTGACCTATCTAGGTCCCTTCCAGTGCTACATTTCTATGAGTCTATGATGTGTCCTGCTTGCCCTATCAATAGGATCTGGGACCAACCGTCCTCTATTTTTACGTTCTGACTATCTGTAGTCCAGGAGCTTTAGCATTCCCCCTGTCCTGGAGGGTAAATTCCATTAAATAACATCGAGTTTCTGTTTACATAAAAGAACAAGTCCTTTCTGCAGGTCAGGTGGGATTTTAAGACCCAGGACTGTATGTCACTACAGTCTTCATCAGATCAAGGTTAGACAGAAAATCAGCAAGAGGGGATGGTGAAGCCTATGAGCAAAAGGAACAATGACCTTGGAGATTTAGAAGTCCAGTCAGTAAATGAATCATTTATCCTTAAGTGTGATTAGCAGTCAGAAGAAGACAATCCAAGCAGCAGAAACACCCTCAATAACTAGACTGTCACATCATTTAACTTCTTTGTTGCTGGCAGCAAGCACTCTATCAAAGACTGCACGGGAGAAACAAGGGAAAACGGATGGAAATAGCAGGTAGCTGACAAACGAAATTATGCTTCCTAGGTTACTGTTGTTCCTGCATTCTATGAGTTGAAAGGCCAACATCAAAATATTATGGCTTTCAAAATGTCATAATTATAGTATTGTGACTTATACTTGTCTTTGCTCTGTGCCTCTGCCTTTGTCTTTCTATTCATCTCTTTAATGTACTATAATTATGTCTTCAGTGTGGATAATTATCTCACAATAGGGAAACAAATTACCATCATTATCTCCGATTATTCTTTAACTTTTCTTTTATCCTTTTTTTCCCCTCATAGGGACAAAATATGTAGTTCTCATTCAGCATGTCTTTGCTGTTTTTTTGCATTGTTCATATATTCAGCCATAAATCATCTGTCAATTGTGGAATTGTTCTTCTCTTTACTGTTATTCCCTAGTTCTACTTATTGTTAGACTCCTTGCCTTCTATATATTCAAATGCGTTTATTATAAATGCAGCGCTCAAAGAAGACCGAAGTTCAGAAGGACATAGCGTCCTTTTAATCTCTTTGCTTTCCAACCAAAGTACTTATGGCAAATGAACACACGCAATCTCCATAAGAATAACATTAGTATCTGCTGGAGTTATTAGTCTATTGTGCCAGTAATCCACAGGTCAAAGCTCCCTAAATCTACAGTGATGTGAATAACTAATGGATCCCTTTGTTCCAGTGATTCATGAATTACCAAATTATTTCATACCCTTCCACCACCAATATAAATATTTCTAATGAAATTCACATTATTTTAAAATATACTAAACTTACACGAATAATTAGATTTAATATAACTAAAGCAAAGACGCTCAGAGTTTGAACTCCCAGTGCCTCTTTTGTTTATCCTTTTGAATATTACAAGGAAATCACTTTTGACACGATATGCAATATCATACGCACAATCTTGCCTTCCGTTGGGTATCCAAAAATCAACTTCAGGCCCCTAAAGACCAGTCCTACTGGCATTATCCTCGTAAGTCGTTAGCTGTAGTCCGTGGAGCTACTTGCATGAGTGCAGTGAACTGGATTTGGGTCATTGTATGGAAAATCTGTGAGGAAAATGCTTTCCTGTGGTATATTGGTACTTTCTATTCAGATCCTTGCTGATAGCCCTGAGTGAAGCCAAAGTAGCCAAGTCTTGCAAAATGCTTACTTTAAATTTGGTTTGAGATTTCTTTTGAATTATGCAGGCCGATGTCATAAGAGCTGCCATACTGGATCAGGTCATGGTCCATCTTGCCCAGTGTCCTGTCTCTGGACAGTGGACTGTACCAGAGCTGCAAGGGAAGTCTGCAGAACAGGACAATTATGGAATGATCCACCCGTCTTCCACTCCCAACATCTCGTAGTTGGTTGTTTAGGGTCACCCCAAGCATGGGGTTGTGGCCTTGTCCATCTTGGCTAATTGCCATTGATGGACCTATCCTCCATGAGCTTCTCCAAGTCTTTTTTGAACCCAGTTATACTTTTGGCCATCACAACATCCCATGGCAAAGAGTGCCACAGGTTTGTTGAGGATTGTGTGAAAAAGTACTTATTTTTGTCTGTCTCCCTATTAATTTAATCATCTGCCCCTGTTTTTTGAGTTGCAGGAAAAGGAAAATAACACTTCTATATTCACGTTTTCTATACCATTCATGATTGTATACACCTCTGTCATATCCCCGCTCTCCCACTTAGTCATCTCTTTTCTAAGTTGAACAACCCTAATCATTTTTAGTTGCTTCTCACTCCAGACCATTCATCATTGTGCTTGACCTTCTCTGAACCTTTTCAGTTGAACTATATCCTTTTTGAGATGGGGTGACCTGAACTGGGCACAGTGTTCAGGGTGTGGTTGCAACATGGATTTATATAGTGGCTTTATGATATTTTCTGCCTCATTTTCTATCTCTTTCCTAATAGATCCTCACATACAGTTAGCCTTTTTGACCGCCATTGTATACCGAGCTGAAGTTTTCACAGAACTGTCCTCAGTGACTCCAAGATCATCTTTCTTCATTAGTAACAGCCAATTTAGAATCCATTATTATATATGTATACTGGGGATTATATTTTCCAAAGTGCACTACTTTGCATTTACCAGTATTGAATTTCATCTGTCATTTTGTCATCACCCAGTTTTGTGAGATCCCTGTGTAACTCCTTACAGTCAGCTTTGGATTTAATTATCTTGAGTAATTTTGTATTGTCTACAAACTTTTCCACCTCACTCTTCACCACTTCTTCCAGATCATTTATGAGCATGTTGAACAGCACTGGCCCCAATACAGATCCTTGTGGGACCAATTATTTATCTTTCCATTATGAAAACTGACCATTTATTTCTCCCCTTTGTTTTCTATCTTTTAACTAGTTACTGATCCTTGAGAGGACTTTCTCTCTCATCCGTGGCTACTTAGTTTTCTTAAGAGCCTTTGGTAGGGGCTTTGTCAAAAATCCAAGTTCACTATATAGAATGAATCAACCCTAGGCACATTCTTTTTGCTCCCTCAAAAAATTCTAGTAGATTGGTGAGGCATGGTTTCCCTTTACAAAAGCCATGTTGACTCTTCTCCAGCATATTTTATTTATCTATGTGTCTGATAATTCTGTTCTTTATTATAATTCCTGTATTTTCTACCAATTTGCCCAGGACTGAAGTTAGGCTCACCAGCCTGTAATTGCCAGGATCTTCACTAGAACCCTTTATAAAACTCAGCGTTACATTAGCTACCTGTCCAAATATGTTAAACTCTGGACAGAAAATCAGGCTTTTCACAACAGGAATTTCTACTAAAAAGGGTTTGTCACAGTAACTCTTGTGTGAATCGATTAATTGCTTTCCGAGTTCTTGCCTCTATTTTATGAGGTATCCCCCTTGTTCTGATTTCTCTTACCTCGATTTCTCACTGCCTCTGCTCCATGCAGATATGGTAAAGAATGGAAATGCATGAGAAATGAGCAAATACTTGCTTAGCTTTTAAGTGTACACACAACTGTTGTTGGTGCTTGAAAATAATATCTACAATGTCTGTGTCAAGTTAAAATACTGAAGTGCTGGAGAAATGAGGCACAGAAATACTTAATTTGAGAGAAAATGACATTTATGTGTTTAGGAAATGATGTCTTAAAAAGTTATTCCCAATGTTAAGTGGATCCCATTTTAGTTACCCAGGTGTGATAAATAAAAAATTGTGCTTTGCTGGGAACTGTTAAGAACTGTTGAAGTCAACAAGCAACACATCTACGTAGAACCAGATGGTCAACAGTAGGTTTATCTTAAGTATTTACATGGCTATGCTCAAAAGCCATTAAAAACACAGAACTGAATGTAGCACTTCCTTGGCTCGCGTCACGAGACATCAATTTCTTAAAACTGAGACAAAACATAAGATTTGGGGAAATTATTATTAATGGCTTATCAGTTCCCCAGTCTCCCTATGCAGAACTCCCTCAGGTGATTACATTCAGGTTTGACACACAGTACCACATTAGGATTAAGTGTGAGCACTTTTGTTGGATATAAGCTGTCATGCTGGGGTCAAAAGCTGTATGTTTTTCTTCAAGTGCTTGCTCATGTCCATTCCATCGTAGATGCATGTGCGCCTCCGTTCATGGTTACCAGAACTTTTTCCCTTTAGCAGTACCTGGAGGGTCAGCTCCAGCACCCCACAGAGCCCCACACACATGCCGTGGTATATGAGGCCCTGCCAGCCCTCTGCCCCTTCTGTTCTTTCTTGTGTTAGGAGCACAGTGTGGCTTGTGTGGGGAAGTGGGAAGAAAGTTGACTATAGCTAATATGATTTTCTTGAGAGGCTGAGCATTCGGACATGCTCATTCAGGACTAACAAGGCTAACTAAAAACTGGAACAAACCTCTATCATGAATCTGGAAAGTCAATTGACTTCTGAGTTCATACAACTTTAGAGCCTGATGATTGTTTACTAAAAGGACTGTTTGTCTTTAATTGTGACCCATGTCTTATTCTATTGAGTGTTATGCCGAACATCTACAGAAACAGTGAAATTGAAGTGCACTACAGTGTCTTGCATTCATCTCTAGAAAATGTCAGCTCTGCTGTGGGTGACATACTCTTTATACATTATAATACTGTCTCTAAAGTGTGTACATGGGTAGTTTTGTGCTTGTTTCGCCAAGTGCTACTGAGCTGGAAGGTGAGGGACAAGAAGTGGATTATGTCATGCACAAAGATGAAAACATACATTGTTGATGATTTCCAGAGGGGCAGTCGTGTTAGTCTGTTTTCAGCAAAACAACAAGAGTCCTGTGGCACCTTTAAAAACTAACAAATTTAGTTCTGATGAAGTGGATTTCTGCCCACGAAAGCTTATGCCCATATAAATTTGTTAGTCTTTAAGGTGCCCCAGAACTCTTGTTGTGTAACATGCACTGTGTTTTTGTTGATGTCTTTCCGGAAAAGGTTCCCCCAGGAGAGATCAGTGAGCTCCATGCTTTTGTTCTAGCTGCTGATGCTCCTGTGAGCTGTCTATCCACAGAAGTCACCATTGAAGAGATGTGAAGTAGAAGTAAATTGCTTTGTGCTGAGAAATTAAGCCGAGATAGTGGTTGAAATTGCTACTGCAGTGAAAGTATCGGTGCAACCTCGGTAGTCACAATTCTACTTGTAGAAATGGACATCTTAAAAGATGACTAATCAATACGTTCCTTGATAATTGACCAAATGATGGAACAGGGGAGAGCTTCAGCGTGACAAGTAAATGGCAAAAATGTCAATAGGTATGTGGGGGATTAGGGATAAAACATTCATGCATTATTACCTGTGAAGCCCATTCAGAAATTCCAGCCAAGTACAGAATGCATCTGCCTGCATTTAAAGTGCCATGAGCAAACTGATGTGCGCACGCTACACCAATAGTCCATGCTTTCCGTGGCCTGCCACCTCTGGGTGATTAACCATAAAGTCCTGAAAGTTTAGAATCTGGCAGACTCAGAAACAGTCTCTCCTGAACCCCATGGTCCACTGCACCAGTTGTGATGTGTTAGAATGCTCCTGCTGTTAATTCCCCATGGATGAACTCAGGGGTTTCTGGGACTCACTTTAACAGTTGGTCCGTCTCAGCTTGTATCTGGTTATGGGTGGGGTGTAAGATACTATTGTTCCATTTCTCATTCCTTTTTATGTGGAATTGTCCCCCAAGTTGGGTGTGTTTTGTCTGTGTATTGAGAGGACTTGGGGCAGTGTTAGTTTATCTGTTTAAGGAATAATTTTCATGTGTATGTTTACGTAATGCCATGCAGGTACCACAGTGTTGGGTATAGAATAATTTTTGTAGTAATAGTAACTTAATGAGATCTAGACATTAACCAGTGAGCAACATAGATTTACCACTATCTCTGAATAGTGGCAGCCTTGCATTCCTCCCAAACAGCCAAATTCACGGAAACGTTAGGGAAATTTTTGTGGCTGGTAGGTGGAGTTTCCAATGCCCTACTATGGAAAGGAGTAATGCCAAGCAGTGACCAGTGCTAATATTGCCTTGCCTTGTAAGCCAATAGCATCTAGACTGCCCCACAGCTTCTAGGTAAGATCTTAGCGGTAATTTATTTAGGGAACTTGGGCTTCCTTCAGCTGCCTTCTCCAAATGTAGAAGCTAGTTACCATTTCATTAGCCCAGTATGGAAGAACCTGCTTTGAGAATGACTGCTGTATGTCAGGGTAATGAAAAACAACCACACTTTAAAAAAAAAACACTTTGAAACATATGAAAGAGGAATTCAAAGGAAATTTAGAATCAATGTCCCAAATCTATCCTTGATGAAACTCCATTGGATAAGAAGTTATGTCAGGGATGCCGCTGGTCCAATGCGTTCATACTATATCCAACTATCATTAATATCCAATGACATCAGTGAATCAACGCTGTATTGTTTATCATTTGTTACACAGTGATATACTTAGCACTGTAAAAATAAAAGCAGTCTCTGCCTCCAGTATTTTGCAATCTAGGTCCTCCTATATGCAATTCACTGCAAAATAGACATGTAATATATGTGAGATTTCTTAAGGTGGCTGAGAATTCTGTGATGTCTTCATAAAGCTTCGGAAGAAGCGAGATACCTTTCACCACGGAGATATATGGATTAGTTTAAAAAAGACCAAACAGATTCCAAAGAGGGTCTAAAAGAACTAGATACGTTCATGGAGGATAGGTCCATCAACAGCTGTTAACCAGGATGGACGGGAATGCAAAATCATGCTCTGAAGTGTCCCTAGCCTCTGTTGGCAGAAGCTGGGAATGGGTGACAGGGGATGGGTCACTTGATGATTAGGTGTTCTGTTCATTCCCTTTGAAGCACCTGACAGTGGCCATCAGAAGGCAGAATACTGAACTAGATGGACCATTGTTCTGACCCAGTATGGTCATTCTTATGTCTATCTCTGTAGACTGTATTTCTGCCCCCAACTTTCCACACCAAACTGTCAATTGGGGCCAAAAATAGTATAGCATATTACCTAAAGAGATATTGTAAAAGCTACTATGAGAGGGACTGAAAAGGCAGACTTCCTTCACACTGGGTAAGGGACCAAAGATTACAAGTCTGATTCTCAGTTGCTCTGCAGCTTCTATAGTGGTTTACACCAGTGAAACATGGTGTGTGAACATGCTACCAATGCAGAATGATAGTGCCTTACACCGGCTTTGAATGTGTGGGTGAATGACTGCACAAGAAGAAGGCAATGAAAAACTGGGCACAGCACTTGGTTTTGTTGTTATAAATATTTTATGCAATAGAGCTGATGAAATTATTACTAGAAATATTCTCCAGATACAATGGTTGTGTTTAAAGAATTAATAGCCTTGGATGAATGAGGATGATAGCACAGTTTGTAGCATTCCCTATCTTAGGTGTCCTCAGAAATAACTATATATAGGGACTACTGCACCAATGGGGGTATGTTTAAGATGGGAAAAGTCTAAAGGATGACCCCTGTCATTTGGTTTCCTGTTTTGTGAGTCTGCCATTATGGCTGGATCTAGCGTCACAGAGACTAAGGTGAAAAAGAAGGCGCCTCAGCCAAACACTGAGCTCGTTTTCATCATGCTGCCAAAGCCAGATGTTTCAAGTCAGCTCTTAACAAAGAAACACCCTACTGTGCCAACAACTAAAATAAGATTTGTCAACAAGATGGAATTCAGCTTATTACACGCTTGAGCACCCATTAGAAGACGAGAAGGTGATGCATGATTGTTGTTTCCCGCATGTGGTTAGTGAGGAAGAAATGCTAGCACCTCAGTAGCAGGCAATAATGGCAAACATCTGCCTCATTTTCAGTTCCACTGAGACGGCTATCCAGGATATGTCCTCTGACATAACTGCTTAGAAGCAGGTCATTCCTCTCATCAAACTCCTCAAGCGCCATCTGGATCTGCTGAGAAATGCTTTTCGGAGAAAAAATAGGCTCATTATGCAGTCGTCCCTTGTGGATAATAAACACCAAAAAAAGATCATGAAGATTGGGACATTAAGGGTCTGCAACAATGTAAGTGTTACACAATGACCACACTCCTAGCTCCTCATTTAAAGTTTCACAGTTCTCACTCGACTTAGTAAAGTTGAAAACTATTATAATGTATATGCAGTAACAGGAGTTACTTTGGGAGTTTTAGCTAATAGTATTACAGTCTGTCTATTTTAACCAAAGTATTTATTTCTCCTGCTCCTTATTCTCAGCTCACTGTTGTTCTGTGTCAGGTCATCGATGCTGAGCCGTTTACAGATATACCCTGCTTTAATAATAAAGAGCAGACTCTGGCAGAATCCATTCTGAGGGGCTGCATAAAACTCCAGCTTGGTATTTACCCTTGAGTACTATGGGTAATGGTTATTTGCTAGATTAGAATCATCAGAGAGGTAGAGGCCTTCTTCGGTTTGATAAATCTCTTGGAATAATACCTTAATATTCACTATGATATGGGGCCTAATTTTCAAAAGTGGCCTCCAAGAATAGGTGTCTCAGTTTTGGCATCTCCAGTTTTGAGGCTCTGAGGATGTGATTTTTCAAAGGTGTTAAGCACCCAGAGCTTTCATAGGCTTGAAAAGGAGCTGTCAATACTCTATCAAGAGTGGACCTTCCACCATTGAGGCCATCTTTGATTTACACACACCCTCCCCTGCATAATGGTGCACAGAGGGCCCTGTGGTGCTACGTTCTATGCCATTTGTAGGCTGTCCATACCCTTTAAATCCCTAAGAATCTGGTCCCTTGTGTAGTGAAACCACACTAATCCCACTGCCTTGCAGTCCACCGTAAGGGTAGTGTTCGCCCTATGTGACACCTGTGTGGGAGTGGAAACAGGAAACTGCGTAATCTACCATTTCAGATCCTATTAGCAGGACCACTTGCTGTATGACTGTAACATTTGCTAGTTATTTTCTCTTTCTTGACTCCTCTTTCAATGCTATTCAGTATGCAAAGCGGCATGGCTGGCATCCTATTAATGCAATGTCATCTGCTAACTACATTTGTCAGTAGATTATGAGTTTGCCCTTTTGACTTGGTTTACTTTTATGTGTTTAAAAAATAGGGCCCTGCAGTTTTCACTCTGGGTAGGTTCATATTTTGTTCTCCATCTATTATTCCTGGTTACTCTGCACTAACAAAAGTTAGAGTCAAGGGAGATTGTATTTAATTGAGCCAGCCTGGTGATCAAGGGAATGCTATATCTTTTTTTCATGAGTGCCTCTTAGAGTTTTAACTAGGCTTGCAGTGCATGCTGTTCACCAGACACTGAGACTCAGAACCGTTCCTCCCAGATGCATTAGCTCGTTGTCAACAGGCTTGCAATTAAAAGCAAGTTAAAAATCATACCCTTGGGCTGCCAAACCACCAGAAAATTTCACTCTGTTTCAAACACAGAGTTACTAACCCAATAAGGCAGTAATCAGAATGAAAGCACTGTGAATTTTGCCACGTCAGGCTTAGATGCTGCCTACCCCTTAAGCGGGTGAGCAGTTAAGGAGAGACGAAGTAAAGAACCACCCATTTCCTTATCTGACTCACATTAGGGCCAGGCAGAACGGCAATCCTTGCCCAGAGACTGCTTCCTAGTTACACCCCAAGGGCACATGGTGGCCAAAAGGGCACAAAGTGGGTGTAGCTATGGTTCATCAAGGGATGTAGAAGTTTTCATGCTTCCTCGTGCAATAGGAAGCATTCTGTCTGTTGGTGCGGGAGTAGGCCTGTCCGGCACCATTTACCCCCTCAGGAATGTATCTATTATCTAGCCTCTTTTGTGAGAACGGAAGAACTTTGTAAAGCTGTAGAAAAGCAAAATGGCATGGCAGGTTCTCTTATTTTGTTTTATGTCTGCGTGCTCTAGGGAAAAGCAGGAGTAGTAAACAATTCATGTCTTGCTATTAAAATGTTGAATGCTTTGGAGCAGTGTACCCCGGACTTGTCTACACACACAAGTTGTCCTGCTTAACTATACCAGTGATACAACACCCTGAAGTGGGTGGGATGCTAGTGTAAGCAAACTTATAGAGGTATAACTGCATCCACTGTGGGGGTTGTACCAGTATACTTATTTTGGAAATGTAGCCCATAGGGCTAGCCTGCTGGCTTACTTTAGTATATTCTGCCTTTATTTACTGGGTTTGTTGTTTGTTTTATTATATTTATTAAATTTGGCTTACATTTCTTTATTCAGTTATTTTATTATGTTTGGCAGTAATGCAAGGAACCTACAGGCCTGTATCCTGTATGATTCGCTAAAGCAAGTTAGCAAAAGTATGTTTGTGACCTTTGTCACAGATAAATGGCTTACTGGTTACCCTTTTAGATTTTGGGCAACTGAACATCTTTATCTAAGAAATTTGGGATTGAACGGTAACCACAAGAACACAGAAGTAATGAGCAGAAACTGGTTCAGGCCAGAAGTAACAGGTTTAATATGTATGACTATGTTGTTAATATGTATGACTATGCTAGTCTGTAAAGTAAATGCTTCCCAATATTATGTAGGTGAGGAAATTAGTTTTGGGCATGACACGAATACTCAGGGGAGTGCTCAGACACCATAAAAGAGCAAACCACAATGTGGAGGCAGTTCTCTCTAGCTTTTTCAAGGGTTTTCCTTCTTAGTGACTTAGCATTTGACCCTTCAGCTCTACTATACCTCATCACTCCTGAGCACAGAGGAACCTGGACCATCGGATTCATTTAGCATGCCAGAAACAAGGCTGGTCATTTGTCTCTTATCACCAGGTCCCTAAGGAAAAGAGTGAATATGCTAAGGTTTTATAGAGAGCGAAACCCCCAGAACTGTCTTATTTCCTTTTGATTCTGTGGTTTGGAGCTTTGAGAACTTTCCACTTATTTAAATGAAGGACTCTAAGTCTGTTTTTTGTTCAGCGTGGGTCTTCTTGCCATGCACCCGGAAGGTCCTTGCAAGTCCTAGTTTGATTCTGGGACAAGAACCTTATTATCTTCTGATTGGATCAATTGGCAAGCCTATAACCCATATAATATAATTAATAAACCCCTATACAAATCAGGCAACAGTAGAAAAATCACACTGAATCAAAAAGTCATACCTTTAAAAACAAACAAAAAAACCCCACAACCCTATGTGTAGATCTGAGCCTTACTGTCCACTAGGTGAAGCTGGTTCTCACTAGGTTCTCTGCCCAGCTTGGCCACTGACTTCTTATGGAACCCTAGGCAAGCCTTTATATCTTTATGATGTGCATTACTTTGCACTGAATTTCATCTGCCATTTTGTTGCTCAGTCACCCAGTTTTGTGAAATCCCTTTGTACCTCTTCGCAGTCTGCTTTGGACTTAACTATCTTGAGTAGTTTTGTATCATCTGCCAATTTTGCCACCTCACTGTTTACCCCTTTTTCCAGATAATTTATGAATATGTTGAACAGTACTGGTCCCGCTACATGCCTCTGGGGGACACCTCTATTTACCTCTCTCCATTCTGAAAACTGACCATTTACTCCTGCTCTTTGTTTCCTGTCTTTTAACCAGTTACTGATCCAGGAGAGGACCTTCCCTCTTATCCCGTGACTGCTTATTTTGCTTGAGAGCCTTTGGTGAGGGACCTTTTCAAGGGTTTCTGAAAATCGAAGTGTACTATATTCACTGGATCATCACTGTCCTCATGCTTGTTGACTCCCTCAAAAAATTCTAGTAGACCGATGAGGCATGATTTCCCTTTACAAAAATCATGTTGACTCTTTCCCAACAAATCATATTCATCTATGTTTCTGATAATTCTGTTCTTTACTATAGTTTCAACCAATTTGCCTGGTACTGAAGTTATGTTTACCAGCGTGTAACTGCCAGGATCGCCTCTGGAGCCTTTTAAAAAAATTGGCATCACATTAGCTATCCTCCAGTCATCTGGTACAGAAGCTGATTTAAATGATAGGTTACATATCACAGTGAGTAGTTCTGCAATTTCACATTTAGTTCCTTTAGAACTCTTGGGTAGATACCATCTGGTCCGGGTGACTTATTACTGTTTAATGTATCAGTTTGTTCAAAAACTACCTCTAATGACACCTCAATCTGGGACAGTTCCTCAGATTTGTCACCTAAGAACAGCAGCTCAGGTTTGGGAATCTCCCTCACATCCTCAGCTGTGAAGACCAATGCACAGAATTCATTTAGTTTCTCTGCGATAGCTTTATCTTCCTGGAGTGCTCCTTTAGCATCTTTGATCGTCCAGTGGCCCCACTGGTTGTTTAGCAGGATTCCTGCTTCTGATGTACTTAAAAAAAATTTGGCTGTTACTTTGAGTCTTTGGCTAGCAGTTCTTGTGAATTCTGTTTTGGCCTTCCTAATTATATTTTTACACTTCACTTGCCAGAGTTTCTGCTCCTTTTTATTTCCCTCACTAACATTCCACTTTTTAAAGGATGCCTTTTTTGCCGCTAATTGCTTCTTTAACTCTGTTTAGCCATGGTGTCACATTTTTGGTTCTCTTACGTTTTTTTAATTTGGGTATTTAAACTGAGCCCCTATTATAGTGTCTTTACAAAGTTTCCATGCAGCTTGCAGGGATTTTACTTTTGGCACTGTACCTTTTAATTTCTGTTTAACTAACTTCCTCCTTTTTTTGTAGTTCCCCCTTCTAAAATTAAATGCAACTGTGGTGGGCTGCTTTGGTATTTTTCCCCCTCCAAAGGGATGTTAAATTTTACATTATGGTCACTATGGCCAAGCGGTTCGGCAGTACTCACCTCTTGAACCTGATCCTGTGGTCCATTTAGGACTAAATCAAGAACTGCCTCTCCTCTTGTGTGTTCCTGGACAACATGTTGCCCCATTGTACTTCCTTTAAATATTGAATGCAATAGTTGCCACTTCTGTTCGTTGGGTGGAATTTGCATTTTTTCATCTCCTTGGCAACAAATTTCTATTAATCAAAAGGATAATTGCTTAGCATACCCTCGCTTTAACAAATCTCAGTACTCTATCATTTGAATCTTTTTTCAATTCAGATTTTTCCTGCTGTAGACAAAAAGTACATTGTACTGGAACATATGTTCTCTCTCTCCGTCTGTCTATTGAATCTTCCTATATGAATTTCATGAAGCGATTTTAATTCATCCAATACTATTTATTGAGATCGTTGCCCTTCTTGGCATCCGCCACACATTTTTTAGCTTCCACTGGCCTCTAGTGGCGCTTAATTTTCAGAACATTCATTGAAATGGGGCACAAGTGGGAGTTTCCTTGTGCTGGCTCTCTACACAGGGGTGAATTTCTCTGCATGTGAGGTGCTTCTGAAGGGCAAGCTTATCCACTTATTCCCCACCACCAGTTGCTGTTGAGATCCCAGGTTTTGCAATTATAACCTCAGACTGGGACGTAACTAAACATTTCATTCCAACAAACGTGCAGGTAGGATGCTTGCCTCCCCATCTCCTCTGCAGATAACTTCCTTAAATCTCTCTCATCCCAGATTCAATTGCTTGGCCATCTAAGCTTCATGTTTAAGATGGTTGTCTCTCCTGTTAATCCTCCAGTAACTGTAACTACTCATGTAGGAGAGTTGTTGTAGGCAAGGCATTAGACTGGGATTTAGGAGATTTGGGTTCAAATGGCAGTTCTTCCGCAGTCTGCCTGTGTGATCTTGGGCAAGTGGCTTAATCTTCCTGTACCTAGCTGTAAGAATGGGGACGTCCTTCTCCACCATTTGTCTGTCTTCTCTGTTTAAATTCCAAGCTCTGCGGTGGAAAGACTACCTCTATATGTTAAGTTTTGTATAGTGCCAACAGAATGTGCCCTTAATCTTCATTGGAGGTTTTATTATTATTTATATATTATAATATAATAATAATATAGTGAATTAATGCAGCTTTGAAATTGGCTTTCTTCCATTCAGATTCTATTTGCTTGCACACAAGCAGAAGTCAATCATGAAAGTGGCCCAAGAATGGCCAAAAATTGACTTAAACTCAAAGGAACACTCAGATCATGGTGAAAAATGCAACCTCCTCCGCATTACACCATCTGATTTATTCTATTTTATTTTGCTGTTTTGTCATAGCCACCATCACTATTCCTCATGGAAATAATGCCCTCTAGAACCACAACCAGTTTTCAAAGCCCTCGCATGGGGCCTGGAATGGATGCCTGACACCCACTGTAGAGCGACAGACTTGAGAAGGATAGAAAAATAGAGTTGTGTTAATATGACTATGTTATTTATTATCCTGCTGTCTCATTTGACAGGAAACATGAGGGATATTTATTGTGCCCTGAAGCAGCTTCAGTACTTGCCAATTTTTACAAATGTATTAGCTGAGGATCAGGGATATTCAATCTCCTCAGAAGACTTTTTATTCTCACTGGACAGCCCTCAAAGAAGATCTTTAATGTCCACAAGCAGCGTTCTTGCACACCTGCCCACCAGCTCCCATGGCAGAAGAATAACATGTGAAGTGGCATTAAGTGTTGGGCAGGGGGAAGGGGTATAGATATAAAAATACACACACACTATCTTAGTGGAAGCAAAACCTCATACGGGTACTGAGCCAAGTTAATCTCTGGTGTAATAGACTACGGTTTTAGAACAATATCTATAGAACCTTATTGGTTTAGGGCCTGATCCATAGCCCACTGAAAGAAATAGGATTTGAATAAGGCCTTTAATCCCTATTACATTCCATAGGGCTCTTCCATAATGGTTTATAGGAGGCATGAATTTGGCCCTCTGTGGTTTTGTCTCAATGTGAAACTTACACTCCCCTGTACACATCACCTCTGAACTTGGCCCATTAAGTTTGAGTAAGGGAGTCTAACTTACATCACCTTTCCCATCACCTCCGGCCCTCAGACTCCATCATGATAAATCTGTTCAGGTTTCCCAGGATTGTCCCTTTTTTGAGGTAGCTGTCCTGAGAAATCTGTATGGGTGCTCAAGATACACTGCTAGCAGTCAAGTTTTGTGGGCTCAGGGATTACCCCAGATATCCTGATATTTTTTTTGTACCTCAGAAGTGGCAACTCAAGCCTACAGTTTCATTTTAAGAGTCTATCCCTTACCTTCTCTTTCTCCACTATGCCAGATCTTTAAGGAGTAATATGTACTGTAGATGAAGCTTGCTGAATGGGAGTATGGAATATTTCCCTAGTGTCTCAGAGAAAAGCTGTAGAACAAATTGGACTGGGTATGACAACTTGTACCTTGTTATTATAGTAGTTGTAGACAACTAAATTTTTACTCATTAGGCATCAGTTGTCAGAATATTTTATATACTGAAAGCCAGAATCTGCCTTCAGTTACATCGGTCCAAATCTGGAGTAACTCCACTGTAAAACCAGTAGATTAGTGGTGTTACTCTGAATTAATACCAGTGTAATTGAGAGCAGAATCTGTAAATCCAGTAAATTAATAGAGTTTCTCTGGATTTATACCTGTGCAAACAAGAGCAGACTCCCTCCCTAAGGATTCTCCGTATAGAATGTATAGATTCTCTGATACAGAATGTATGAGGACAAATAAGTGTGGTATTTTGTAGCTAAAGCTTAATTTCTCTTTTTGGTGAACACTGTATGGGGTCTGTTGTTGTCTAATATATAATTGACAATTACTTCTACAACTCTGTAGCTGTTTTAGATCCCATGGTGATAGACAACCAGGGTAGACAGGGCCTCATTCTCTGTTGCCCTACAGTCATTTACACCAATACAAAGTGTGTGTGAAAGCTGTCATTCTGATTTGGTGGCATTTAACACCCCGAATGACTGCACAAAGATGGAGAATCTGATCCACAGTGTTTGGGGAGGAAGTATAGACAATGACTTCACAAGACTAGAATTTAGAAGATGTGGGTTTTATTCCTGGTTTTGTCACAGATTTCCTATGTGACCTTGGGAAAATCAGATAGGCCCAGATTATGAATTATATTTAGGTTGCTAACTCACACTGAAATTCATGGGAGTTAGGCACCTAATTCCCTTTAAAAATCTGGCTCCTAATCTTGTATTGTGCCTCAGTTTCCCATTCCATAAAATGTGAAGACCTGTCCTTACAGGGCTGTGAGGAGGAAAAATATATCATTAATCCTTATGAGGCACTCAGGTACCATAGTGATGGGAGGTCATATAAATACCTAGTTAGATGTATAGGAAGACAAGGTCCCTACTCCAAGATGCTTACAGTTTACAGCTTAAATTAGGCACGTTACAGACAAAGGGGAAATGCTCACTTGCTCCAGTGAGGAAGACTATATAAGTAGCAAGATAGGTAAAACACAGGTGAGCACTGCTTTGAAAATCAATAAAGAACTACAAAAACTCCCACATATAAAATCATATGAGGGGCCTGGTATGGCAACTGCAGTATTTGAAAAGGGACACATTTTCCTGAGTTTAGTAGCTGGCTCCATCAGTTTGCAACTGCAAATGAAAAATGGATAAACTCACCTGGAAAACATGAGGGACAAAACCTAGCACCAGCTGCTTCTTTATTAGCTAACATACATGTAAGATTTTATGAATGGAGACCAAAGTGTATTCAGTTTCCACATATAGCATGTAACAACACTGAAGCCAAGTATGTTCTTTATTGTATCTCCAAGTTGTATTTTGTTATGAGAGGAAAGGGCAAATTAATTTTAATTTCTTCTTTCATATTGAATTGAATTAAATCATGTACTTTTAAATTACGCATCTGAAATTACCAACAAGTTGGACTTGTGCCGTTTCCACTAAAATGTGCTAATACTGAATTATGTAATTTGTGCTGTTTCAGATGGATTAATACATCAAGCCCATCTGACGCCATTTAGTACCTCCTTAAGGGTATAGATAATTTTGATTTGGGATCAGATTTCCATTTTTTATGTGTAGCAGTAAAATTGTTGGCAAAAGTTCTCAAAACTGTCCCATAAATTTGTACCTTTCAGTGCCATTAAGGTCAAATGGAAAATACTGCTGCAGATCCCTTAATAAAAATTCAGTGCAAAATTAAATACCTGCTAGCAGAGCCCACTGTGCAAGTTAGATCCACATACATTGTTAAAACAGTATGGTGTTTTATTCTTGAGAATATTTTATCCACTGGATTGTAGGACTTCCACTTTATGGGTTGCAAAAATATTTGATCTTTAATAATTGGACCAAAATTTTTGTGATTTTACCCTGATTGTTGATTATGCTAATTAAAATCCAGAGAGGGTAGACGAATATATTTGTGTCTATGTGGAAGTATAAAGGTATGATAAAGTTGGCCCATATGTTAACAATGGCCCTGAATGTGTCCTCAACTAAATGCAAACAATGTCCGTGAACGTGCTTCCATTGAAATAATTGGCAAAACCCTTGTTACCTTGAATAAGCAGGACTAGGGTCAATAAGGTGATGGGGATTTTAGCCTTGAAGGTATTTCAGACATTAAATTTAGCTACATTATGTTATGTGTTGATGTATTCAGAGTTAATGTTCATAGATGCATAGACTTTAAGGTCAGAAGGGACTGTTATGATCATCTAGTCTGACGACCTGCACAATGCAGGCCATGGAACCTCACCCAGCCACTCCTGTAAGGGTTAGGTAAGGGATGGGTGTTTTGATTTGTGGAACATTTTAAAGGGTGATTGCATTGCTGTTAATGAGATGAGTAAGATGTACAGAGAAATAAGGGACTGGTAGTCTGTATTTTGCTTGGTTCCATCAATGCAACTCAGTTGATTACCATTGAGTGGCAACCATGTAGAGTGTAATTTTGCCCTATTGTTATAAAACACTTGCAAATCTGGAGCCAATATTTCTGCTCTTATGCAACCTTGACTCTTATTTGCTCACCATGTTACACTTCTCTAGAGGAAAATCTTCTGGATCTCTATTCTGGTCCTGGAAAGGTAGATAAGCACCCATAAAGGGGCAAAAATAAAGAGTTATAGGGAAGGAGGAGGTACTTAAAATGTTTCAGTAATTCATAAATGCATCAGTTGTATATAGGCTTAGCAGAATTCAATTTTTATTTCTTCTATAATTTTGACGGATGCTATAGATGTAGATTTTTAAGTATTTGTTTAGATTGTTATTTTAAATTTTCACAGTTTGCACAAAATTATGGAGTTTTAAGCTTTTCTTTTTTTTTTTTTTTTTTTTGGATTTTGGAGAATTATGGGGGGATGTCAGACAATTTAATGATAACAGATGTTGAGATTCAAAGAGTTAAAGCTTTTTAACCAGTAAAACACAAATTCTCAACATCACACATCAAAATATACAAAGTAAATACCTTTTAATCAAACTTCAATACGTTTTCAACCAGCATTTTTCTTTCTTTGCCTGTCTGTAAATTTCAGTTATCAGTGGAAATATTTTCTTGGTCGTTTTCTGTGTACAGTGAAATTTATGTTTACCCAAGACTTACAGATAAAAATCTAATCCTTCCAAATCTAGTTATATTCCGTGGTTAGAGTGTGAAGTCAGATAAGGGGGTGCCAGCAGAAAAATAGATCTGAACTTTGCATGGATAATACTTTGCTTGTCTTTATTAACTGCCATTGTGAAACTTTTAATGACTACTGTAGAAACTGGGTAGGCAATAGGGGAAAAGCAGCAAAGATCAAAAGCATGAGAAGGACACTATAAAGAAAGATGTAAAACTCCTGGTTTTGGAAAGAGTTTTAGTTCTTTCTTTGTAGTGTGGGAATATAAAAATTTGAATAAAATAGAGTGAGTTGGTGTCTCTTCATATCAGTATATATTACCATTTTTAAAATGTCTTTAAATATCATAATTCAGTCTGACGCAGCAGCACTGCACTACGACCAATTACTGCATTGAAATTTAGTCTCGTAAGGTCAGACTCTTATCTCAAAAATGGTACTGAAATTAGCTTTTGGTGTCCACTTGAAATCAATGGAGTCACTGGAAAATCAGTGGGTTTTCACTTGTATACACTGGAAAATGACACTGTATGAGAATATCTGTCAGCTAACACAATATGAAACACTTTGTGTAGACAAGGACTGTTGTCGTGATGTTAAACACAACAGACTTTCTCTGCACTAAGTACCAAGTCAAGCATCATGCTGACACATGTTGTAGCATAGTGTACATTTCCAGTCTAGACAAGTCTCAGTTATCACTAAGATCGGCATCTGTCTCAATACGTAAGTCCCTTAAAATCACATTCATACTTAGTCCATCTCCATAGACTAAAAGATATTGAGTTGGCGGGGCAGGGGAAATCTCTCAAGTCATCTTTTGCAAAAGCAGCTTTGTCCTTGGTGACTACTTTCCTGAGCTTTATCTAGCCTGGTTTATGCTCTCTTCAGTGATGGAGCATGTATAGCTTACCTCAGAAGAATTAAAATGGCTTCTTTATCTTTGATCTTTTAAGGTTAGATTGTGGGTTTATTATGCAGTCCTTTAATAATTCATGAGACGCTATCTTTATCCGGCACTTTTTGTGTTTTGTTTTACTGCGGTTCCTCCCCTCCCCATTTTGTTGTTATACTTTATATTTACCTTGTTTTTGCAATGCCACCTTTTTAATCCTAGAATTGAAAATGAGACTCGGTCTCTCTTTTCATAATATCTTAATTTTCATTTTTGCAATAAATACATGCTCCAGGAATCAATTTCTTTTTAAAGAAGGTTCTTTTATATTCCAAATACATACACCCAATATAAAAACTAATGGTGCTAACATTGTGTTTATTATGACACAATAAATCTCAAATACACTGTGTTGCATTCAGATTTGTACATGGGCCTTGATTGAATTCAAGGCTCTAATGAAATCATAAACCACAGAAAGAAAGGAGCAGGGGCAGGACGCCAGGACTTCTAAATTCTTCTACTGACTTGCTGTGTGATGCTGGGAAGGTCATTTAACTTTTTTTCTTGGTTTCCCAGTCAGTGAAATGGAGTAAACAAATATTTATCTATCTCACAGAGCTTTTGTAAAATCTTTAAAATCCTCTCATGGAAGATACTGTGCAGGCGAAATATATTAATACAAGAGGGCAGAGAAGTTTTGAATGGTCGCAGTGTTTTTGATTTAGTTTTACTATTCTGCCAGATTGTGGATTTATCTTTGATTCACATCTAGCAGTGTTATATGTCCTAGCTCAACATCCTGTAGGGGGCACTTTGCCACTCTTATAATTCATGTCACATGGATCTATTCCAATGAAAGAGAGACCCACATTTTGACAATTTTTTGTGGCTTAAGGTTCAGTTAATTTATGTCTTTGTGCTTGTCACTCTCTGTCTGGGCTTTACTCAGAATTTGAAGGTGTTGAGTAGAAAGGGATAATTTTTAACTGATGGACATCTACTAATTTTATTTTAAAAACTACTAAAGCTATTTAGTGTAGAGAAACCAGAAATAGGCTACCAAATACTGTCTCTTACTGAAGACTCAGGGATGTGACTCCCACAATTTTAATCACAGGGGTTCTTTTGCATATCTTGGGGGATGCCACAATGGAAACTAGGCAAATTAATCACAATTATTGACCATGGCTATTTTATTATTAAAGAAAGGAAAATAAAACATGAAACAAAACACAAATAAACAGAACATAAATGATAAACTGGTTACTTACATTCCAAAATGTTCTCTGTGGAGAGCTTTGAACAGCAATTTGGTGAACAGGCTCACCTTCAGTGAGGCACTTTTCTCTTTGTAAGTTGAAACCAAGGTCTTAGTTCCCAAAAATGATGATGAGTCCAGTCTTTGTATCTCATAAACACTGAACTGTTTATAGATGGACAAAATAATTTTGGTTTTTATTAAGCTGACCGGTCATAGATGGGCAGGATATGCAATCTTAAATCCCATGAAACCACAGAAGATACTTGAATCAGCTACTTAGTGAAAGCCATTTAAGGAGCTCTCTTGACACAGGCCATTTAACAAATATTAAGAATCTTTACTCCTACTAAATCCCACTATTTCTTTGTTTACCAATGGTCAGCACCTGTTTCCTTTCCAGGAATGCATAGTCTAACCATCTGGTGGTTAACAGGAGAAACTGTTAATATTGTTAGTTAAAACAGTATTTCCCTATCCCAGTAAAATCATTCAGAGTTTTTAAATCTAATCCCTGGGCATTATTTTAGTTAACTTCCTCTCACCAATCCATGTTGACATCGTGGGGAGGTTTTGTAAGGGGTTGGTTTCTCCTGGAATCTTCTCTGTTCTTAGCTGTCTGTGGTAGCTTGCTTCTAGAGATGGAAAGGATACAATGGGGGCTGGGAGTTGGAGCAGAGCAGTAGAGAATGAGAGTGAACTGTGCTCATTTGAGTTTTATACCGTTCTCCTTATTTTCATTAAATTATGGGAACATATACCCATTCCAGGCAAATTACCTGCTGTTATCCTTTCATTGGCTCCCTGCCTTTGAAGGTTGGTCCTGGACACACTCAGTTCCTGAATGTTCAGTCTGTTTAAAGAATATACAGCACACTTTAAATTGCCTTTGCCCTTCTGTAGCAGGAAAGCCTCAGATAATTTTAAAAGTTATTTGTTTTACTTCTTTATTTTTAGTCAGTCAATTTTCTGAGATATTCCTTCCGTTTTATTAGAATTTGACAGGAAATGAAATGCTGTTTTCAAAAAATCCAGACACTCCAGTTCTTTACATGGAAGATTTTAGTTCTCTAAACAATCATTTTAAAATTCAATAATTCCCTAAGTCTTAAGTTATTAAAGAAGTTGTTGATTCTTCAGGACAATTTATGGAGAGTTGATTCTTCTTTCTTTCTCAGTTTGGAGAGGGAGTTGCTTGAGCATTGCCATTAATTAATTAATGCCCCATTAATATAAATATTCTAAACTGGCTTCTTAGATTAGTAATGAGCTGAGCAAGATCATTAAATTGTATGTTGGTACATGAAGCATTTTATTATATACATATCAATGATATTAGGAAACATTTCACACTTTGCATATTTGCAAATATACCTTTCAAAATGGTTTGCCATTTCAACATTTAAGAAATAAAGATTTTCTATAAAATATTTCCCAACTACACATGGTTTTTCTCTAAACTTTTAAGTACCCAAGCAGAGATTTTTCTTACAAAATGGGCTGGTAGAGACTTTTTTACAACCTAGGTGTATTATAACACATCCATACATTCTTCTTTGAGGTATCCTGCAAAAAATACATCTTAATATCCTTTTAGACCAGGTCTTTCCTAAAATATTTTTCTTTACAAATATTGTTTTCTTGAGATAAAGGAGTATATCTATACCAAACTGATATCTCGTACAACAGGAAGGTGTCCTGGTCGAGATAAGATAATCTTTTAAAGTTTGTTTGTCCCTTCTCTTTACCCAAGCTCCTTACCAATCTGATTTCTTATGGTAATTAGATTTCTATTAAATATTTTACAAAGCACAACTTTCAATAACTAATACATCTTTTAAACAAAGCACAAAAGAACAAATATAAAAGTTAAAGTAAAGTCAGGAAAAAGCTACTTTTTAAAGTTTATATAAACACTCTTGAGGGTCATAAGCAATTTTATGGCCAAGGAGGCCGGCTCTTAGCTAGTTTCAAGATGACAGAAAGCAGAAGCCTTCTGGAATTTCTTCAGTTAGAACATTTTATAACATGACTAACTAAATCATGCACAGGCATTGTTATTTTTTCAAGCATCCTGGATATAACATATGTAGAACATAAGAAGGCCATACTGGGTCAAACCACTGGTCCATGTAGCCCAGTAGTCTGTCTTCCAACAGTGGCCAGTGCCAGGTGCTTCAGAGGGAATAAACAGGTCGTTAAGTGATCCATCCCTTAGCAAACAGAGGCTAGGGCTACTTCAGAGCGTGGTTTTGCATCCCTACCCAACCTGGCTAATAGCCACTGATGGACCTATCCTCCTTGAATTTATCTAGTTCTTTTTTGAACCCTGTTATAGTCTTGGCTATATGTGGCTATATTTTAATATTCAATAAAGGTGTAAGCAAGTTTATAATGACCTAACATTATAATAATTGTATTAACCTCATTTTTCCATCAATACTGAGGTATCTTGATCAAAAGGTTTTCTGGAATAACACAATAGCCTGTTTTGTAATGTTCTCCAGTTCTTGGGAGATTTCCATGTGAAGGCCTAGAACAAAGAGATTCACAGAAGTTTCAGATAAACATCTTAATACTTTTGAGTCTTGCTGATCAATACTTATTATGGATGGTGTCAGTTGCTGGATTCTGCAGTTTGTTACAGTAAATAACTGCGACCTTTCCAACTTCTGAGTCTTCATTCTAACTTGTAATCCACTTTTGTGCCCAAAATGCCCCTCATAGCCATATAAGAAGAAAAACATAATCTCACAACAGAGCTGGTTCAAAAGCCATAGTAAAAAACATGCTGTCATTACACCTGAACTCCATTAAATACATTCATTAAAAAGTGAAGTAGAATAAACTTCATTGGAAATGCAATGAAATAACAGGGTGCAATTCCCTGCAGAGCACAAGGGCTAAGCAAGGCCCTGTACATCACTTAATTCCTTTGGATTGGTTGCAGGGAGGATGCAATGGGCTGAGTACTTATAGTGGAACCTTCTATGCCCCATATACAATGGTGCGGAGGGGGAAGTTGCGAGATGGCCTGGGAGAGTCACTACAGAATCTGAGGGTATGGATTCAGTGGTCCAAAAACCCTCCAACAGGGACTGAGGAAAAACAGCAGTTTCTATACTAAGAGAAGAATTTGTCTTCCTATCAACAGACAAGAGGGCAAATTTCTCTCATTCAGAATATCCTGTTCCTGGAATGTGCAGCTGAAATGATATGTGAAAAGGCCAGGGCATAAATTTATAGCTGCCCAGACGCCACTTTAACCAGGAAATAGCCATGCCCAGGAGATTTTATTTGACTATTTCTTCTATTTAGTCAAAAAAAAGAAAAGTACAGTGCATTTGATTAAAGGAACATGCACAACTGGAGTATAGTGTCCAGTTCTGGGCACCGCATTTTGGGAAGGATGTGTATGAATTGGAGTCCAGAGAAGAGCAACAAAAGTGATTAAAGGTCTAGAAAACATGACTTATGAGAGAAGATTGAAAAAATGGTCTTTGTTTAGTCCGGAAAAAAGTAGACTGAGGGGGGACATAACAGTTTTCAAATAAATAAAAGGTTGCTACAAGGATGAGGGAGAAAAATTGTTCTCCATAACCTCTGAAGTTAAAACATGAAGCAATGGGCTTAAATTGCAGCAAAGGTGGTTTAGTTTGGACATTAGGAAAAACTCCCTAACTTTCAGGCTAGTTAAGCACTGCAATAAATTGCCTAGGGAGGTTGTGAAATCTCTATTATTGGAGATTTTGAGGAGCACGTTAGACAAATACCTATCAGGGATGGTCTAGATAATACTTAGCCCAGCCATGAGTTCAGGGGACTGGACTAGAAGGTCCCTTAAGGTCCCTTCCAGTCCTACAATTCTATGATTCTGTTTCTCTATAAGAATACACATTGTGGTAAAGTCAGGCCAGAGGGCTACAGAAGGGTGGGCCAGGGCCGGTATGAGGGCCCGAAAGGGTTAAAAACAAAGCACAGCAGGGCAATTAAAGACACCTGGGCCCAATGAAGGGTGGGGCCAAGGGTGTTTAAATCCTGCCTTCCCTAAAGGAAGGGGAGGGAACACTTGCAGTAAGGGCTGCCAGAAGGTCTGGGGCAGCTGCAAGAGACGGTTGTCTTGCAGGCCAGGAGACAGAGCTCTGCTACGGTCAGGGGAGGCAAGGTAGTTGGGGATGTCCTGACCATAGAAGCAGGAGGTAAAGCGTGAGACCCACCAGAGGGAAGTTGGCAGCTTGCCACAACATGTTATTTATATATATGCATCTAGGATCCAATTGTGTGAACATTTACATATACAACTTAATTTACACACGTGCATAGTCTTTTTACATTGATCCTATGCATATGGTTCCATAGCCTTGAAATACCTCTCGTCCTGTGGAAGGGCATTCAGTTACAAGAACTCGGTTATTGAGTGGAACTTGTAGGGCAGGAGAAATTCTCAGCCCCCAGATTTTCAGTCTGATCCGCCTCTTCTTACATCCCACTTCTGCGCACAGCTACCACTACGGGTATATCTATCAGAGGTGCAGCTGCAGCAAGTGTAGCCATACACAGGCTAGCTTTGATCAAACTAGCTTGACTGACAATAGCAGTGAAGACATGGCAACATGGGCCCATAAGCCTGTCTGGGACCCAGGGTAGGGACTCGAGGAGCTAGCCTGTGCTGCCACTGCTATTTTGTCTTTTTAACTAGCTAGATCAAAGGTTAACTCAGTTATGTCTACATCTGCTGCAGTCACACCTCTGCTTTCTGGGTAAACATACTTGAAGTTAAGGTCAGTAGAGTTACTCCCAACTTTAACTAGGAAAGCGTGACGCGTGTGTATGGGGGGAGGGGAGATGTTTGCACAGTCCGGAAAATGCATGCATATATATCTACTCACATACATGTTTTTATTGTCAGTAGTACTGTGTGTATTTTCCTGGTTCCTCTGCAGTTTGGCACTCGTGTGTGTGAATAACTGTTTTCTTCTAAGAGCAATATTCCACTCCCACTGTATTCCTCCAACATTGCCCCCTTTCCTAACGCCTGCTCGCCAACGCAGATGTCATTTTGACATGTTCTTGAGCAAAACCAATTATAAAATCCTTCTGGCAAGGCCCATGTCATTTTATTTGTCTGAAACATCCATGCACACAATAGTGGTATAGCAATCATAATTTTTAAAATGTTGATCTATTTAATGTTGATCTAAATGTGTGTTTTCACTGAAAATAAATAGAGTTAAGGCAGGTGAGTAATTTCTAGTCACAGGTTTTTAAGAACAGGTTGGACAAACATCTGCCAGGAATGATGTAGGTTTACTTTCTCTTGCCTCAATCCAGGGGGCTGCTTTTGGTGACTTCTTGAGGTCACTTCCAGCCCCACATTTCTATGATTCTATGTGTAGGCTGACTGAATGCAAAGCGGTGCATGTATATAAGTATTTGCAGGATTGAGATCTTTGTCATCAAGAATTCAGAAAGCACTAGCATGGGATTTGGCCAGAATTCTGTCTGCTGATGTTGACTTTCTTTCCTCTCCGGATGCACTGAGTTATTTTATGGCACAATATATAGGGTAATGGAAGAAATATTTTTTCAAGTGTTATGTCCTTACTCCCGTGTCCTGGGTTTTAAGTATTCTGTACATGCTACATCAAGGACAGAATTAACAGGCAGCTTATTTCATTGCAAATTTGTCTGTTCAAATGTGAAGAGTTATAAGATGATTTCTACTCAAAACTATTCAACTTTCACCTGTTATATGATGTTTAAGGTGAAATAAGAATGTTTCCTTATTTGATTTTTTTCCCCATTCTTTTCTTTTGAAGAAATAGGGAGGGCAAAAAATCAAAGAATGGCCCCTTATGATAAAATCATTCATTTCTGCCTCCAATAACCTTCAAGCAAACTGTTCTTAAAATATTCTAACCAGTTTCTTTAAAAGAGGTAATCGCAAATGCAAAGGATGGTGGACCAAATTCTGAAGCGTTGAGGAAGGGGTCACTTAGACTCCATTCCCATCATGCTTCAAAATGGTACAAGACAAAGAAAGCGAGGGAGATTATCTGGGTCACCTACATCCCAGGGAGGTGTCCTAACTACTGGGCAATAAGAGTCAGTCTCTCTCTCAATCTCTCCTGTTTAAGCTTTTCCACTTTGTATAACTAAACGGTCATTGGGAGGGAGGAGAAGAGAGAGAGAGAGAAAATGCTTGAATCGGCATTTTCCAGTGAAAAACATTTCATCCGAAAATTCCCAGCCAGTTCTAATCCCCAACCATCTGGCCCACATGCATGTACAATGTCAGCCAGGGAGCTGGCAGTTTGTAAGATAGGGATACTTGCGGTCAGCAGAGGCATCAGGGCTGACTACCCCTGCCGATAAAAGAGAGGAGGCGGTAGGCAGGATGTTCTTTGAAGACTCCTGCTTCTCTAGAACTTGCTCCACTCACTTTAGTCCAAAATAGCTCACATTCGGTGACCTTTCTGGGAATGCTGCAAAAGACAACTGTTTGCTAGACGGATGAGGGTAGCTTTCCCAGAACTATTAAGAGTATGGAAAAGAGCTTTCTTGGAGGTGGCAGACTAGCAAAAGTCCTTTAATTGTTTATTGGGGGGGCAGTATGGGCTAGCATTAGAGCAGTAGGTCATGGGATGTTGGCGGCAGAGGTTTCCTGGCTTTGCCACTGACCTGATGGATGATCTTGGTCAAGTCACTTAACTTCTTGTGCATCACTTTCCCCATCTGTAAAATGAGGATAACAGTTACTGGCCTCTTTTCCAAAACACTCTAAGACCAACTGATGAAAGATCTAAATATTATCATTCAACGCTTCTGGGGTTTGGATTGGTTTGAATTCAAATTACGTGCCAAGTTGCCTCTCGTGTTTTAATTATTATTAGTCAAATTGAAATAAATAAATAGGTGGCAGTTGCTGCAGAAAACAGGTGCCAGGCATGTAAAGTTCTCTTTTCATTCTGCCTTTTTTTCCTCTCTGTTTGAAGCAAGTGGGTGGATCTGAAGCAGTGTCAGTGCTTGGGATGAGAGCTGCACTGCCGCCACGTTATCTCATTGTTCTGCCACATTTGCTTAGGAGCTAAGGAAATCTAGAGGAGGGAGTGGTTCTCAATGGTTAGAGCAGAGATATATGGCTCAGGATGCCTTGCTTTTTTATTCCTGGTTTTGCCACTGTGTGACACTGGGCAATAATTACAGTAAAGAACGATACTTTAAACTTCTCGCTGGCTTAATGTATAACCCTTCTGTCAAATCAGTAGAACATTTACCTAACCCTATGAGGTGGCTGTGAAGTTGTATTAATATTTATAAATTCCTTTGTTGTTTTCTTTTCAAAGGGCTATATGCCAGTACAATGGCCATACTTAACACTTTTTCAATTGTGTCTTCGATAATTAGGTACCCAAATACCATGGCAATGTCATTTAACCGCATAAACAACGGAACATTTTTAAGGCTAAAGAAGGCTGAAATTATATCATCTAGTGCAGTATACAGGTGGTAGAAAATTAGAATAATTTCAAATTTTCATCAACTTCAATTAAAAAAAAAAGCAAATAAATGTAAACTGAATAGACCAATCATGCTGATTATGTATCGTGAGTAGTGGTGCCTTAAGAAATGTCGTGTTGAAATACAATTCTAAAGAAAAGTACCATCATAGGAACCTACTTCTGCCTCCATTAACATAATGGCAGAAGTCCAACTGGGTTCAGTGGGGACAAGAGAGTTCATACTTGATATAGTATTATTGAAGAGAAGAATTGGGATTAAAAATTTACCAGCATATGTGGCTGCTGTTGGTTGGAAGTAACTAGCTTGCATTAGCATCTCAGTTTTGATTTTTTTTGTGTGTGTGTTTCTCTCTCCTGGTAAAAAGCAGGCCTCGATGATGATAATGTTTTATTTATCGTTGCTATGGCTGAAAAGTTGTTATATCAATTATTTGCATATGCTTCTTTTCCTCCTCTGGACCTGGATCACCCATCCCAATTAGCTATCTATGTATATACACTGGCACTTTCCAAAAACATTCACGCTGAAACAGACTTCCAGCATGGGAAATTTCAGCCCAAGTGGTTTATTTCAGCAAAGACTAAGCAACTGAGATGTCTTATAATGGAAAGTGTCAGGCAACCTGAATGGTGGGCATTGCCATCTCTACTTCCTATAATCCATATCTTTTTAGTCCAAATAACAAGGCGTCCAGTTATTTTTCTTTTTATGCCACTCTTTAATATCCCTGCTTTAACAGCAACATAACACAAGCTCATGGCGATTTCAAATCTTTAGAAATGTAACTGAACAGGTTTGGGCCAGAAGAAAGAAGGTGCCTGTCTCCACAGGTTCTGTGGAGTATTTAAAGTGATTATTCTATTCTTTCTTTATTCCATCTCTATCTCAGCACTCATCCTTGTATTCAGAGGATTTCAGTTCTACTCTTGCCTCTCCTGGTCTCTTGCCCAGAACATCCTGTTACCTCAGACATGCTGGGACTTTTCCTTCTACCTAAAGTAATATTTTAATTGAAGCTTTCATCCAATTGGATTTCAAATCATATGTAGTTGGGGTGATTGGGGATGCGAGAGACCAGCATTCTTATCCCCGTGTTTCATTTTATCTAGCCCTGTCTCCCTGCCCATAATTTTTTAATCTGACCCTGATTTGACCATGTATAATTCAGCAAGAACATACACAGCACCTTGCTCTGCAGTTCTCCATATGGCACAGTGAGTGAAGGACGCCTGTGCCAACTTCACATCCAATTATAGCTTAGAAAGGTTGCTCCATTATTGCATTTGAAACCATAATTAAATTTGCTAACCGTGAAGAGGTGCCAAATCTGCCATTTCTTTGGAATGTGCAACATCTGTTAGTGCTGACACTAACATGGGACTCGATAGGCTACGTTAAAACTTGCATTAATATCTGCTGCTTTAAAAAAAAACCCAAAAAACTGCAGCCAAAGGCTTGTTTTAAATTTTGCATTTCTCATTCCCTTTTCTGATCATGATTCTTTAACAAGCATTTTATGCATGATGGTTCTCTTACACTAAGGGCTGATATAACTGGAATTGGGCTAATATTGTCTCCTTTGTTAATGTTCTCCCCCATCAATACTATCAAAACGAGGGTGCAGCAATTAAAGGTACAATACGTGAGAAAAGCGTCAGTGCAGGGTTCCTAACGAAAGGCTGTCGAACCATTTAAATTGTGTGGGCTTACTCCTGTTGTCAGTGACATGGGTGTGGATCTGGAGTATCTGGGGCAGAATTTGTCTCCATGCAAGGCCGTTACCAGGATGGGGTGAGTGGGGCACCTTGGGGTGGGTGGAAAAATGGGGCAGAAAAATTACCCAAAAGAGGAAGGGGGCACAAATATGCTTGCTTGCCCCACGCATTCAAATGTCTAGCTATGGCTCTGTCTCTGCGTCAGGCAGTTTGCTTGGCGTGAGCAATAGGCGTGTTGGATATCCTGGGCCAAAGTGTGCACTGATTGAGACTCGGTGTAGTTCATTGATTCCAGTGGTGCTTGAGATGTACATCTTTGCTGAGTTCAGGCCATTCTGAGTGACGTGAAGAGAGCTAAAACTTCCACATTAGAGTGTAGACCCATGTGAATGGTGCTCAGCCAGGTGAGCAAAGTGCGTCCCTGCTCTGAGCCCTGGAGAGCAGAGCAGGGTGGGAAAGTGGCTTGATACAGGGCATAGCTGGCACTTACGCGCTTTAAATGCAACTCAGTGAGTGCAAATGATGTGAATAGCAGCCATCTTTAGGATTTTCAGGTACCATGCTATTACCAGCTGGGCATAGTGGTGATTGGAGTGTTGCTAACGATGCCCAGAGGAAACTGAAAGCAAGAGCAGCACCACGGGCTGGCCTGCGGCCTAGAAACGGGTACCGGAGTTCTAAGAACGCTGTGTCCCTCACAGGTGCAGCGCTGCTTGTGTGCTGGGCTCTGTGGTGGTGCCAACAGTCTAACCCAGTGGTCCTCAAACTTTTGACTCCTGTGCCTCCCACTCCCCCCCAAGCTGGGGCTGGAAGTGGGGCCACAGTCAGACGGGTGCTGCAGCTGGGTGCTGGGCCGCAGTGACGGGGCTCTGCTTGGGGCCGGAGGCTGAGGATGTTTCCCGGGGACCACAGGATCTGGGGTCCATGTCGGGCCCTGCGAGCCAGGCACTGAGGTGGGGGCTGTGTGCAGAGATTGTGGCCCGGGGGGGGGGAGCAGAGCAGGAGGGAGCTGGGACTGAGCGTTGCAGCTGGGGAGAGGGGGGTCCGGAGGCCATGGCCAGACTCTGCAGCTGAGGGGGAAGGGCTGGGGAAGCCATGGATGGGGGGGCCTGGGAATATGGGCCGGGGCCAAGGTTGCAGCCTCATTGGATCAGGAATAACCATGCAGCCCTTCTGGTGGCACTCTCCCACATTTGGAGGTCTAAGCTTTGTGCTTTGATGCTGAATTCTGGTGTCATTTAAAACTGGTTTAAACTTGCTGTGTATCTCTGTTTTCAACCCTTGTTTTACACAGTCCACCTCCTATATTTCATTCCTGCCCCGAGGTTGTTCAGATGCAGAAAATATGGGCTCTTAAAATGATCTGCAGTTGACCTAATGAAATATCAAAACACACATGGAACTCTGATGCATTGGAAATAATTCAGCTGATATATATATTTTTTTCAAAACTGATTTCATGAGTTAATGTTCCTATTGTTAATATACAGCCTGGTAATGCAAAATGAAAATCCAGCAAGTCTATTTAGGAAGAAGGCAAGGTTTAGGTAAATGTGCCTAGAGGATCAATTGCAAAAAAGAATAATGTACTCAACCTCTCATTCCTAAGACATTAAGCAGCTGCAAGAAGAGGCACTGAAAATATTAGAAATTAAAATGTGGATTTCATTATTTCATTCAAATAGCAATTGAGAAACTTGTGAGATGTAGGGCTTGAAGCACATACATTATGGCCTGTCATACAAGAATGCCATTTGCTTCTAACTGATAAGTACCAAGATGTAATATATTTATAGTTGTAATAATGCACGCGTGTTTATAATTATAGTGCTTCCAAATGTATTTTCCTTCAGCATTTTGTATATAGATAGATACAATTTAAGGTATAGTCTACACCTAAAAGTGAAAAACCACACCCTAACTGACATAGATATGCCAACAAAACCCCACTGTAAACACAGCTGTTCCATCAGAAGAGCATTTTTTGGACGGTGGTGTTCCCATACTGACAGGAAAACTCCCTCTGTCGGTGAAAGCTGCATGTACACTAAGAGACTATTTCAACATACCTATGCCAGAGCAGACTCTGTAATGTAGTCTTTGCCACAGGGCTGGCCTATGTTGAGTTTGCGGCAAACTAGAGTGTGAATCTACACTGATGTAACTATACTACTTTAAAATCTTAGCATACAGTATACAAAAGAAAGGAAAGTACTGGTTGATCTGAGGAAAACAAGATACCTTGGAAGCACAGCTTCTGTGTAAGGTGAACTGGCATTGGGAGAGAACTGTTTCCCGTGAGGAGTGGTATGGTATTACCTCTTTCCTTCCTGTATTGTACTACTTTGTCTTTAGGCAGTTTGGCTAAGCTTGATTATTTGGTGTTTTGAACATTTTCAATATCGAACCGCAAGTGCAGTCAAGCAATTGGCTATATGTTCAACGATAGTAACATACAAAACCTAGACCCATTGTCAATGCTATCTCATGAATTCAAAGGAGACTATATTTTAACTCGGTGTGACTAAGGGCTGATCTACACTTCAAAATTTTGCAGGCATGTTGATATTGGTTAGATGTTGTTTTAAAAAATCCCAGTCCTAACTGACACAGTTGTGACAGCAAAAGCCATGGTGCAGTTATACTGCCAAAAAATGTCCTTTTGTTGGTATAGCTTATTTTGTTCATGGCATAAACATTCATTTGCCAGTATAAGCTATGTCTCAGCTAGGGTGGTTTGCCAACAAATCCGTACTGGTGTACCTGAACTGGCAAATCCTTTCTAGTGTAGACAAGGCCAAAGGCATCGCAGTAATCCTACCACCACTGCAGATAGTTATGCTGAGAGTGTAGTTTTTTTGAAAATTCAATCTACAGGTCTATGTTTGTGCCTGAGTCCTATAACTTGACATGGAGAGCCAGTAGCTCATAGTAATACACTCTGAGCGGCTGCACAGCACTGATCCACAACGGCAGTTAAGGGCATTGACAATCATTTTTACTTTGTAGTTTTATTAATAAAACTTTTTTATGAGGTGTAAAATAACACGGTAGGCTAAAGGCCAGGGAATGGCAAGAAATATAGCCATGGTCCATGAATAAGATGCTGGGAAAAAAATAAAATGCTTGCCTTGTCAATATACAGGGTGGATGCTCCTATACACCCATATGTACCTCTTACTTGTGGCATTGCCACATCATTTCTTTACAACCTATTTCTTTACAACCTGCTTCTCAAGCTGTATTCCCAGGAATTTGCACCATTCTTCAAATGTTGACAGGGCTGTGAGGTTAGGATGGTATTTTTACCTGCCCCTGCACAATTTTAAGAGAGGCGTTGATTGTAAAATGTCCAAAGACATCAGCTGACTCCAGCCAAACAAAAACCCTGCTTCTGCACAGAACAAAACACTGTGCGCTGCTTGAAAGCATTCCAAATGGTTGGGGTGTGAAAAACTTGATGTGAATTGTTGATCTGCCTCTTACTTATATGTTTCAGAAAGATACACCTATAATGTAATGCTGCTTTTTGCACTTTGCTAGACAGTTGCTATAGGAAGGATTCTTTAGAACAGAATCTAACTCAGTGAAATTGTCAATGAGATGATAAACCAAGGTCGACACTTCCTCTCGTGCATTTTTAAAATTCAGTGTTTTTCTACTTTTTAGAGTTCAGAAGAACATTGTTAGAGAACAAAACGTGAGCAAGTACAGCTGGATATGAGCTCTGGTACAAGGACATCTTCTAAATTGGTAAAGCGCAGTTGTTGTGCTGAGGGATTGTCAGGTGAGCAGCTAATCTCTGCCAGGCATTATGCTGTTTCTTGAAGGACATTCCGCAACTCATGATATTGAGATGACATTCAACCCGTTATCTTAACGCAGTCTGGCTCCTCTGAGCTCTGCTGTCAAAGAGCCTGGCTCTTAACTTAACTTAATTCTAAAACAGAAGAATGTTTCTCTTTAACAGCGAAAATGTAAAAACTTTAATACAATAGAACTTCCAACCAGGAGGCTAGACATCTCATGTAAAGAAAACATTAATTGTAGGATTATGTGGAACCAGACGCTGACTGCTGGGCACACCCTGGTCTTGGCTGGCCTCCAGATGACCCTGCAGGTGCTGTTTTGGAAACTAGCGAAGCACTGAGTTTGTTTTGGGAACTGCGAAGTGTATTTTGATTACGGCCTCCCCATGCGCTTCTTAGCTAGTCCTAGCCGATCAGATTGGGCTGTGTGAAAAAGCACTCACTGCTGTGAGACTTGTTTACTGCTGTAAGAAATGCATGCACAAGGAGAGGATGGAAAAAGCTATATGGGAAGGTGCTTGCAGCAAATAAACGGAGTCCTGCTTTCAGCCACAATGGTGTCTTGTGTATGATTGCAACGGAGAAAGCCAACAATTAATTAGGTGAATCAGCATGTCAGCCTACTTAGCTAGCATTTCCTCAGCCTGCCATGACTTCAGATAGCTTCACTGCATCCACCTTGTCTATAAACCTCCTCAGTATATCACACAACTCAGTTAGGACCCTGAATTATCATTTATCTTCTAATGAATACAAATGTCATTTTCGTAGCCTCTTGCCATAACTACAGCGCTGTCTTTAGTCTTTATTGTCCTAGTTGCTGTCTTTATATACTTTTTATCAGTTCTTTAGGAACCTTTCTGTCATACATTATAACATTTCCATACAGGTTGGGGAGGCTGTAATCAAAGGCAGTAAAATGTCTATGGCCAATTCATTTGCACAATTGTGAAGAGGTAAAAATAATGGTATAATAACGTTATCCTATTACAACCCTGTGGGGACATTGCAATCTAGTACTTTCTTCTTATAGCTTCTACTGCTACCTGAACAGAAAATGTTTTATAGAGTCCCTTTCCTCCTAACGTGCTTCAAACCATATGCACACAACATAAGAGGAAAGGTCCTCTCAAGGATCTGAACTGGTTAAACAATAGGAAATAAAGGGTGGGAATAAATAGTTTAGTTTTCACACTGGAAAGTGATGCATAGCAGGGTCCCCCAAGGGACTGTATTGGGACCAGTGCTGCTCAGCGTATTCATAAATGATCAGAAAAGGGGATAAAAAATGAGGTGGCAACGTTTGCAGATGATACAAAATTACTCAAAATAGTTAAGTCTGAAACTAACTGTGAGGAGTTACAAAGCTGGGTGACGGGGCAAAAAAATGACAGATGAAATTCAGTGTTGATAAGTGCAAAGTAATGAACATTGGGAAAATAATCCTAATGATACATACAAAATGATGGGGTCTAAATTAGCTGTTACCACTCAAGAAAGAGATTTTTGGAGTCGTCATGGATAGTTCTCTGACTACATCTGCTCAGTGTGCAGCAGCAGTCAAAAAAACTGACAGCATGTTAGGAACCATTAGGAAAGGGATAGATAATAAGTCAGAAAATGTAATATTCTTCTATAAATCCATGGTATGCAGTTCTGATTGTGCCATCTCAAGAAAAGATATATTGGAATTGGAAAAGGTACAGAGAAGGGCAACAAAAGTGATTGGGGGTTTAGAACAGCACCCATATGAGGAGAGGTTAAAAGGACTGGGACTTTTCAGTTTGGAAAAGAGACAAATAAGGAGAGATCTATAAAATCATGAATAGTGTGAAGAAAGTGAATAGGGAAGTGTTATTTGCCTCTTCACATGGCACAAGAACCAGGGGTCACCCAATGAATTTAATAGGCAGCAGGCGTAAAACCAATATAAGAAAATACTTCTACACACAGGCGCACAGTCAACGGTGGAACCCTTTGCCACGGGAGGCTGTGAAGGCCAAAAGTATAAGTGGGTTCAAAAAAAGACTTAGATAAGTTCATGGAGGACAGTCCATCAATGGCTATTAGCCAAGATGGTCAGGGATGCAGCTCTATGCTCTGGGTGTCCCTAAACCTCCAACTTCCAGAAAGCTGCAACTTCTGGAGACATGGGCAGCATTTTGGTATTCAAAGCACACTGAACAACAATGGGCAGAGGGGAAATTTTGGCCAAAGACACAGAGGCAACTGGACCGCTTATGAAAAGGACTATTTGTAAGGTCCCTGTTGAGAAGATAGGCTTGTGGATTGTCCTCTGTTGTCTCTAAGAGTCACACTTAATAAACTGCAGGAAACTAAACTGATCTACCTCAGAAGGATGAGATGCAGAGTCCATGCTCCCAAGGTTAGATCTGTGATTCTACTTAGAGAGCCAAGCATAGGCGATGCTTGGGGGGGGACATGAGGGGTCAAGTGACCCCCCCCCCAGATTTCTGTTTGGCTAGCTGAGGGGGTAAGAGAGGGGCTCTTTCCTTCTCTCGCTGCGCCTGCCCCGTAGTCAGTCACTGTTAATAGGTCCTCCTAGTTGGAGTGTTGCTTAGATTGGCATCTATGCAACGGAAAGATGAGCTGCCAAAAAATCCTGGAGGAATTGCAAGTGAAAAAATACATCCTTCTTTTTGGAAGCATCATTACCACGTACTAATAAGCAGTAATTTACCTCAACTGCTACTCTGCATAGGAATGAAGTAATTGTTGGGAATATGTTGGATAACTTTGTCTCTCCTTGTAAGATTGCTAATGAGTGTCCTGAGAAATATTTTGTATGATAAAGTATTTTGAAATCAAGATGCTGTGTTTCACTCTGAGGCCTAATGACTCTTTGAACACCAGCCAGTAAAAGTCTGCTCTTAATCTCAGTT
This sequence comes from Mesoclemmys tuberculata, assembly GCA_007922155.1. Taxonomy (NCBI): domain Eukaryota; kingdom Metazoa; phylum Chordata; order Testudines; family Chelidae; genus Mesoclemmys; species Mesoclemmys tuberculata. The sequence continues at coordinate 14,213,194 of ML675637.1, forward strand.
CCAGGTATGTTTATTTCCCCCAGCAAAACCCAGTCCACTCTGCAGCCTAAAATCATGCTTGTAGACTACCTTCAAATGTGGTTGTGGCTAGCTTGTTTTTGTTGCTCTAGTGTCACAGCTGTTTAGTCTGATCCATCATTCTGATCCAGATCTTGTGACTGTCACTGGCCCACAAAGATTAAAACAATTGAGCAGCAGCAGGAAAAAACAAAAAGGAGGAAAAAGCAAAAAATGGGGCTTCATAGTTCTCTTCACCTCCCAGATTCTTGTTGCTTCATTTTACTCATATTTAAGCTAAAATTGGTACAGGGAAAAGCTAGAGGTAGGCCTGCCCCAAGCCCTAGATGTGGATCTGAATTATGGCTAAATCTTTTCATGGGCCTTCGAATAACAGTTCCTGAACTTCGGCATGTTCAGAATCTAGATGTGAGACTGAATGTTGCAGCTCACACGCACCTCTGGCTAAAAGTTAGGTGATTTTGATGCATCCAAACATGTTGTCTCCATGTGTCAGTTTTCTCTGAGCGTGCTGCAGTCACCAAGTTTCTTCTGTTCCCTTCTCATTCTCTTGGTCTTTCTCTGTATGTGACTCCATGGACAGGAAGAAATATTCTGGGGTCACGTGAGATAATGTGGTGACTGCAGAACTAATCCATGTGTCCCTGTACAGAGGAGTTTTCGCAAGTTCACCATGACAAGAGGTGGGGCGATTGGAATTTTCTAAGTCATTTTTTAAGCATAAATGACTTAGAAGCACAAATCCTGTGCTCCTAAATCACTGGAATGGATTGTACTGGTGCTGTCTGGCTACAGACAAACACTGTAGTCATGGATCCATTTATCCTAGTGAGCAAGCAAATGTTTAGCACTTAAAGGTCCATAAAATAGCTGCCTACTTATAAATTCCTTCTTAAAGAGATGAGACTCAATGCAGTGTCAGAATCAGCAGATTAAAATGGAGTGTTCATAAAAAAATAAAAAATAAAAAAAAAACTTCTGTGAATTATGCAGTAGTGAATGGTAGCTGACTTAATGGTATCCCTCTGATTAAAAACTGGCAGCGATGCTGTAGTTAACTGTGCTTAACGAGCAGCCAATCGCTGTCTGGTGGAGGACAGCTACAATGAGATTTGTTGTCATTAAGGATTTGATTTTTTTTTTTTAAATAACTTTTAAAAAGAAAAAGTTATTTTTCAATGGATGGCCCCCTCTGTTCAGTGTCACTCACTCCCTGATGCTGGGGAAATGAAGAGGTGTCGGGGACCACTAGATGTCATTGGAATGAAACAGTTGGTGGCTGATAGCTTCAGTGCTTGTGCTGTATACTCTGCCAGTTTCCACTCCCTTGGAGCTAGAATTAAACAGAATGAGATGGTGAAAAGGGAAGTTTTTTGGTTGTTGGGATTTTTGGTCCTTTGTTTGTTTATCAGTGAGATGGAGTGTGCTAAACATTGGGCCAATAAGAACAGAAGTGGCCAGGTCGTCAGGTGGTGTAAATGGGTGCAGATCCATTGAATTCTGTGTCACTGGAAAAAAAAATCAACTGTACCTTCAGTGGAGCTGTAGTCATTTATGGCAATTGAGGATCTCATTCAACATAGTTTGTGCTAATGCTCCCTGAAGTAATGTAGCTCAAACATTATATAGCGAATATAAAGACCTCATTAGTAGCAAGGATCCTTAGCTTATTCATTCAGTTACTGCTTTTGATGGCTTCACTGTATGTTAGTTTTTTAATTACTCTATTTGGCGACCTTCAAAGTCATTTCTGAAAAGCTTCAAATGCAATGAAAACAGTTACTCAAAGCTCAGCAGTGTTAGCTCTTCTAGTTTTGGACAGCAGCGTTGTGACCAGAGTATGCTTCAAACTGAATTGTGTTTTTCTTTCCTTGACCCAGGCATGGGGTTACAGAACAGTGAAATTCGTTTCTTTCAGGCAGATTGCAAATATACTGAAGACCAACAGTGCACCAGAGAAGCCTTTGAGCAGCTTTTTTTTCTTTTTTCCCTTTACTCTTACCGTTTGCAAGCACAGAATAGGAATGCATAGACTGACTGGACTTCAGCAGGAATAACTGAACACTGGCAAGCTTGTATACACCTTACTCTCGTAAGTGTTGACTCGTATTGTTGAGACATCTGTTAATCTTGGCAAAATGGATTTCTGAGACTCTTGCATTTCATTTGTCTGCCCTACCTGGCAAAAAAGGTCTGGGGCAAACCAGCACAGATTCCTACCCTTTATTTTGCCATCAGGTGACCTTAGAATTAAAATGAACAAAATGAATGAAATCAAGAACTGATCATTAGTCTTCAGACTGATTTTCCAAATAAGGATCTTCTGAACATTGTTGTAATTAGTACACTTCTGGTGAGCCCATTAACACAAAGTGCTTTCCTGTATTGAATTTCTTTCATGTAATTAGGACACGCTTTTCGAATGCTCACTATCCTTAACTGGGGCCAGCTTTTCAAAGAGTTCACTTTCCATTTCTGCACCTAGAATCTGGTCACTTCATTGCTTAGCACCAACAGTTCTCATTGTTTTCATTCCGAAATAGCTTTCACTTCATTAGACAGAACTGCATGGTTTTTTTTACGGACCTGTTGATAGTCCCATGATGCTCACTAAACAAAGGGCCAGATTCTCAAAGGTTCAGCCCTGTCTACTGAAATGGAAGAATCGCAAATTTCCACCTCTCGTTTTCAGTGAGCAACACTGCCGGGATTGTTGATTGAATTTTCTGCACCCACGCGTATCCTGTCTCTGGGAGAATAAGCATTGATGGTGTCACTCAAAAGGAACTTCTATTGCACATGCCAACCTATTTCTGTAGCAAAGGTCAGATTTGTTATCTATCAGGATAAAGCAGAATAGTGGAATAATGAGTTGCCTCAATGCACTGGCCTTTTTGCCTTCGGAATGGGCTTCCACATCAAGTAGAGCAGGCACTGACTGAAAATCCTTTGGGGCTGTCTTCTGTAAAGGTCAGAGTCTGAAAAACTAGAAGGTAATTTCACCCTCGTTTATATAGTGGAGCTCTCTCTCTCTCATGGAAACACAACCACCACCATTTGTTCAGCTGCCTGGCTCCCTTAGAGTTCCAGGTGGTGATGGGAACAAGGAAGGTCTAACTGGTGCAGTCACTGAAATAAATTAATCAAGAAAATATAGGTAACAATAAGGATGTATATATAATCTGGAATGGTTTCCCCATAGTGGGGAAGGTTGTCATCATGTAGAATAGCTTTTCTCAAGGCAAGCAAACTGCATCCTTGAAGTTCTAGCACTGATGTCTTTATGGTCAAAGTAGAGGCTTATCACAGAATGATCACTGCTTGTACATCTTTCCATGTCTTCCCTTCCAGATTAGGCTCGATTTCCCCCTGTCCCTCCCAACCTCTAGTTTAAGTAAACTTCCTTTCTGCTTCTAGTTCCAAGGCATTCCTATATGTACTCACCGGTCAAGTAATAGCATTTCCTGAGGCTATAGGAGCTAAGTTCTGCCATTGGACACATTTCGACAACTCCCACTGAAGCCAATCGGGGTTGTGGCATTTTTATTTGATCACAGGTGTGGCTCACATCATTTTATTGGCCAGTAAATGTTAGCGATCTTTCCTTTGTTCATCAGCTGAAGTCAAGCACTCACCCGCTTTGTCAAATGGAAGTGGCACAAACTCAAGAACGTAAAATCAATACACTCCATTAAACTGTTTAAAAATAAATTACAGTAAATGGTGTATGAAGCTAGTAGGAGATAACACTGCAAGTTTATCTGTATTGGAAGGGCTTGGGCTCCTTTTACCTCTCAGTATACAAATTAGCATCAGACTTTAAGTAAATGAGCTGCTACGTCTCCCCCCCCTTTCTGTTTCTTCTACAGATGAGAAAACATAAGGTCATGGTCAATGATATAAAAAACCTGCTGGTATATGTAGTAAAATCATCCCAGGTACCAAAAGGCCCGGTTCTCCTCTCTCTGACACCAGATTTATGCTCATGTGATTCCATTGACTTCAGGAGAGTTCCTCTTGACTTGCACTGGTGTGAGAAATACAAGCACAATTCTCTCTGTTCATAATTCAAGAAATAAAGTTCAGACAAACTGTGAAATTATTAATAAGTTTAAGGAGAAATGGTAGCTTTTCCATTGACTTCAATGGGCTTTTGATCAGGGCCTAATTGCTGAATAGATGGAAACTCCAAAGGATTCTCAAACCTTAACTCAAAATCTTTTTTTAATGCATTGCAAAGGAGTCTGACTGGCGTTCAAAGCTTCTGCATCTGCTTTCAATGAACTTTCTTGTGAACAAAATGTAGTACACAAATGTTCTATGAAAACAAATGCTGTTAAATGAATTCCCTTTAGAATTCACTGGAATATTTATGGGAAAACTTTTTACCTAGCTCTAAACATGACCCTGTTTTAGGCACTCAGAGACCCTAATGAAAGGTGCAGAATGAGAACATAGATAGATGTCTCTGTATCAGGTAATGGGGAGTTCAGGATAAATGAGGTTTGGACTGGTCAAGGTTATACTCTCTAATCACTTGTCACACTTTGCAGAGATATGCACAGCCTTGAATTACTAGCTGAAATATAAAAACTCTCCAGATTTGATTATGGTAACTCTTTAAAAAAAAGGGGGGGGGGCTGGGGGGAGCAAGAAAAATATCTATCATCAAATATTAGGTACTATTTTTTTTTCATTATGAAGGGAAACTAAGTACACACCATCCATTATCATCTGTATTTTGGATATTCGTTTCAGTGAATATACGTAATGATTCATCTGTCATATTTTAAAATGGGACCTCACCTGGCACATTGCTTAACAATTAACAATGTTTGTTCTAACTCATTAGTGAATGAGGTGATTTCTGCAAACACTAGGGGGTGATCTCTGCAAACACTAATGAGTAGTCTGAAGCAGTGTTTACTATGACTGGGTGTTTAGTACTTGTTTATTATCTGATACGTCCTTTATAAGAGAACTATATGCTGCATTTGCAGTGGTGCTTTATATATATGTATATATATAAATATATGTGTATGTGCTTTAAATAATTCTCATTTCCTTTTCCTATGTAATTTTAGATACTATAGGATTGGCTACAGCATTGTCTTTGGTCTGAGATCTAAGGTGAAATGGACCTGGGGTAAGTGACTGGGTCTTTGAATATTGCTGTGATCTTTGGTGTAAGGGACCATCTATCACCAAGGTAAACTTACCTGAGTGGCAAAACAGATCAGAGTACCCAAAGGGTCCCTGTGTGGCTCCACGTTTGCCTGTTATAGTGCCTAAGGAGTTTACACTTGATAGTTGGTCACTGAAATCTAAGTATGGAATTCACAGCCATCTTGGAGATTTGAGGTCTGTTTCTGCACATTATTTAGGTGGTTGGTACTGACACTTTTGAGCCACCCCAGCCAGCTTGACAGAATATATTAAATGAAAATCACTTGTCAACTGCTTCATTTTCAATTCAGGTAAAAGGCAAATATTTGCAGACATAAAGATACCACTTAAGCCTCGTCTAAACAATGAAGCATCCTATCAAACCTTCATTAACAGCTGCCTCCACCAAATGTCTGATGTTAGCTTCAGAAGTAGTGTGATCAAGCAGTTAGGGCAAAGAACAAATGAATGAGGACCTAAGAGTGCTGTTTTCAGTTCTGCCACTAACTCGCTCTGTGACCTTGGGCAAATCACTTAACTTCTCTCTTCTCGTCAAATGGGTATAAGAACATGTACAGTTCCTGCTATCACAGGAACTAACCACTATCACAAATCTCATCACCTGCCCTTTCACATGCAAAGCTCAGTTCTTCAGCTTGCTTTCTCTAACATAATCCTAGAACAGTGGGTAAAAAACAAAGCAAAATTCAACCCCCAAAACAGACCCTACCCAAACACAGCACTCCACTCCACACACCATTCTCCCCTGGCCGAGAGGATGAGACAGAAACCAAACCACATGTAACACTGTCAACTCCCACTGCTTACTGCACTGCTGGAAGGGGATCAGATCCTGCGGCGATGGAAGCATTATCAGGACTGATAGCAAATGAAAGGCCGGGGAACTGAAAACTCCATGAGTTTCAACTCAGTTGTTTTAAGAAAAATTACCCCCTCTGCTAGGAGAGATGCGCAGGGCCATCACATGTGCAAGAGGCAATAGCTTCTACCCTCGCAGACCCATCTGAAAGGCATCTCCAGATCTATGGAGGTGTCCTATTTGAACAGCAGCCATCCTGTGCAAACGGGCTAAATCCACCTTCCTCATCATCAGCGCCGTGTCCACAGCAGCCACGCTGCTCTTGGTCCCTCCCCTGCAACTGCTCAGGAACAGCCCCTGGGAGGATGGGAGGAACAGCACAGCACCAACTCCTGATCAGATTTTGGAATAGAAACCTGTGAGCCTGGCTGGGGAAGCAGCTGGTTTTTGCTCCATTCTATCCCCAAACCCCACTGAAGCAGTTCTCCAGGGAGACGGGATAACGCAGCAGAGCTGTGGCTGTCTCCTCAGTGTTCCCTGAGAAGAGATTCTTCAGATCTGTCTCCTCTCCCTGGAAATGGGTAGGCCAGTGGCATGAGCCGCTGTTGCCTGGACCAACACAAAGGCTGGTTCACAGCTTTACTCGGCTACTCTGAATTGGATTATGTATTTTCAGCAGCCCAGTTCTGTCTGGTCTTCCCTCACCCAGGTAGATGGTGATTTTCGAACATATTACATTTGAAACGAATATTAGCAGGAATAAAATATTAACCTAAATGTTATATCCATAATCCCCAGGTGAGTCATGCAGTAATAGAGAGATGTGCGCAGCAGGTAGAATGCTAACTTAAAGCAAGAAGTAGAGAGAACTTGCTGGCTAGCAGCCTCAAGATTTACTCCACATTATTATATTAAGTTCAGGATTTAAATCTGGCTTTTGTTCCAAGCAGAGGCCTTAAGGGATCGTGAGTAATTTTCAGCATATTTAAGAGAGTACACCGAGCCCTCCCAAAAGAGCAATTTCATTAATTGCTTGGTACTGCTGCTGCTTGGACTCATAATCTTTTCCTTAAATTACAAAACGCACTTGAGCCAAGACAACTCTCCTACATGCAGCAGCATGAAGGAAAATACCCTCTCCACGGTTTCTGCTGCTATTGTTGACATAATGTTCCTCTGCAAATTTCATGGTCTTTCTGGAAAGGGATCTGTTTATCATAATATTAACATGCACATGTTCCTTACTAACCCTCACCTTAATCTTACTTAAATAGCTGAGTTATTAAATAGTAATTCCTAATGCCGAAGGAGCATTGTCTACTCCAGAGGGGAAACGAGAAGAGGGAATGTCTAAGGCATTGGCATTATAAAGCTAATGTAAGAAGGATTTATCACAATTAGGAAAAGAGGTAATAAGGGACATGTGCAAAATGGTTGGCTAATTAGGAGCCCTTCTCAGCCCCCCTTTGCCATGCTGAGCGGTGACTTACTCCACGAGTAAGCGTGGCCGAAGCTGGATCCTGTGTGGGTGCCTTGGAGGGTGAGAACAGATAGGAGCCTCCATCCGGATGGATCGCTCCCGGAGCAGTGGACAGAGTGGGATTTAATAGCACAAGAGTGGAACACTGAAACAATAATAGGAAGAATAAGAGCGTTTCCAAGAGCTGGATGTTTGGAGCAGAGTAACTGACCTTATCTTAGACTGTGGCCATGTAAAGAAGATTGTCTGCATTTCCCAACTGCACAAGCTCTGAATAGAAATACTGAAGGCAGCAGATGTGGGCTGAGCCGGTGGTTTCTGCTAGGGAGAGGCATATTTGTTCAAAAGAATTCCGCACTGGCCCAGATCTCTTGCTTGTGAATTCTAAATGTCCTTTTGAGGTTCAGTCCCTTTCTCAATCTGCTCTCAGTGAGTCTCTGTACATTATTTCTGCCCAGTCCAAGATCAGGTCTCCCTGGAGTCTGGAAGGATATGTGTATGTCATTATAAGTGATGTCATGCCGAACTGAATCTAAAAGTGGTATCAGTATTAGGTAAGAATAGCAGCTATATCTGGCAACAACGAAATTAACAATTGGGATCTGTGTTGGAGGGGGAAAAGAGGATTGGACCACGACAAAGTAAGCCATCTGATGGATGTGAGGGAGATGAGGTACTTGGGGAGGTTAATTCTAAAAGGGAGAAGGGGAGCAGTTCTGCCTACAGCAGCAAAATGTGTAATGACTTGAGAGTCTACGGTGTGCTAATTTCCAGGAAGCATACTTCGTAGTCTCTTACTCTGTAACAGCTGTAAGCTCTAAAATGTGAATGGGCATTCTCATACTCCGATTTGAAGCACTGCATCTTCTGAACAAAACACAAAACAGAGTGCTGTTTGTTCAAAGGAGTAAAAGTCCAGCAAGCAAAATGAGGTCCCATTCCAGAAGCAGTCCTTTTGGCAAAAGAGAACTGTCCAGGCGACCTCTGAGAACACAAATCTTCAGCTGGACCCTTGAGGTCCAAAATACATTTGGGGTCCAAAGAGTGATTCCAATCCACTCTACTAACCATTGGATTGACAGGAAGGGGAAAAGACTTCTCTTCTCAGGCTCTTACCAAGAGCCACAATGCTACCAGCTAAGCTTTCGTGAGTAATCAAGGAATTCCCCTCATTAAGAATTTCATGTCTATTTCAATATTTAGCCTGCAACCAAGAAAGGAAGGATTGGGTGAGGGCAGAGGGACAGTAAGATAAGGTTTGTACCTTGCAGCATCCCTTCGTCCTTATTTTGGAAGGCCAGTCGATTTCTCCATAGCTGATGGATGTTATAATAAAAATTAAAAAAATTAATCAGATTAAATTTGGGAGCGGGATACCTTGCCAGTGTTCCTCTCAAAGAAAATTGTACCATCTACCCACTTAAACAGCAGGTTAGGTATCCCATTTGCATTGCTTATGAGATGGTCATTCTTTAATACTCACAGTATTGCCAGGCTGGCAACCATGCCAAACCTCCGAGCCACTGTAGATAAATCTAAATAGTTCAGCGTGTGTTTTTGTCTTCCCTTTTGGAAGACAGAAAACCATGGATTTGTCATCTTATGAGCAACGGATTGAAAGGCCGTTGCAATTATGGTGGTTCTTTCTTAAACAAATACTGCATGAAGTCACATTTAACAAACCAATTAGAAGAATACATTTACTGCTCGCTTAGATGCTCTCCATAGATCTTATGTGCAGTGAACACCTTTAAAGCTGGGAATGGGTGACCCTGAGCTCTACAGTGTGAATTGGGTACAGGTAGGTGCCTTTCCCCCAGTGTCCCATGCATTGGGAAAGCTGGGGGGGCTTAACTGAGTTATGCTTTGAGCCCTATAGATTGGGGTAAAGGTGGTGTGCCCTAGTGTGAGGGTTACAGGTCCCTCCTCAGCCATGGATGCAGGAGTCAGTTCTCAATGTAAGCTCTGTGTAAACGGTGCTACTGTAATATGATACTATTTGCATTCCAGTTTAAATCTGTCCATTTCTTTTAAAGAATATGAACGTCTTCCTATCTCCACATCCTTAGGAGGGGTCGGTACGACCAGAAAAGATCAATTATTTATGTCGCAGAGGTTTGTTTTCTGGAAAACTGCCATGCTTGCGCTGCCCATGCTGGAGCAGTGAGCTTTCTCAGAGTGCTTCTGTTCATTCCAGTAACATAAGCAAGGGCTACCAGATCAGTCTGCTGTCAAGGAGACAGGAACTGATCCCTCCCTTCCCCCTCCTGCCCCCAAAAGAAAACTGTTCAACTCATTCGTTTGCAGGAATAATATGAACAAATGCATCTATGAGAATTTGGTTCTGGATGAGCCCAGATGATCAAGGGGAAAAGCCCTTTCCCAAGTTTCACTGGAGGCTTTCAGAAGAGAAGAGACACAACTTGGACCCAAAGATCAATCAGATTCCAAAGTGGGTAAATAGCTTTTGATGTCAGCCTGCTCTATGATCTTATGAAAATGCAACCTGATTCCAAGGTCATGAGAATGACTTCCCATTTTCTATCCACAGTGATGGCTTAATGTCCATCCCATCGCACTGTTCTCCTCATCCCCGACAACAGAAATGTATCCTCCTTGTGTGTCTGCACTTTCTGTTTCCAAGGAGTCCTGTAGCGAAAGGATCACTTCAGAGAAGCAGGCTCTCAAACACCAAAAGGCAAAGCAAAACAAACCAATGATATAAGTTAAAGGCTTTCTCCCATCACTCCATGCCCATGGAAGAGGTATATTATTTTATTGACCGTAGCGCGTCTGTATAATTGCATTATAAGTCCTGATTTAAAGATGTGGGGATTAGTCTATTTCTAAATATAGGCTGTTTTGTGCTGGGGGGAAGGGCAGTGAGCGAGAGAGATTTGCCGTCACTTAAACATACGCAAACCCATCCAAGGCAACAGGCATAATTTGAAAGCAATGGAATTGTACAGGTATAATTATGACAACATAATCTGCAGAACCCTAGCAAGAAGCTGGATTCTCAGGTCGTGGGTTGAGCTTGGAGGGCTGACTATAAACTTTTCCATTTCAAAGCAACTTTTTTCTTGTGAACGGGCCACATTTGATACAGAGTTAATGAAAACTGATAAACTTGTAATTCCCTGATGCCTGTTTCGCAGTTATTTTCCAGGATAGCATGCATTTTCAATAGGGGGTAAATGGTCCCCAGAACTTTGTGTGATCTCTCAGCACTGGGGTGAATTTCATTCACTGAGCACAGGTTGTATAGATAGTATGCAGAGAATACAGCACGTATCTTCTTTGCCATGCCTTGGTCAATCTGATTCATTATTATTTTGTCACAGGGTTTTAGCTGCGGCTCTTAAAGCCAGTGCTCAAACATCTGCCTTTGATCTTCATCTAGCATCTAGCAAGAGGTAGCATGATCTACTGGGCAGGGCACTAGACCAAGACTTGAAACATGGGTCTATTTCTGGCCCGGCCACTGACCAGTGTGTGAATGTCACCACTTTGTGCCTCTCTTACATCCTCCATGCCTTCATCTATATTTAGATTGTAGGCCTTTGAGACAAGGACTATCTTTTACTCAGGCCCTGTCTACATTTACCTTGGAGATTCAGTGGCAGTCAATGAGAGTTATGCAAGCTACGCAAAAAAATTGTGTAACTCCCGTCGACTTCTCTGCTTCTGTTCCTGCGCTCCATCCTCAATGTGCTTTGCCGATGGGAACTGCATTCTACTGATGTAGCGCTACGCCACTTGAGAAGGTGGTTTTAATATATCGATTTCTGGATCAACTGAGCGGGTCTTCGCTGACCGCTCAGTCGATCCAGAGAAATCGATCTGACGGCGGCCAATTTGCTGCCATCAGTGAAGACAAAGCCTAAGAGTTTGTACAGCGCCTAGCATAATAGAGCAGCTAGGCATTTCTAGGTGCTACTATATTACCAATAATAAATTCAGCACTTTCCAGACATTCCCACATTGAGGTTCGCTCTCACATGGCTAAATCATGACAGGATCTTTTGTAAATGCTGGGTCTGGAGGAAGAAATAAAATGTTGGTAAGTTTACCAAATGAATCAGTTAAACTATTTTTTTTTAATTAAGAAATGGAAAAGTTCTAACCCACCAAGATCATGAGCAGTCCCTCTGATGAATCATGGGAACAAAATCATTTGCTCCTGTTCTCCTCCTCTAAGCTGTACATTACTTAGAGCCCCCACTGATTTAGCCATTATAAAAAATTGTAAATATAAATTGTTTGTCACGGCTGATCAGCAGTTTAGTGAGATTCACACTGTGACTATGTAGCATCCGAGTGTACTTGATGCTATAAAAACTGCCTTGGTTTAAACTTAAACCCAAGCTGTCGATACAGCCTGCTAGCAGAACCGTCTCCTGGGGATGTGTCAAGAAGGAAAGCATGATTGATTGAAGCAAGAAGATCTGAAATAAAATAGAGGTGCTGCTGGTCTTCATTTTGGAATCAAGAGATGGTTCTTTTCAGCCTCAATTTTTCAAGATGTTTCCAACTTGATGTTTTCCCCCCATTGGGCTTAAATAGTCAACTATTTGGAAGGAGTTATCTGCACAGATCTCCTGTAAATGTTCCAGGACAGCTTGGGTTGGGTTTATGCTGTATCGCAGCTTAGATATGATAAAAATCACAGCCTAAAAAACAATCTGAGCTGTGCTTTGATCCCTTTCCTTCTCTCCCACAGCTGGTCTCCTGCTCATTCCTGTTGTCTTTTCCTCACTGTCTCCACAGCTAAATCCAGAGGCTAAAAGCAAAGGAGAGAACTATTCTTCTTCATGGCTTGGGTAAGCAGAGCTCCCCAATGGCTGGTCTTCCTCTTGCCTGGTGCAGTGAGCCCTCCCACGTGTTTCAATCTACTTTAACTGGTGGCTTAAAGCAGCGGACACTCTTTGATCTCTGACTTTCCCTTACCTGGCTTCGTAGTCCCTCTCCAAGTCTCCTCCTGTCAATTTAAAAATGCAGCTGATACTCTGCGCAGGTTATTAGACTGTCCTCTTCATCATAGCACCTTTCAGTGGTGCCTTATGCAGTGTATGCACATCTCTCACACGTAGCTCTTTCTCTACGCCTTGTGTGTAGTGTAGTCTTTTATTTTGGCAGGGTTCCATTTCAGTTGGATTTGCTGCTCTGTGTTTATGTTAGAGAGAGGCAAGGTCAAAGAAATGCACTTTGCACTTGGAGCAGGGGAGGTTTGTGATGGGCCTTAGTTTCTGTGCAAATTTGATCCCTAGTCTCAGCTCATGCCCAGCGCGGTGTGGACGGTGCATGGAGCAGATGCAGCGAAGTCGACGGGAGATACGCAAGTGATTTATGTCACTTGCGTATCTCCCGTTGACTGCCGCCGAGTCTGGAAGGTAAGTGTAGACCAGGCCAATGAAAAAGCGCTACAGGAAGAGCTGGAAACAGAATCCAGGTCCCATGAATCCCACTCCCATGCCCCATCCATTGAACCTCATTGCTCTGCAGTATTTGTTGGATTACTTGGAAATAAGGGGTTTTATTCTCCTATGTGATATGTTACATTGATTTGGTTACTCAGATTTCATAGCCAGTAGTCATATTCTTGCATAAAATTTCGTTACAGTGTCCCAATTTATCTCTGCCAAGCTGAATATTCTGGCTGCACTCTATAAAACTGTAACACATACAGTACAGTAGGTCAATGACTACAATTGTGAAATTGTTGTTACTTTCCCAACTGAAGGTTATCAGCTCCGACAGTATGAGCTGATGTCCGGTGAACCATAGGCCTTTTTCTGAAAGTACATATCAATTTGCTGACTTATCTGCCACAGCAATTCACAAGCGGTTTGTGAGGAAGAAATAAGACAGCAGCACTGAGGGGGACACATGAAACTTTAGAGCAATAAAAAAAGGTATTAGACAATGCTAGCTCATCAGAATAGGCCATGAAATAGGCCATAAAAGAAATGAACCAATACGAGAGACATAATAATGGAAGTAACTACAGTATCATCCACATCCATCTGGCAGATATTATTGATTGGCTCCCTAATCTGTCAGTCTGAAAGCGGTGTCTTGGTATTTGTACTTCTACAGCATTTCTCCATCCAAAGATCTCCAAGAAGTCTCACAACATCCCTGTGAAGTAGATCAGTAGTATTTTCTCATTGTACAGATAAGTAAACTATAGAGAGAGAAGTGATTTCCTGAGATCATGGCAAGCCAGCATCAGATTCCCCAAGAGTCCCAGCTCCCTTCTCCTTGCTCTAGGACCTGCACTAAATAAGTGTCTATAAGTAAGATCCATCTATTTTACCAAGGTCCTAGTGAGTAACTCTGGTAATAAATATCATCTTTGATTATGAATACGACGTGCCCTTTAATGGTTATATTGGTACCTGGTACACTTGGTAGCCTATCTGTGATAAAACAGGAGGAGAGGATGAGGCATTGCTCAGCAGGATAACAGAGTTTCTAATGTTTTACCAACCGAACTGCAAGAAATATTCTTTAATAGTCAGCATGTACAGTTCTTCTCTTATCTCAGTGTTCCTAGGCAAAGCCATCATAGGAGTTTGGGGGATTTTCCCAATTATCCTTGTACTACCACTACTATTGAATGTCCAGGGAAGAAATAGCGTAGAACTGAATCTCCACCAGTATTTGCTGCCAAAGTAGAACATTAATTACTAGTTTCACTGACCACCACTGAACAGCAGCAGTGAAACTTACTTAGACCCTTGTTAACTTAAGAGATTCAATCAGTTGCCCAAATTCAAATAGAGAAGAGCCCAGGGACCTTCCTTTTATTATTCTGGGATGTAAAATACCTGGACATACGGAACTACGGCTCTGCACAAGATGTCTGCATCCCTTACAAATATTATTTGTTTTCACTGTGACCTGAAATATGAATCTAAACTACATTCTCTCACTTGTCCAGCATTTCTCTTCTGCTGCAGCTGACACAGTTTTAAAAGCTGCTGTATATTTTCTGCAGCTATTTCTGCAGAAGTGTCCCTCTAGCTTTCAGAATGTATTTGTTGAAGGCAGCATTTGAATTAGTGATGTGTCATCTGCTGCTGTGTTTGCAAGAGTCATATCCTGCCAAAAAAAAAAGTCGTAACCAAATTGTCTATAAAATTCTAATGTGTACAGGGCAAGATAGAATCTGCTTTGCTTACCTTATCTTCAGTACAACATGAGGACAGCTCTTTGCTGGTCCAGGGGTCACTCAGATAAGTTCTCTTGCTTCTTCTAAATCAGTTATGCCTTTAGCAGCATGGAGCAAGAACAATTAGAAAAGGAATAAACAAGACCAGGTTATTTACGTAGTAAGCATTAGAAGGGATAAACCAGTAACATACAATATGTATGGAAATTATAAAATCAGATATTTGTGCATTGGGTTCCTTTCTATTAATTATTTAGTTCTAAACTAGAGCTGGTTGGGAATTTTCTATCAAAATGTTTTTCAACTGAAAATGTGATTTCCATAAAAAATGAAATTTTCCTTGCGGGAAATGCTGATTTTTGCTGAATTTTTTTTCTAGTTTCCATCAGGAAAATCAAAATAAAATGTTTCTTTTAGGGTCGGTTCAACGTTAATCTCTGCAGATGGTGCAAGCACACTTTCCCCCTGTGAACTGGGCTCCCTGGCCAGACTACACTTCCCATGGTGCACCATGGTTATATAACTCCCATGATGCACTGCAGCAACCCAGCTAAAGGGAGAGACCACGATGCATCATGAAAAATGTAGGCAAGTCAGGGAGACTGGCCCATAAGGGAGAATGGCAACATGTTGCACCTGACCCACAAGTCCCCTTAGGCACTGCTGAATAGTAGCAGTGAGGGCAGAATTTAAACTTTGTTCTTTAGATGTAGAAATTAAAATAGGTGTATAACATAGAAAACATGACTGAAGTGTGGCACTATGACTCTGATCTTTCTGGGAAAGTTCTAAAAAGCTACAAAATTCCAGCTAACAAAAAATATACAACTAACACCATCACTAAGTTCCCTCTCGTAAAAAGAAAGGCAAAGTAGAAAGGTTTGCTAGCTTAAAAAAATACAATCAGTCATTCTTGAAAAATATATGATTAAAAATAGAGCTGGAACAGAGAAAATATCACAAGGGAGGGGAGATCAACTCTACTGATGGTGAGATATTAAATATTAACTGTTTTTATAAGACAGGTGGAATTGCAAAAGACTTGCCAAACTAGGAATTGCCCAGAATGACTGATTGCATCAAGACGTTAAACATCCCCAGGCAAAGTAAACTAGGTACTTGGAAAGGTCAGTGATATTCCCTCATAGGGTTTAGTTGTTATGATTTTCTATTGAGCTAGGGGGTAAAATATTTTTTTTAATATTCATACTTAAAGGTCTTGGTCTGTATTAAACAAAGAGGCTTTAAAACACAATTCCCCATAGCTGCTGTTTGTGAATTTTAATAGGTTTTTAGTATGTTGATTGCTGCAAGTTCATTCTGTTTGTGTATGTACACACAAAGCATATAGATAAAGGGTCAAATTTTCAAAAGCACTTAAGAGTGTTCGGAGTCTAACTCCTGTTGATTAAGAGACTTAAATGCTTTTGAAAATTTTACCCAAAGAGAACATTATAGGAAGCAGAACAGTGCTAGAGAGTCTTTTAGATAAGGCAAAGTCCACTTAGGTTCCATGGCATTTTTTTGAAGGATTGTAACGTCGGTGTCCTGACCAAATTCTACCTTGGGTAATTAGACCTTTCTTGAATTTTTAATTGTGGATGGCATTGCTCTTCACTTCCTCAACCTGTGCATTGTGTTACTATGGGCTGTTAAAAACAGTGGCTGCATTTCATCCAAGAGGTGCCTTGGCATCAGCACGATTTGTAAGTTAGTACTATACTGACTCAAAGGTAGACTGCCACCTAGTGAAACCCAACTACACTTCCAGCAGCACCCATTAGTTCCTTAGAAGTCTCCCATGAAATATGTCCCTGCTTATCTGCTTTGCTTGTAAAACCTGATGGGACCGTAGCACCAGGCAGTGAAGCTAAATCTGATCAATTCATATCTTCCTGTCTACAGCTTTTCCTAAGCTGCTATAATCGCACCCATACTTCTTGCTTACTCACGTTTTATTAAGAGATCAACAGAACTGCTGGCAGCAGACCCTTATTTTCTTTCAATGAGTATTAAGAATTGGTGACAGAATACGGCTGAACTGAGAGAGGTTATGAGTTTAGTACGTATACATAGCGGTGTTATTAAAGATGCAGACCAAATTCTATTATAGCTTGTTAAATGAGTAAGTGGGCCAGATAAGATAAACGAACACCTGCCTCTATTAGCCAAAAAAAAAAAAATTGTTCAGAAGAATTTTCTCTGGAGACTCATTTACCAGAAATTGTAACTTAGCTGTAACTGATGAAACAATAACAGCAAGTATCCGACATTGAATCTTCTCGGTTCCCATAAAGTCACTACTGCTTCTAATGCACTGACATAGAGGCTTTCATTCAGAAAGTCTGCTTGTGATTTGGGCTGTATGAAATGGTTTCCGCAATAGACTGGGCAACACCACCATCAGGAGTTCAGCCAAAGCTCAAGTACCATGCTTGAAGGACAATGGTGTGCTGTTAACTCAAAATCAAGACTGAGCACTACTTGAGGTATATTACCATTCAAATGAGAAGAGGCCAGTAAAAAAAGAATATTGATGTCAAGCTAGTGATCTTGACTTGAGTGTGTTGTGTTATCAGAATGCAACTGGATGTGGATTTGGCTCAAATGACCTAAATTAAGGATAGGCATGAACTCACAATGAAGAAATCATGAGTAACAAGCCATTGCAAGAGTCTCTGCTTGGAGCCTTGTTCCCCATGGAATCAGAAAATTGATGATAGATGCACAGTATCTTATTGTCCATGGGTGGTTAGAGAATTCTAAATTGAAAGGGGTTGGGGGTACTTCTGCCTGCCAGATGAAATGTTAACTACAGCTCAGTACATTTGTGTCTAGTGGTAGAAAACATGATTTATTGGAGACATCAGGAATAACATTGCTTTGCGTTAACCTGATCAGTGTTATGAGGTTATGCTCCACTACTGTGAAGATGCATGCACAGTATATTTCTGTAAAAAACTCTAATAGCTGCAAACTCCTTAAGACCTTACTAGGAGAAACTTTTAAAAGCCCCCAATAAAAGTTTATTGTTAAAATTTACCTGGCCCTGGTGAATCTGTATTTTGATAAATCGCAGAATGACTGAACCAGATTCTCAGGTGATGTAAATTGGTATAGTGCTACTAAAATCAATAGAAAGAATGACCCAGTGCTAAGTTGGGATTCGAGAGATCTGAGTTCAATTCCCTGTTCCCCCTCTGGCACACTGTGTAACCGAGGGCAAGGTCACTTAGGTCAGGCTTGTCAAACGTAATTAGGTGCCTAATTCTAACTAAATTACTTTGGAGCATGGACTTTAGTCTCTCTGTGTCTCTGTTCCCTGCATCACAGAGGTGTTAGGAGGATAAATACATTAAAGACTATGAGGCACTTGGATACTGCAGTAATGGAGGCCACATAAGGTCTGCCGGGCAAATTAGACTGCAGAATTGTCACCCTAATAGTCACCAAGCATATGGGGGAATAGGACGTCAGGTAAGTAAGTCAGCTGAGGTTCAACACTAATCTTGTAGTTCCGTACGTTGGTGAATGGTTGTGTGTGTTTATGGCGAGGCCTGGAATTAATAGGTGTTACGGAAGGAGTGAGTTTTATGGAGAAATCCTGGGCAGAATGAGTGAAAGCCTTGATCTGGTTCCAGTTGTAGGGGATCATATGAGAGGACTAAAATGAATGAGACGTCAGTGGTGGTCTTCCTTTTGAAAAAGGAGAAACATAACTAGTACAGTGGATCGCCAATATCGTGGAATTCTCATATACAATTCTGCTGCTTTGTACTTGCGGGATAATGTTCTGCAAAGTATTCTCTTACTGAGAACTGAAAGCCATTTGCTTTCTGGTATCCTTGATGCTGAAATCACTTTCTCAAATCTGCTTTTCTTCTAGATTTTGGGTTTGTATCTGATGGCAGCAATTGATGTTGGTTCTGGCTAGTCAGAAATATCTTGTTGTGTGATATCTCACTTTGAGGAAAATGTGACAATTTACAGTTGTTACTTGTGGCCAACTATCTCAAAAGCTCCTCTAAATCAGACTGCCTCAAGACAAGTTATTTATCAACAGTGAGCGTGTCTACATGGTGCTTTAGTCTGTACTCACAGGGGTGTAAATTCTATCGGACATCAACACGTTGGGCACCAGCTGGCCCATGTGGACCCTGCTGGTGCACAGTAAAAGCTTCCAATTGCATATTAATATAGTTCCATTTCAGACAACCCTGTGTTAACCCTTCACAACCTCAGTGACTATTTTCAGAAAGCACCAGTGCAAGATGATTCTTCCAAGCTGAGAAAGGTCAAGAGTAAAGATTTGCTCTGAGTTTTGTGTTTCTCTTTGAGAACAGGATACTGGTACATTTCAGTAGTCTGTCTGATTGCAAGAACAGAGCAGACAGGTTCAGCAGAGAGGGAGTTACATGTAGATGTCTGAGACTGTAGGAAGAATGAGTGCCTTGAATTAGTGGGATCACAGACATACAAGGGAGGCTGATGAATCCTAGTGCTCAGGTTTAGAATTAACCGGGTTGCCAACTGGTTACAAACGCAGCTAATAGGTTCAATGCACACAGACTTTCCATGTTATTGAACTCAGAGCAAAGCACGCCAACAGATCAAACAATTCTTATAGGCCCTTGCTTACAACTAACTTCACAACACATAGTTCAACTCATCTTGTTCATCAATTGAAAAGACTCATAGACTCATAGGTCAGAAGGGACCAATATGATCATCTAGTCTGACCTCCCGCACAAGGCAGGCCACAAAACCCTACCCATACACATTTATAACAACCCCGAACCCATGACTGAGTTATTGAAATCCTCAAAAATGAGATTTGAAGACCTCAAGCTGCAGGGAATCCACCAGCAAGCGACCCTTGCCCCATGCTGCAGAGGAAGGCGAAAAACCTCCGTGGCCCCTGCCAATCCGCCCCGGAGGAAAATTCCTTCCCAAATATGGCGATCAGCTAAACCCTGAGCACGTGGGCAAGACTCACCAGCCAGCACCCAAAAAAGATTTCTCTGCAGTAACTCAGTTCCCATCCCATCCAGCATTCCCACAGACCATTGAGCAGACTTATCTGCCGATAATCCAAAATCAATTGCTCAAATTAAACTATCCCATCATAACATAATTACTGATCACTGCAAGGTCTTATATATACTAGTTTTGCAGCAAAGATTGTCCACTGCTGGTAACACAAGAGCTGACATTTCCAAAGCTGCCTACAGGATCTGGACAAAGCCACTGCATGGCTTTGGAAATATCCACCAAGCCTCCTGCAGTATTTAACCCTGTGCTATTTAGATCTAAGGAGGGCTAGATGATACAGAGTTAAAAAGTACTGTCAGCCACGGGAGTCTCAGGTTTGCCTCTGCTTCCTATGTTAATACCCCAGGGGGACTGCACTGGTGGGAAAAATTTCCCAAAAACCTAAGTATGGACACACAGCCAGAGTAGCACATAGAGTGAGAGGAATACAAATATTTTTGAACTGAGAGTTATTGAATCCTCTACCTTGAATTTCACAGAGCCACAGAAAATATTTTCCTAGTGCTCCATCCTGGTACAGAGCACGGCATCAGCTCCAGGTTTCGCTCCTCGCTGAACTCAATTTGCAAAGGGCTTACGCTCAAGAATGCAGGCTGCTGTGCAAACCGTTCAGCTGTATAGAAGATACAGGCATCCAGCTAGCTGCAGTGCAAAGTGAGAGGCTGCGCACCCTGGGAAATATTTGAGTTCCCCCTGCTTCCAGCTAGTTGAGGCTTCGCATGTCATGGAGGTGACACTTCCATAAATCTCCATTAAGGCAACATTAATCTATTAACACCAACTGCATGGAACCCCAGAAGCCAGACTGAAGTGCTGGACAGAGATTGCTAACAAGAGAAAAATATGATAGAAGGAATGTGGAATCATAATTCTTTCTCCCCCATAAAGAATGTGTTTCCCCAAATTTGAACAGATTTTGATTTTGCTAAGAAGCCAGTGCATTAACTGTTGTCTCATTTAGGGAGTGGCAAAGAAGGAAATTCAGTACCTTCTTACAGGTGTTACAGTATTAGACTTATGGCTGCAGTCACTCACTTTGTGTCTTTTGCTGGAGCATTACAGCAGACATCTGATGGATCAGTCATACAAGTACTAGAAAAGAGAGGAACCTCCAGGCAACATAGAATTGGGGGCCTGGTCTACACTTACCTTGAAATTCGGTGGCAATCCACGGGCAGTCTGCGTAGCTTGTGTAACTCCTCTTCTACGTGGCATCTTCACTGTGCTGTGCCAAACGCGTTCCCATCGACACAGCACTACACCACTTGACGGGGTAGTTTTAACGTGTCAGCTTCCAGATCTATATGACGGTGGCAAATTTGGGAATCGATGAAGATGTACCCTTAGAAATGTAGGGCTGGAAGGGTCCTGAAGACATCAGCCTCCTGTGCTGAGGCAGGACCATGTGCACCTAAACCATCCCTGACAAGTGTTTGTCTCAGCTGGTCTTAAGAATCTCCAGTGATTGCGATTTGGAAGCTTATGATCAGAATGTTTTTCTCATATTTAACCTAAATCTCCCTTGCTGCAGACTAAGCCAGTTATTCCTCTCCATGGTGGACTTGAACTTGTGATTTTTCATCTAATAGATCAAGGTGTCAATAGGGGGATGACTGTAAATGTTGTTTGGTGTGATTGTTCTAGCTAGTCTTTTGTCCCACAGTGCAGCATGCACCCAGATACAGTCGCAAATGACTGTTTTGTTTTGTTTTTTGGCTTATCCCTGCTCTGTACAAGGTTTTGCTAAACTAAAAGGATCTATGAAAATATTCAAACTTTTGCTTCCCTAGAAGAGAGATGGCCACAATCAGCCCATTTCACAAAATACATTGTGGCTCCTTTAAGAGTGTAAACTCATGGACTTCTTTATCTTTAAAAAGTGTGTGAGAGAGACTCTGTTAATATTGTGCATGGCTATTTAAGCTGGATTTTCTGAAGAAATGTCACCCTGCCCTCTTCTGTGCAGTACACTGAATGGTGCTAGGTATGCTATTCATTGCAGAACTGCTAAACATGCATGAGTCATTTGTTTGATCGTTTCTGAGTTTTTATGCCAGGCACCTGCCTTTTAATTTGCTACAACCAACCTGAAACATCTGTCAACTTTTTCCCCATGAATTAATAACTCTGTAATTAAAATCCAGCAGAAATCTCACTGAGACTTTGGTTAATTAGGATAGGATAGGATAGAGCCACGTGAGCAACAAAGGCATTGCATTAGCTAGACAGAGCATGAATTTGAACTGGGGGTCTAAAGATGATAAGGAGTTGCCAGTATGTAACTTAACCACCCAGCTATGTGGATTTTGTCAATTTGCTCAAAAACACAATATGTTGATTTCATGGGCCATCACAGAATCTGTTTAATGAGGATACTCTGCTTGAGAGTTATTTTCATTAACCCATTATTTTTAGAGAAATGGGTTTTTTTTATTCTCCCAAATATTACATAAAAAAGGAAAAGAAATCATTAGTGCTAACGTAAGCTCTTGGCTATTACTGATAGCCAAGTGACCTTTTCAACATAAGGCCATACCTGCTGTTGCCGAATAAGGTTTATGAGGATTTCAATCCCTTTCAGGGTTGTTTTCCACACTCATAATTGCAGAGAATATCCCAATAATAAAGCTCCTTGTCAGAATTGGAAATTATATGTAGACTCCTTCAGGTCCTAAAGGTCTTTAGAGGGTTTCCTAAACTATGTGCTTGGCAAAGGAGTTAACAAAATGTTGAAAAAGATGCATACAGATGTGTCAAGCTTCAAAAAAACAGTATGTGGCAAGGCCTTATCTAAAGACTTCATCTCGGGTCAAGCAGAACTGAAATAAAAAGCCACATTGATTAATAATACAGTGGCCCTTTAAGGCTGTTCATAGGAGGTGAGAAAATCTGCACTGCAGCAAGGAATGTGATATGAAAGGCTTTCATCGTTAACTTTAATAGAGTTGACAACCAGATTAAACTAGACTTGTAGCATGGAACTATATATACACCATATGGAATCCTGATGCTTTGCTGTGTGGTACAGTGGAACTCCTGAGAGACTTTCTAGGTGGGGTTAGATAAAGCTAATGTAACTTGGAAGGGAGTTCTTCTTTAAATTGGACAATGGTGCTTTGTTTTACATTTTATTTTACTACTAGCCAAATTCACACAGGATGTCCCTGGAATGAAAACTTTTGAATAGCCTCTAATTTAGCGTTAGCTTTGGCCAATTCAGACATTCCCTCTGACAATTTTAAAAGGTACCAGTTATCTGTTGTTTTCCTCCACAGACAAGATGACAGAAAAGTGTCTAGATTTTTCCAGATTCTTGAATGCAATTGTGTGACAGAAAATTGGAGGGAAGAGGATTCACGTGGTCACTGTTGGAGAAAGGGGCTCAAGGATTTCTAGCTTGCTTTCTTAGCTCTGTCACTAATTCACTATATGACCTTGGGCGGGTCATTTAGGCCCACATTTTAAAAAACGGCTTCTGATTTTAGGTGGCCAACTTGGAAGACATGGGGCCTGATTGAGCAGCCACAACTCCATTTGAAGTTCACATATGCTACAGGTGGCCACCCCTTCTGCCATTCAGGCCCCATGAGCTAGATTTTCCAAACAGCTCCGTACGTTGGGTGACATTAGGTGCTAAGCCCTTTTGAATGTCTGACCATAAGTGTGTTAAGAGAGGGCTACTGGGTGCTAAGCACCTGCACATCTGTCCCTGTGTCTAATAGGCATCCACAGCTGGAAGCCTCAATTGAAAATAAGGTGATGAAGCTGTGTGCCTCAGTCTCTACTTCTGCAAAATGAGGAGAACACTTGCCCTCACAGGGATATTGTGAAGCTTTATTAATTAGCATTTCTGGAATGCACTGAGATCCTAGGACGAAAGGTGCTGTTTGTCAGCTTGTGCTAGTTCACTGCAATGCCCAACGCCAGATTTGAGACACTAAATATTCATATTTTCTCTTACTATGGGCACAGTCCTGCACATTCCTAGATATATATCATCACCACCAAGGTGAATCCCAAAGAGACATAGTACCCTTGCTGATAGATGGATCTCTGGAAGTTATGTAATTGCACACCATTCACATGCGGTTTATCTAATATTACTGCGGGTTAACACACTGGTTTTTAGTAAAATTAGATTCTTTAAAACTTTCCTAATCAGATGTAAAACGTGTTTTCCATCTTCCAGCTGACTTCACATTGCAGTTTGATCATGCATATTGAATAGCTCATCTTACTCTGTGGGGTGGGAGTTAAAGATTGCAAATTAGTTGGCTGTATATTAATGCTTGCATTTTATCATTTCTTATGAGTTCAGTGTGTAGATACCATGAAAAGCACCAGATAAGTAGGCAGGTAAAACCCCCACCTGCCTGCGTGGAAACTGGGTTCATCCTTTGACTCTGGGAGGATGGAGCTGAGCAGAGGTTTGGGATTTATGTGAATTTATGCAGGATGTTAATTATCTCCAGGCTAGGGCTAGAGGCAGAGCCTCTGCCATGGCAGATGAGCTGTTGAGGAGCTGGAGGAACACTTAAAAGAGGCCAACTAAAAGAATCACTCCATTGAACAATACTTGAGAGAAGGGAAACTTATGGGACTTAACACAGAGGATATACAAAGAGCAATCAGGATAGACACGGATGGTGGGGCCTTCACCATGTCCTAAATAACATCCGACAGTGCAGGAAGTTTCAAATTCAAAGTCATGAGCATGGAAAGCGTTGTTTGTTTCATGGTGGTTGAGGAGAGGAAAGTCTTTTGGATGTAAGAAAGATTCACCCCACAGAGGGAGTTAATACAATTTTACAAAAAAGAAAATTGACATTTGTATTTTCTTTAACGATAAAGCATTTACACTTCCTCCAGTCTCCTAGAAGAAAGGGCAAGTGCACCTTTTTCATGAATTCTGGCTTACATTAGATTATCTGTAACATTAATCAAAATGGGTACTTTCCCCTGGATTCTGGAGGCTAAAAAAATTAGATAGGTCTCACTTAAAACGCAAAGGCAAATGACAATGTGGAGAGGTACTGCGGGCCCAGACCTTAAGCTGGGAATCAGGAGAACTCATTCTGCTAGTGACGGGCTGTATACCTTCGGCACGGCACACCACCGCTCTGTGCCTCAGTTTCTGCCCCTACACCGTATCTGTCTTGATTAAAATGTAAACTCTTTTGGGGCAAGGACTGTCTTACTAGTGTTAGCGCACTGCCTAGCCCAACGGAGCCATGATCTTGGTTACGGCCTCCGGCTACTGTAATACAAATATGATGCCATGAATGCCGTCTATCACTTTCAGCCCTGAAAGACCACATCCCCCCGTGCTGTCTGCTATGCCTTTCCCTTCAGCGAGACAGGCAGCATTTAAGGCTACAGAGCTGTGCCTAAGCCCAGTGTTTAAATGGTAAACTCCAGCATAGCTGGGGTGCTGCTGGCCTGTTGGATCCCCTTTTTGGTAAATCATGTTATAGCAGATATAGGTGTACTAGTGAAGGGCTTTGTTCAATTAGTGAAGCAAGCGTGCCCTCTACTGGGCACAGATAAACACAACCATCGCTTTATCTCACGAAACATTTTTCCTCTTTCTATATTGCAAATTAAATGTGCCATTAATTAATTAAAAAAAATATATTAACAGACAGACACTCAGGGACTGCTCCATGGTCTGAGAGATTGGATTCCAAATCAGACAAACATTAAATTAATTTACCCAAAGGCCGCCTGATTAGGCTCGCTGTTATCTGAATGCAATGAGCTAACGGAGATTATGCAAAAGGGATTTGATCTAGTCTTTTAGCTGTTTGTTGGAGTTCAGCTACCAGCACAAACTGTAACACGTCCTGTCTTAGCTACAGTGAGATTTCTGCTGATTGTATCTTTATTGCACTTTATAACAAGGAAGAAACAGATTGAAACAGACTTTTCAATGAAGATAGAATGGGTAAAGATAGCTCTTGGCGGTGGGAGGCAGAGGGCAGGGAGATATATATGACTGCAGAAAATCTCAGTTTAAAGACTGATCCCTCCCAAAATATCAGGCTTAACCATGTTGTAAACTGTGTTAGAACGCATCCTTGTGATTTATCATTTTCATATAAAAATATCACTTTCTATCAACGGAATCAATACCTCGCAAAGCTGTGGTAACTACCCTTGGAGAAAAAGTAGCCCTCTACCATCTCAACAGATATCTTTGGCCCTTCTCTAATCCCCCACTGAATGAACAACGGAAATGAGTTGCTTTAGATATAGGGCTGGTGAAATAATTTTTAGCCAGGCTGCACATTCAGATTAAAGTGTCCGATGGGAGACTCCATGTGTAAACTGAGCAGTAGCATAAGCAATGAGCAGAGTGTTGCCTTTGATAAAGGAGAGGTGGAGATCCCTGGCTTCTATTCTTGGCTTTGCTGCTGTGTAACCTTGGGCAAGGTGCTTACTCCCTGTGAGCCCGTTTTCTCCTCTCACCCTTCGTCTCTCTTGTCTAGTGTGTGGAACTGGGTGGGAAACAGTTTTCCCATCTGAGGAAAAATTTTGAGATTTTGAAATTATTTTCCCCATCCTTAATTGAGATGAACAGTCAAAAACTAAAAAGTTTTCGTAGAACTGAAATCCCACAATATTTTCTTTCAGGAACACCAAAGATGTGATGTTTCCAAAATGAAATATGCTCCCCGCGATCCTCTGTTGGTCAAATGAAAAAGTTTGGTTAGATTCACCACTACTATTTAGTGGAGGGCAGTGATGAAACTGACACAAATTATATCAACTTCAGACAGCAGCTGCCAGGGTTTCAGGGTCCCTGGCTCCAGGGCAAAGAGCCTGCTGGGGACCCTGGCAGACTGGTAAGCTGTGTCCTCAGTAGCTCACTGAGGGGAGCCAGGAACCCCAACTCCCAAGCCTGGGGCTTCTGGTTTAGCTGGCTGACAGGAAACCATGCTGGAAACCTACCTGGCGTCCTGTGGAAGCTCATCAAAATTGAACCAGTCCTGCAAAATGGTCCAAATTTCAATGAGAAAATGGTTTATCGGCATTTTTATGACACTCGTATTGTAAGCTTTTATGGGACAGGGTCTAACTCTTGTTATCTGTTGGTACAGGGCCTAATCATTATGAGGTCTCTGGCTCCTGAAGGTGCCACCCATAGTACAAATAAAATAAAAGGGTGTTATTTCAAACAAGGGATCTGTAACTAAGAAATTAGATAAGAGTCTATATTCTGTTGAGACTTGAAATGAAAAGCCTCTTATATAATCAAATAACAAGTAAAATATAGGTATACAAACTGAGGATAAACTGATTAGCCCTAATCTGGAATGGAACTGCAAGAAGAACACGTAATTAACACTACCTACTTATTTATTATAAGTACATGTGTGAGAGAGACACAAACAGCTAGCATGTGATCTCATAAATGTAGACGGTCATTTTCAGCAGCTCATTCTAGTGACAATAAACCCTACACTTATTTTCTTGCAGCTATACTTAATGTAATCCATAGAGGAAATGGACGCCCTTCTGCAACCCTCATGTTACAGTTATCCAGAAGATGGAGCCACTTAGTCACACAAAATGCAAAGAGAGTCAAATGAGTGAAATTCTGACGTCAAGTGTATCATCTATTTGAATATATCATTGTTTTGACATGACTAATTATACCATATTGAAGCACTGGTTAATAAAACAGTCCATATTTATTTTACACTGAAAGAGATAGGCCTTCCAATCAGCAAAAACAGCTATTTAGAGGTAAGATTTTCATTTTGTCTCAATCCGAACAAGAATACCCCTGTCTCTGGAAGAAAATGTGTGGAAGGGGATAGTGGTTGTTACACAACACCATGGGATGAGCTACATCAGCAATCCTTGTGCACTGTTTTCTCTGCCTCTTTTCACTCCAAGATCTGTGCATCTGTTCTCCTTCAAGCCAGGGGATAGAGAGGAACATATGGCCTAAGAAAACATTTCACCTGCAAGAGCAGTCAGTCAGTTCCAATGATCTCACAGAAGCGGTTGCTAAAGTAAATAAAATTGACATATACAATGCAGCAGAAGCTGACATTCCCATTGTATTTGCTGGATTTCTGATTGTACATAAGGGAAATAAAGCAATACATTTAATTAGCAATAGCTATTGCGTGACCAGTGTAATTTAAATTTTACTGCGTATAAAGCCACGATTTTCTGTGCTCTTTACCCAGATCAAAGTTCTATACACTTACTTGGTAAACCAACTAACATCATAATGTTAATACGAGAACACCAAAGGAAGAAATCAATATCAGGGTTAGATAACAGGTTCCTGAATGGGGTAAGTAAGGTAAGTGCTTATAATTATTAATGCCTAGGTGTTGCAAGGGGAGAGGGATTTTTTCCTTTCTCCCTGTACAGGTAAAATGGGGTCTGAAGTTTAAAGTCCATGAGATGGGAGCCACTGGGAGTTTTGAGCAGAACAAAAGGGTTTGGGGATTTGGCTCACTGTGTTTTAGTTTGATAGTCCCACACAAGAGGTTAAGTAAACTGTGAAATCAGGTGTTGAAAGAGAAAGTCCCCTCCTCTGTTAAAATCTGGTTAAAGGATACGAAAAAGGGAGTAGAACTAACTGCCTAATCCTCAGCCTGGAAAACACTGGGATGTGGTAATTGGAGTTCCCTAGAGCCCAGTCCTAGGAACAGAGTTGTTTTGTGTCGATCAGTGACCTAGAGGAAGGACAATGAACAGAGCACTGGCGTGGGAATGAGGAGGGGTGTGTGTGTGTGTGTGTGCTGTTTAGATAGTTACTTCTTTGGAGCAGGGACCATCTATTACCATATGCATGTACAGTGCCTAGCACAATTGGGGGCTTCTGGGTGCTATTATGATATAAGCAGTAATGGAGGTGGGAAACTGGCTGACGGCATGGAACGCTTTTGTCCCCCCCCCCCAGCTGTAAAAAGAGTAACCCTGCCCTCACATTTCCCCTCAGGTAGCGCCCAGAGGTCCTAATCAAGTTGGGGCTGCCCCGATGCTAGGTGCTGTACATGGAGAGACGTATTCCCTGCCCTGACGCTTCGGCTGCTGAATCCGGCCGCTGTGGCTCCCTGGCTGATGTGCAGGGCTGAGCAGCTGGCCCCAGGGAGCTGTGGAAGATCTCTGCGAGGAAACACACTTGGTAACATCTCTCATCACCAGGGGCTGGGGCGGGAAGTGGCTTTAGAAAGGGCCAGCCAGTCTGCTCGGTTGTGGATCCCTCTCACTCTCTCAGCACAGCTGATTCTCCCTCCCCATCTCCCCTCCTTGGGGAGGGGGCTCTGCTGGGCCCCTCCACCGTGGGGCAGCCCCCTCCTGTGCCCAGCTGGCCAGGGCCGGGAGCCGGGCCAGGTCCCCTGCGGCGGCTGCTGCGTGTTCTGCACCTGGAGGGAGGCGGCCGGGCAGCTCCTCCCTAGTGCCAGGGGAGGGAACAATCAGCCGGGCGAGTCCCTGCTGCAGCCACAGCCTTTGCCAGCTGCTGCTGGGAGGGGGAGCCCGCACAGCTCAGGGCTCCTCTGGGGGCAAGGAAGGAAGGAGCAAGGCTTGCCCTGGCTTGGGAGCTGAGCAGCAACATGGCTTTTGGGAAAAGCCAGAAAGATCCCTTCAGCACAGCCGTGGGGCACCTGATAGGTGAGTACCCCAGACCCCACCGGGCCACCCCTTCCCCGGTCTGGGGTGCCCCTCGTGCTCTGGAGCGACTCAGAGGTTGGGAGGGGAACCCACGCCCCACTTTCCCTCCAGTGCCCCCCTCTAGGGCAGAGGAGAAGCCAGGCAGTTTGCTGGAGGCCGCCACCCCCCCACACCTGTCTTCCCCACCTGGCCACCCAGCGCAGCCCTCTCCCCGCTGGCAACAAGTTGGCAGAGGCAAATGTGGCCAGACTGGAGCCGGAGACCTCTGCCAGCCTGGGGATTAGACACACGTCTCCGCCATGCAGCTTCTTAATACATCAGCCATTAAATGCGGCCGAGTAAAGGGACCAGGTGAGCACTTTGGACTGAAGTAAAGGATCAGTTTGGCTCCAGCTTCTCCCCATCTAGCCACTGCCACGCAGAGCAATAACTGGTGCAGGAAAGGAGTTTCTTAAAGTCACAACATCCAACTTGAATGTAAATGTCTGCCCGTCAGGCTGGCGTTTTGTGAAGCTAATCCGCTTTTCCTTTCAGAGCAAGCGACCGTTGGAGCACTGCCAGATGAGGAATGGGGTCAGTTTATGCACATCTGTGACATTATTAACACAACTGATGAGGGGTAAGTAGGCTAATGTGCCGCCGCCTGGTTTGGAAAGTCATTTACCAGATGTTATAGCTGTCCTGAGTAAAAATTAGATACCTTAAAAATGTCTGCACTGTCTACGCTTTCTAACTGTTCCTTTTTAAAAGAGCCCTGGGTGTGTGTTTATGCACGTGTGGGATAGATACATGCACACACGTGCATACACTAAATATCTGTCATTTATGCGGCTAAAAAGACTATCCAAAGATACGTTTTGCTATTCAGAATTAGGACCAGCTTATAGGCCAGGATTCCTTATACCCTGTTTCCCTGAAAATAAGACCTACCCCGAAAATAAGCCCTAGCATGATTTTTCAGGATTTTTGGAGTATGCTTGAAATATAAGCCCTACTCCAAAAATAAGCCCTAGTTACAGTTTACAAGCGATTCACAAGTAAAGGTCCCCATACACTTTACACTCATGGAAAAAAATAAGACATCCCCTGAAAATAAGCCCTAACCCATCTTTCAGAGCAAAAAATAATATAAGACCCTGTCTTATTTTCGGAGAAACACGGTAGTTTCATATGCGTCATGTCCACTACTTAAGGCCACATCTCATGTCATTACAGGGGACAGATCCTGCTGCCCTTACTTGGTTTTTATTCAGCCTTTTCTCAGGAAAAAGTTTCATTTAAGTCACTGGGAGTCTTGGTTGAGCAAGAAATCCGTGAAGATATCAAGATTGGGCATTAAGGATACAGTGTTTCCCATATACAAATGCTAGAAAAAGGCAGGAAAGGTCAATATCCACAAGTTCCTTGAATGCCCGTCATGGGAGCGTAGGATGCACACCTGATCCTGACATATGCTTCAGAGGAAGGTAAAACCCTCCAAAATTTCCTTCTGAGTCCAGATTTAGAAATGAGTTCAACTATGTCACGTGTGAACAAGAATCAGTGTGGTTTAGGCATCTACTCCAGTTTCTGCCTTGAGATGCCATTGGTGTCTCAGTAATTAAATAATTTTCCTTCTTCTCCTTTACCCATTGAGTCTCAGTTATGCGGTTGCTGCTCTAGAACAGAGAATCCCAAATTTACAAGATTTGGGACATCTGTTAGCTACCACTACATGACTATGGTTTGGGGTTTGTAACTTGACCAGGGCTCCTCATTAGATATTTTTGATGTCCACCTCTATTAAATTTATCATCAGAAGAGTCAAATGATGTCAAATGTTGTATCCCAACATAATTTAGTGTTTCTAGGCCCCTTTTGGGAGGCAGTTTGGCCTAGTGGGTACAGCACTGAAGATCTGGGTTCTAGTCACAACTTGGCCAAATGCCTGCTAAGAAACCTTGGGCAAGTCACTTCACTTTTTTGTGCCTCAGTTTTCCCGTCTGTAAAATGGGAAAATGACCCTGACCGCCTTTTTAAAGTCCTTTGAGATCGACTGGTGAAAAATGCTATGTAAGACCTATGTGGTATTGTTATTTACCAGAGAGGTTTCACTCCTCTGATGATACAGTCCTGTCATAATGGCTGAATAAAAGTTATCTATCCTATGCACTTTCATTCCTTTTTCTAACCCCATGCTCTTATTTATGGCTACAGCTATTTGCCTACAGCTCCCTGTCCAGCCATTGGCAAGGAGATGGTTTAGATATGAGCATTGGTTTTTAAGTATAGTATCTACACAGTGCGTCTTACTGCATCCAGTATAACTTTTTTTTAGGAAACAACTTTCCCTTGTGAGTAGCTTATTCGATAACTGTCTATTCTGGAACATCTTCTGACTTCCTCCTCTTCATCTGCTACTGGCCCTAGCCTAAGAGAGAATACTAGGAACAAAGGAATTGTCAGACCTGATCAGATGAGGGGTCCATCTAACCCAGTATCCTGCCTCCGAGGAGGGTCTAATAAACCCTGAAGAGGGGAATTATGGAATAATTGAACTACAGGGGAATTTTTCGATCGATACATTAGGACATTCAAACTACTGTATTTTGCAAAGGTGAACGCTGAATTACGGCTTTATTAGCATTGAGTGTTTTTGCAGTAAGATGTTTTTCTTAACACAGGTTTTTGACGAGTTACATTAATATGGTGCTAGATCATCTAGAAGGATATTAAAGAGCTTTAAGGACAGATTTTGTTTTTGTTGATCATGAGCACAGCCATGGCCCTAGTCACTGCAATACCTGGGTGCGTTATACACAGAGTATGTGAAGAAACAAAACCATTTTCCATGTATAATGAGCTAAGACCTAATCCCAACCCTTCACTCCCACACAGTTGAATGTAGGCCGATCCAGGGTATATATGAAAATAACAATGCCATGACAGATATGTAGCCGGCTCCTGTGTGGAATGCAGTGGCTGTTTATCAGCATGGAGCAATTAGTAGGATTGTTTAGAAGCATCCTGCAATTACCAAGGTTGAAATTTAACCAGGACATTGATCCCAACACCCGGGGTCTTGCCAAAACTCCCAGGAGGTCTCTAATTCCATCGTATTTGAAAAGTGGGCTCTGGATAGCTCTTGAGGCATTGGCCATTGAAGCTTTTATATTAATGAGTGTTGCACAGGTAAATCCCTTGCCTGATGATAAGAGAAAATAATTGTGAAGAGGAAACTCTTCATGGGAGAATTATGTTTGTTCTTCTACACCGGACTCCGGAGTACAGGGATGACCCTGCTTCAGCATCACATTACTCCAGTTTAATACCAAAGTCGCTCTGTTGAAATCAATGGAGTCATTATACTGGTGTGAACCAGCATAAAATGAGAAAAAACAACGAGAGTAAAATTAGAGTAACACTGAGAGCTGATTCACTCCTTATTCCATGTCAGTATTTTTAGATCCTGGACAGTTTTTATAAAACAAACACCTTATTTCATTGGGATCTTTCTCTGCATAATTTCTTGTTGTCACAGGCCTAAAGATGCAGTAAAAGCACTAAAGAAAAGGATTTCTAAAAACCGTAACCATAAGGAGATTAGATTCACCTTGTCTGTAAGTACAACTTCACTACTTCTGTTAATTAAATACTGAGAAGGAAAACGTATTTTAAAAGATAAGTCCGTGTGTGATTGACGTAGGTTGCGAGTTCTCTGGGGCAGTCTTTGTTATATGTCTGTACAGCACCTAATACAGCGGTTCCCAGCCTATGGCCCAGGGGCCAAAAGTGCCCTGTGGGGGTTTTCAAAGTGGCCCGCCATTCCACTTCTGCTGGCTACAGAAGCGAGCCGCTGCCTAGGGACCCAGGTGGAGTGCACAGGGCTACAGGACCTGTGCAGTTTCCCTGCTGCAGTCAGGGGGATGGGAGATCAGTGAGGAGGCAGCCTCTTCACAGAACTCCTTCCATCTGGCTGCAGTGGGGGGCGGCCTGCTGATGGAGACTGGTGGCCCTTCAGGGCTCTAAAAATTATATTTGTGGTCCTCGAGCCAAAAAGATTGAGAACCACTAACCTAATACACCGCAGTCCTGATGCTTTACTGGAGTTCCTAAATACTACTCTAATATTAATAATAATCCTATGTAACCTCTAAATGTAAGGCTTGTCCAGGATAATCATCATATGACTGCC
Source organism: Mesoclemmys tuberculata (assembly GCA_007922155.1). Lineage (NCBI taxonomy): Eukaryota > Metazoa > Chordata > Testudines > Chelidae > Mesoclemmys > Mesoclemmys tuberculata. The sequence continues at coordinate 14,246,720 of ML675637.1, forward strand.
ATTTGCTGTCCCACAGATTATACCCCACCAAGATCTGAAAGATACAGGAGTTAGAATACAGTACAAAGGCTGAACAACTTGACAGTTTTCCTAATAACACATCTGGTAGCTTGTTTACTCATGGCATGTTACACAGCAGCATTGTGGAACGTGTGGTTCAAGTTTGGCAAAGGCATGCCAAAGTAATTAAGGAGAAGAGGCGACTGACATTGTTTTGTTTAGAGATAAGATTTACAAAGTTCAGCTCTGAATCTAAGTTGTCCCCGAGGTTGGGGGTGTTGGGATTTGATCCCATTACGGATTGTTCTGAGACGCGGAATTTGAATCAGCCTCTGAACTTTCGCAAAGTGTGGGTCAGTTTGGTTTGGGCCTATCTCTGGGTTTATTGGAGCATGTTAACACAGTTCTCCTCTCTCCTCTACACTGGTATTGTGGGTCAGATTCTCATCTTCTTTACACCTACTAGGTCCAGGCAGTTACCATATCAGACCCGAGCCTTATTAGCCGTCATGGTCTTTAGGTTTAAAAGATTTCCTTGAGCATTTTATTTTCTTTACTGTTTCCATTATTTGTATGAGACGCTTCCTTTTTATCACACAAGCACCAGCGCTGTTACTGTATAGTGGGGCTGGTGTTCATGGTGCAAAATCATTATCAACACGTGCTAGGAAGTAATTATAGTAGATAGATGACAGACATTGTTAAATCACAAGACAGCCAACAGTGCCCACGTGTCGCCTGGTGAGTTAGGAATACAGCTAGTTATCTGAACAAGTCAGTTCTATCACGAGCTCGTCCCATTTCCACTCCCTTCCTTTTTCAGTTACTCAGGTGAGTCACCTTTCCGCTCCACATGTTTGCATAGCAGAAACGCCCGGCTTCCACTTTGCGTATTGGGCTTGGTTTCTCCTTTAGGCCTTCGTTTACCTTAGATCTGCCCTGAATGTGCAAGCTGATAACACAGCTCTGAGCTTCGGGAGTGTTTATCTGGAGATTTGCTCTGCAGATATAGCCAGGGTTCTGTATGGTTCAGCCTTTTAGAAAAAGCCCTCATGTTCCAGTTGCTGATATATCCTGGGAGGAACCTGATAACATTGACCAGCTGAAAATGGAATCTGTTTGCTTGCAGATAGGTCTAATAACTTCAGATCCAAGCAACATGACCGTAAAACAAATACAATCTCTCCCCTTAAAGGGTTTCAGCTGTACTCCCAAGCTTCTAGCACTGACTCACAGTCCCTCATAGACTTCAACTCCTACTTTCTCCTCTGTTCCCACCCTAGTCACATGCAACCATATCCTGCCAAGCAATTGCAACCTCTCTGTCCCAGATCTTTTTCTGTGCTTCTGGGCTCGCTTTCCCTCAATTCCCCAACCATCCTTCATTTGGCAAGCCCCACTCTTTCCTCCAAATCCCCCTTTCTCTCTTCCTCCTTGTCTCCTTTCCACAAGCTGCAGACACTTCTGTGTCTGCCAGTGCCTCTTCCTCTGTTGCTGGCTTCTTTCCATGTTCTTAGTACTTCCGGCCTCATCTTGCCACTGGCCTCTGCTCCAATAAAACCTCCTTTGCACTATCTCCAGTGGTAGCCATGTTACTTTCTTTGCTTCCAAAACCATGTACTCTTGGTGCAAGAGCTGGTCTAATATTTTCTGTCTGTCATTTTGTGACAGGAAAGGGCCTTTTTTTGTTGAATGAAATTTTTTGTGGAGAATTTTTGTTTCATCTGAAATAGTTTGGTTTTTGACACATCAGTATTTCCCCCTGCTTTTTTTTCTATTTCGCCACTGGAAAAGAGGTGTGAAGGGAAGACCGGAAAAAAAAGAAAAACTAAACGCTTCTCAGGTTTTGAAAACTTTTTTTTTCAAACGTCAAGTTTTTAAAAATCTTCCTGCCAAAAGCAATTGGTGTTTTTGACCAGCTCTTCGCCTTATCTGTCCTCTTTGTGCTAGTTATCCTGCTTCCCTTCCACTCATTGAGGCTCTCCATCCAATCCCCTTTCCCAGCTACTTTACATACAGTTAAGAACAGGACAAACAAATGAGCCTCTTTCTTTTGTGTTTTGATCAGTTTCGGTTTCGATTATTCCACCTCAGACAGTGGGATTAACCCTTTTATATGCAGAGCCGCCTTAGTGAGGTGACGCCTATGAAAAGCACAAGCAGCACTCAATAATATGCTGAAAGGTGTTTTGTTTTGGCTTGAATTAGCAGAGTCTCCCCTGTAGGCCCCAGTCCTGCACTCGAGCCACCAACACACACAAATAACTTTATGCACCTGAGTATTTCCACCGAATTCTGTGGTGCTGCTCGGGTGCCCGTTTAATCATGGGTGTAGATTTTTGCAGGATCAGGCCTTAGTTAATGCAGTTGACTGGCTTCGTACCAATATGCTGACATCGTAGCACTGCTCTTCCTTTATTGCTGTTTCCTTGTTAGTGTTCTGCCTATTTTTCCTGTGTGCTTGTTTGTTTAGGGGAACATGGTGACAATCAGGTGCATCAGCCCTTCTGGGAGTGTCTTATTCTCAGGCACTCTGGCCTGGTGAAATCAACGGCTACTTACGAAGTTTCATGGCTGAAGTTTTTGCATGCTGGGCCCGGTAGTTGTTTCATAAAATACCTTTAATAAAGAGAAGAGATCAGATTCAGCACTGCAAGTTTCACATTCGGCCGGCCAGGAGAGATATGACTTTTAGGCCAACAGCCAACAGAGTGTTTATTTTTTGACTCTATTTTTTGTAGACAGTGGGTGTGTCAGTTCTGTTTGCATGCTTCCTGCCTGTTTTTTAAAATGACACCTGTTCTGCTTACTAGAGCTTGGTAGCTTTTTTGGCTTGTTTGTAAATACCAGTGTCCCAATTCTTACTGGGGATTCTGGTTGCATCAACCGTATCAGGGCTGGTCAAAACATGGAACAACGATTTCACAATAATTTAAAAAAAAAGGTGTTTCCATTGTGCAGGATTAAAAATTGGGGGGAGGGTGAAAATAAAATGATTTTTGAGTTATTTCTTAACATATTTTTGTGAAAAAAATTGAATTTTGAGTACGTTCTAGGTTTGGGGGTTTTTTTCCCTTCGCTTTTTCCTTTTTTCCTTTTGAAACAAAATAACATTGGGAAAGTTGCCAAGGGACAAAGCTACAGTATTTAAATTGTAGTTTTTGCCTGTCTGAAACTTTTTGCAAAGCTGAGAGTTTGGAAAAGTTACAGGATGGAAAAATGAAAAAGTATGTGTAGAAGAAAACCCACAACATCATTCTGTTGCACTCCAGGGCACACAAAGGCATGAGAGAGGGGGGGAAAAAGTTGGAGAAGGTGGAGAAGTGTGGCTTTGCTCTCCAAAGCAAGTGGTGGAATCCTGATCACTTAGGACATTAAAAATTAGGCTGGGCAAAACACTAGTAAATGTACAACAGAACACAATCCATCTCTAGAATGAATGGCCTAACAGACTCTTGGCTATCTATGACACTTTGGGGAAAGCTGGTGCCCACCAACCTAGGTGGATGAGGAGCCAAAATATCCACCCATGAGCCTTTGTGGCATGCTGCAACTTAAAGTTTCCACTGTAAACTGAAACTCTTCATTCCAACTCTCTGGACCAAATCCTGGTTGCCTTATTCACACAATCAATCCCCCTGAATTTAGTGTGTAGGATCTGGCTTTACATGGAAAATACCTTTCCTTCCTTCCACCACTTTCCCTGTGCCCCTATCCCTTTCTTTTGTCATTTAACGTTTTATAACAAAGTTGCCTTTGCCCCTGCCTTTTGACAAAGGGCCCGGATGCCCTTTCATTCGCTGAGTTTTGGTTTGTGAATCTGAGAGCTTGGATTGCACAATCATATACCCAACTCCCTTCCTGTTGACATGGAACTCCTCTCACCTGAGGCACAGAAACTCTGCCAGCTTCTAAATTCAGCCGATCCCACCTCCTAATTATGGAAAGTTTAATGGCACAGTTAAAAATACGTTCGCCCATGCTTTTATTAAGACCTTATTTATAGGATGTCTGCATGGCAATCGGGAGGTGTGATTGCAGCACAGGTAGGAAGCCACCCAGCCTAGCTTGCATTGAAGTAGCTCACTAAAAATAGCAGTGCAGCCAAGGCAGCGTTGACGACGGGACAGGCTAGCCACCCAAATACGATCTCATCTGGGACATATTTGGGCTGCTAGCTCATGCCACTGCTCCTACATTGCTTTTTTTAGTGAGCTAGCTCAGTCAAAGCTAGGTCAGGTTTACCTACATGTGCTGTCTCAATTGCAGTGTAGCCGTACCCTCTGGCATACTTACTCACGCTGCGCAGCAACTTGCTTCACTACTATGTCCCATTGATTCCACTGGAATTGCTTGGGGAGATAGGATACTTCCCTCAACAGTAAATAAGGGTATTAGAGTCCTAATGAAAGTGTAAGCATCAAAGTAGGTCATTCATGATTGATCCAGAATTAATTGGGCCAAATTCTCCTTTCAGTTACACTAGAGCACCTCCTTAAAGTCAATTGGGTTGCACTGGCATAAGCTGAGTGGAAGGTCTGGCCCATTAGTTACAGTAGTTCCACTGAAAAAGGGAAATGTTCAGTCTCAAGTGTAGGGCATTAATAATGGGAGTAGCATAGCTAATTCCCCACGCACTGGGTTGAAAATGCCTTATGCAGACTGCCTTTGGAGTACTGAACAGACAAATGACTTAGCATTTCGTTCATGTACTCTTTCAAATAAAAAAGTAATCAGTTAAGCGAAGACTCTCTGGTAATTGTCTTGTACTTGGCTTTTCACACAGCAGCCTGCCTCTGTTTGTTTGACACTCTCTTTATTTCTGCGGTATATTTTCTGTTGCTCTTGTACCTCCCTTCCCTTAAGGTCTTGTTCAGACTGGAGAAAAATCCCGACGTCTCCAAGCTAGAAAATGCGTTTCTAACTTGGTTTTAACACACCTTTGTGTAGCCTGAACTGAACAGGGAAGGCATGTGTAATCCATTTCAGTTCCTTCTGCCACTACAGGGGTGCCACTGAAAAGGTTTGTTCTAATTTGAGGAATCATTCCAATGTGTGTCATGGAGAATACGGATGGAATTGGCAAAAACTCATATGAACATCCCCCCTCTCCCCTCCCCCCCAAGTCTTGCTGGGGCTTAGTCAGAAAGTAAAGAGAGGGACACTTTTCTTCTCTGCTTGAGACACCATACTCAAGGGGTTAGGGCTCCAAAGCTTTGAACCAGGAGAGCTGAGTACTAGTCCTGGCTATACCTACAGATATTCTATGAGCAGGATTCAGTTTCCCTTCAAGTCAATGAAAAGACTTGTATTGGCTTAATTTCGATGGATTGGGCCCTATGGGACCTGTTAATGCCTCCGATTCTTCATCTGCAGAATGGGGAAGAGAACCATCCACCTTTGAAAGAGCTTTGAGATCTATAGATGAAAATTGTTCTAGAACTATCAAGTTTGGTGATATTCAATGCCTTGAGGAAATGACATCTTTGTGGCTCTCTAGTTGAGTACCCAAAGCCCACTTTTGAAGGTAGTTATTTAATAAAGTTGATTCTGACAGTCAAAATAATTTGCTTACTTTATTTCTGGTCTCTTTGATCCCTATAACACATGGAGAAGATACAGCTGGAGAGCCTAAATTTGTTCTTTTTGGTTTTGATGACCTTTCACTTGTAGGCAATATGAGAAAAAGAAGGGGGCAGCGGTTCTATTATTATTTGTTTGTATTGAGATTGTGCCTAGCAGCCTAATCCTGGACAGAGCCCCATTGTGCTAGGTGCTGTACGAACACTACAGTCTAATCTCCTCTTTCCAAGGTGTCCATCACAGTAACATACAGGCATGAATTTAAAAGGAAAAAAAAAAAGGAACGGAAGTGCTCAAGTTACTTTTAACCACTGTGTAACAGAAATGCCTTCTCTGTACAGCTTCTTGACATGTGCATGAATAACTGTGGCCCGAGCTTCCAGTCTTTAGTTGTGAAGAAAGAATTCTGCAAAGACAAGCTGGTGAAACTGCTGAGCCCAAGATACAATCTGCCAATTGATATACAGAACAAAATCTTGGCCTTTATCATGGTAAGTCGAGTGTAAATAGAGTTATATGTATACATAATAAATAACGATACAACCCAGTGATGTTCTGGAAGTCTCTTGTGAAAATGTCCTTTGATGTACTTGCTCTTTTTGCAAGTGCAGCGAGGAATGGGAGGTGGAGGGAGAGGAGCAGAAAGGGGGCATGGAAAACCTCTTTTGGATACTTCCTTCCCATAGGCATAGTTCTGGGGGGCACAGGAGACATTGCTTTCCCCCCCACACACCAAATTGCAAGCCTTGAGCAGGTGTGGAATTTGCCCCGCCTATATGTGGCCCCATTGGCCTGATTGGAGCTGTCCCCCCAGATATAGAAAGCAAACTATGCCTGTGCCCCTTCCCTGGCTGCTGGATGCGTTTCTTCCCCATGTGCACTGAAGGAGAAAAGTGAAAGGGAGCTTTGAGGCTTTTTTCTGTCTTCTTGTTCCTGCTGCTTTGAGTGCAGGCCAAGGGAGCAGACAGCTCCCGTGGAGGGAGCCACTTACCTAGGAGAGTGCTTCAGGAACCTGTCTGTTAGAAGCACCTCTTTAGAAGCAGGTTCTCTTCTTCCATGACCCACTGCCATGAACTAATTTCTCTGACCAACCGGAACCCTGCATTTCCCAAGGAGTCTCGGAGGTGAGCAGACAGGGAAAGGAAGAGAAGCAGCCACTTGGGGAAGAGGGGCTCAAGCCATATGGCTTCCCCCAGCAAAGAATTCTGGGTCTCAAACATAAAAACGTTTTGATTTCTGTCACCATTCATTTTTCAAAAACAGACCTGGGCCCAAGGGTTCCACGGAACCGTGGATGTGAATGAAGTGAAGGAAGTGTACCTGGAACTGTTAAAGAAAGGCGTGCAGTTTCCATCCTCTGATGCCAACACAGGGACACAAAAGGTAGTACAACATTTGCCACCCTTAACTGAAGTTAATTGCAAGAGCTCTGTGTACAAAGAAGGTGTGTTGATAGTTTCATAGGCAATAGCTAATGACAATGAAAATCCTGTTGCACACTCAGGAAGTTGGTCATGAATTTTGCACTGGGGTATTACTTTTTAAATTAGATAATAGTGCTTTTTATATTAAAAATCACAATTTGGGGAATCTGTTTTCTCAATCACGAAGCAGTAAATCTCTGAGATCTTCAAAGCTGGCTGAAAGATTTGAGCACTCAATTCCCATAAAAAATGTACGGCAATTGGTTGTCTAAATCTTAGACACTTTTGAAAGACGGCCAAAATAAACACGATGGCATGCAAATGCCTGGTGATTCAGAATGTGAGCATTAACTGTTGAATATGGAATCAGGAGAGGTAAAGATGTCTAACAGAAAGGTCTTTCGTATAGAAGACTCTACCCAGGGGCGTACTGTGTGTCTCTGGCGCCTGGGGGCCAAGCATGCATTTGCGCCCTCCCGCCTCATGCCCCCTTGTCCTTGTGCAGGGCAGGAGGAGTCCCGGCGCCGGTCCCTAGCTGCCCCGGGGAGGAGGGAGTCTTTAACTGCAGGGGGGGATGCAAATGCAGTCTTGGCTCTGCCGCCCCCCTCCCCGCACTTACCTGCCATGTGGCGCTCGCCTCTCCTACTCCAGCCCCTCAGCCCAGCAGCAGCTTAGGTGGGGGCAGCCTCACCCCCTGGCCTGGGGTAGGGGGCGCTGGGCTGGCCCTTCACAATGCACAGGGGACACAGGGCACTGGAGGTGCCCCCTGTTCCCTGTGTGTCATGAAGAGCCAGCCCTGTGCCCCAGCAGGCCAGCACCCAGGAGCCTGGTCCCCCACCAGCTACTGGCTTGGTACGCCACTGACTCTACCCCCCTTGTTTGTACAGTCTCTACAAAATAATTTACAAGCTTGTGAATAAAGGCTCTGTCTTACCTATAATCAACTGAAATAGTAGTTGTTGTGTAGATCTGGAAAACGACAAGATGGTTATTGGATTTGCGTTAGGGAATAAAACTCATGCAGTAAGTCCATCTAAGCCTTCCTCCCTAGTAGTGATTAAGTACTGATTAGGAGAAGGCTAATGTGCTGTTGTCTAGTCGGATAAAGGTGCTTTGTAGCATTGTCATCTGGAGGTCACTGTCAATTCTCAGGTTAAACAAAAACTCTCTTCGTATTGTACTACAGCAAGGTTCATCTTGGCTCTCTGCAAAGCCATTACCTCCTTCTGCTACCTCCTTGAAACATTCTTCAGTGCCTCTTCCCCCAGCTCCAGCACTAACATTGACTGGAGAACAGGTACAGTGCAAGCCTTCCTTTTGAAATATGCTGACTAGATGACCTCCTGAGGTCCCTTCCAATCCCAATATTCTATGATTTTATGACTAAGCTTTCGTAATCATAATTCCCTGGCCTATATAGGACATAATATCAGAGGCTGCTGCAAGGAAACACCATTAGCACAAGCAGTATAGGCTTCTGTTGACAGCCCTGGGCTGAATCCCTGCTGTGTTACCATAGTGTTTTTATGTTTGTTAGAAAATTTTACACCTCCGTGTGCCAGATCTTAGTAGAGGCCAGGAAAGGAGATTGCACAACTGCCAGGGAGCTACTTGTTTGGAAAGTAGAAGTCTTTGCATGTGCGTTTCTAAGGTTCTTTCAAGAGTACTCTAGTGCAAATTAGTAACAGGGCACTTCAAAGATGGAAGGAAAGGGTAAAGAAAACTTTTGCATGACACCCGTGTGAAGAACTATGTTTTAAAGGGCAGAAAGAAATGGACAAGTCAGTTGCACATTTGCTTGGCCTGTGGATAAATGAAAAGTTTGTCTGCTTAATAGTAATAGGATGAATTGTAAAGGAGAGAAATAGCAACATCACACTCCATAGAGCTCTGGTTTGAGAGCCACTGCCTTATAGTGATATGAAACTGGACTAACTCCATTGGCTTCCATGGAGTATCACCTGTGTAAAAACTGGAGTACAGCAGCGCTGATCAGGTCCATAGGATACCTGGTAAAAGAGCAAGCAGGATCTTAGATGTGGAAAACATCTTGATTCTGTACTTGCACAAATAACATTCCATTCCACTGCACTGAACAGATTTGCAAGTTGCACAGCGAACTGGATATGGTGAAAATCAATGTGAAGGTCATGTCAGCAATATTAAAGGAAAGCGTTCCTGGATCTGAGAATCTGGACGACATGGAGCTTTTACAGGTGCAGTACCCCATTTTTGCTAGGAGTTTGTTGGCCGCTTGGTTATGGTTTATTTAAAAAATGTACATTGTGCCCATCCTTGTTACATCTAGATTCCTACCGCAAAATGAAAACAAGCATCCGTTTTCAAACTTTGGTGTTAATCTAGCTTTCTGTATCATCTCCACCTGCTAGGAAGACAGGCAGGAAAGGACAAGTGCATCTTGCAATGAAAACTCTAGCCGGAGTGGATTGCTAAGGGGAATGCATTCCAGAATGCCCTACCACTTGGACCCAGGTGTTCAATTCAGAGAGGAAGAACATGCTGGCTAAATGCAACTGCCCCATGGGGAAACAGATGGTGATAAGGGCACTGTAACAGTAGGATCCCAGGCCTTTCAGGGCTCTGTGCATCATCACCAATACCTTGAAGGCAAACTGAGAGCCATTGCAGAAAAAGTAATACTGGTTTTAAGCGTTCAGCTTAAAAAATGAGCAGTTGTGTTATTCATTAGCTGAAGTTACATACAGGCTTCAAGTTCCATAAATCCAGGCTGAAGATGCCAAAGGTGATGCATTGTCTCCAGTTTCTTCTCTTCCTGGTACTGATTTTTCTATGTAGAGGCTGCATTTTTAAATGCCCACATTAGAAGCAAAATTCTCATGCCTCAGGAATATAATTATTTTCTGTGCCCATGGAAACTCTTGATTCAACCATATGTTTCACAAGGATCATGTAAACCTCATGTAGTTTCCCTGTGTTTTAAACTTGTCTTCAAATGCTGGGATGAGAAAACTTTCTGTAGATGAGATTTTTATTCCATCTTCACTTGGTTTGGAGAGCTAATCCACCTTCTAGCAACTTTTGTGGACCTGCCTTAAGCATAGCTTCACTTGGTCAATGGAGAGTTCTCCCTGAGCCAAGGGAGTCCTCCACTGGTGTTATCTGGTATACTGACTTCTGTCCCACCCCTTTCACCCTTGGCCTCCGGTGCAGGGTGCATGGCAGGGAAATAGAGGTGCAGCTGGGGTGACCTTAGATGCCGCTAATCCCCAGACTGCCATTTGTTGTACTGGGGAACCAGTCCCAGAACTAGGGCTGATCAAAGTAGTATAAAGCTGCCAGATTCTAGGATGTGGCCTAAATTAATTTTAAAAATTGAAAGAAAATCCACTCAGACTAGGCAATTTCACAATGGCAAGGATTGGTTTCCCTCTGCTAATAATGACTGTACTTTTTTTTTTAAAGTCCTAAGTCCTGTACGTCCAGTGTAATATTTATGAGCTGCTACATTCAAGCACTAAAACAATGATTTTTTAAAACTCCACAATTAAATATCGACTAAATCTGTCCCCGGCACAATGGATTGTGAATTTTTCAAGGTTCAAGTTGCAAGAGAAGCCATTACAAAGCTCTCTGGTAAATAATATGCTTTTCAGAAAGGTTGTCTGCCTAAATATTTACTGCACACACTAGATTTAATGGCTTCTCTGAAATACGGCAGGGTTTAAAAATTCCCTTGTGCGTTTTTTAAATGATCTTAGTGCACATTGACTGTGCACAGTAATTAAGACTGCAAAGAAGCAGTGAAATCTACCCAGTAAATGACTCATTTAAAAAATTATCTCAACTTTCATGTTTTTCAAGATAATTTTCTCCCCCAGCTAACATAAAAATATTGAAAAAACTTATTTAAAAACCATGCAAAGGGTTTGGCTTAGCCCAATAAATACCAGGGATTTGGCGTGAAATTCTTCATTCATCTTAACATGAAACAAAGTAAGCAGAAAGAAAGTTAGATATCATGTTAAAGCATGAGGACTACAAAACTGTGTCAGCAATGGTTTAGGCCGAGACTCCCGCATTTATTGTACATGGGAGCAGCAATCTGTCCTGGGGGTCTTAGCAAGAGAGTGTGCTCTAGTGCTTACAGCAAGGCAATAAGAGTCAAGCCATCTGGATTCTCTTCCTGTTTCTGCTACTACGTCACCATGTGACCTTGATCAAGTAATTTGACCTCTCTTTGTGCTTCAGTTTATCTAGCTGTAGAATGGATATTGTGATGCTTGCCAGCCTCTCAGGAATGCAGGGTAGACACTTGGGGTACATCTACAAGACAAGCAGAAACCCATGTCAGCAGATTTGGGCTTGTGCTACAGCGCTAGAAATAGCTGTGTAGATATTTGGGCTTGGGCTGGAGCGTGGGCTCTGTAGTCTAGGCTTTGAAGATTGTAGACTCGCTGCCGTGGGCTTTGTGGACAATCACAAGCGGGAGCTTGACGATACTGTGAAAAACAGTATTTTTGCTCTGTTGGGAATGCCCCACCAGGGACCTGTTTGCCTCTCAAACAAACAAAAATGCAACATATACTGTTCTGGAGGAGCCCTGGGTTACCACTCAGAGAGCGACACTCTACTCCTTCCGTGGTCAGATCATCTGAACTATGCCTTCCCTCCATTACCATTCCTGCCTTGACTCTTGTGCCAGATTTGGCAGGATAAGAACACAAGTTATTCTTAAGGCCCAAAGTGGCCCAGATGATTTTGGTTCCTGAACCTCCAACGCATGTCATCTCGGGCACTGATCATTATTCCTACATTTCCTGATTGCCTGCCTCAGGGGAGCAGCAAGAACAGGCATCCCAACCCATGGGCACTTCATCTCAGAGCCTGGTTTTTGGATGGGCATCATCCTTAGAGCAGCTGTGATCTGAAGCTGTATGGAGGATTCCACTAGGATATGTTCTCTAGCCACGTGTAGGCGGTTCTCTGTTTGGGTGCATCAAAGGAGTATGAGGTGAGCCAGGGCAGATGTGCAGGCTGACAGCCACTGCTTTCAAAATGGCTCTGGGCTCATAAAGCCCATACCTGTCCACAGTGGAATATGGATAAGGACAACACATCTCAAAGACCCTCCAGTTACTATAAGTCACTTTTTCTTCATGGTGGGGGATAATTTTCCAGAAATTTGGCTGGTTATGAGTTGGGATAGCAGGGCTGTTCATGGTGACAGCAATTATCAGCTGCATTTTTGTAGGAAGCTGCCAGAAAGGGATTTGGGAATCACCCTTTAAACTGCATGTGATCATGTGAATTAGACAATGCTTTATCCTTATGTCTCCACCACCCAAAAGTTTCATAATTCTTCTCCCCAACCGACGTGGGAAACCACAATGATATCTTTTTTTTCGCCCCCCTCCGTGCCCCCGGGAAGAAATTGTACAAGACGAGTCGCGTGATGCAGGGGAGGATCATGGAGCTGCTGGTGGTGGTGCAGAATGAAGGTGTGATAGCTGAATTAATACGAGTGAATGAAAAGTTGAATAACGTCCTCCTGGGCCATGAAAGGTAAATATATATTAGTTAAACCAGAGCCTTTCTTTTCTTGTTTGGCCTTAGTAACAGGTTTAGGCCGACCAAATCTGTTATAAAAATAACACTATAGTATGACATTTATGTCACAGTTCAGGACAGCTGCTGCACAAGTATTCCCCCTCCATGGTCCAGTAAGGGCACCCGCTCTCAGGCATCCAGCTCCCCAGTCATCATCTCTCTTGGGTGAGACGCATCTCTCTCTCCCTCCTGGTTGAGCTGTTTCCAGGGCTGCACCGTTCCCTATCTAGATTGCGAATTCCCCAGCAAACTCCTAAAATACTGAAACTTAAGTCAGTTAGGTTTAATTCAATGAAGGTGTGTCTGGGATAGACTCATAGACTCATAGACTCATAGGATAGTACAGGAACTTGTTATATCTGTTGCAGTTTAGTCTTGCTCTTTCACGGTGAAATTCACCCTTCTGCAGGGGGCTAACAAGAGGCATATGGGCCATTTAAGTGCTTCTTGAGCCCTAAGGGTCTTAAATGGTCCATATGACTGGTGCTAGCTGTCTGCAGAGAAATGAATTTCATCCTCCGTCAACAAGAAAGGAACAGCATATTCCTTTTTGTGTTGCGCTTGTGTTTCTCTGCTGATCTCGTCTCCCCTTGTACTTGAGAAGCAGCAGACAGATTAAAATTTGTAGAAGGGTCCCTAGGAGACCAGTCTGCTGGGTAAACCAAATTACTTGTGTAGCTGGGAATATTAAAGCATGTGGAAAGAAACAGGCTCTGAGTCCTTCCGTTAGCACAGGTCTTGGATACAGTGGATTTGGCTTGAGTCCATTATGAGCTCCCTTTGTTCCTTTAGTTACCCGCATGTAGAGTTAACTGCCGTGTGCACATGCTCCCAGGGAAGACAGTTTTACTGCAGGCATCAGCCAAAGGGTGGAGTTCCTGCTTCTGTAAAAGAATCACATGCCGCTCTCTGCAGTATTAAAACAAGTTATTCTACCCCCACTGCACAAACAAATATTTATTATACAAGGAAATCCTGATGCTTGTGGTGACGACCTTGCATTTATTTACTTATTTATGTCATTACGGGGATGACTAGGGCTTAGTAGAATTAATACCACAATTGCAGCATTTCCCAAACAACAAATAATAGAGATCATCTTATATCATTATTAGCTTTACCTGTGAGCAGATGGCTTTCCTAGCCAGAGATGAGATGACAGTGTTCTAAAAACCATTCACCACCACCATGTGGGTGATGTGGGTTAGGGAACAAATTGAAGACTTGTGCTTCCTACAAAGGGAAAATTAAACCTTTCAAGGAGCACTGAACTGCTTGAATTTTGGCTTGGGCAGAGTGGAGTACACTGATGACCTCACCCTTTTTCATCCAGGCAAGGCCCCCACATTGGGGGGGAAGAGTAAACTTTACCGGGGCCCTGAGGGCCCCGGCCCAGGCTGCAACCCCCATGGGTATGTGTGTGCGAGGGGGCCAGTGTTACAATTTTGTACTGGGCCTGAAAAAATGATACATCCATCACCTATGATGGCCCGTTAGTAGACTGGCATCAAGAAGACAAACCTCTCCCACATTCAACACTTTATAGGACACCACACATTTCTGGCAGGCCTTGAAGACATGTTGTCCTGTCAGCTACTCTGTTCAGTCACTCACTTCTAAAGGGCTGGTAAAGGGGGGCATATTAGAGGACAGTGGGTGACTTGGGAGAAGAAGAGTAGAATAAAGAGAGATTGCAATGACCAGGAAAGGGAAGAGGAATAGAGTGAGGTAAGGGAGGGGAAGAAAGCACCAGTTAATGCCTCCTTGTTTGCCTTTTGTCAGTTCCGGCTTATTTCAAAAGAACTTTGACTAATCTCTTCACGATGCAACCCTTAGCATTGTAACCCTTGGAGTATGCGCTCCAGGTATATTTCACAAGATTGTTTTCCATTGTGTAACTTTCTGATACAGGAACAATTTTTGTGGAAACACTGAGTCTGTTAACAGCATGAACGGAGAGGCTCTTATAAGCTGCAGTAGGCACTGTTAAATTTGTGCAGGTACTGTTGTTCTGTGCCTTTAGTGGGTCTTAGGAAAATTCAAATAAAATGTGTGGTTTCTGGAAAATAACGCTGATCTCTGAGAATTTGCTGAGCGCTTTTGGTCATAGCAAGGATAATAGAGTCAGCAACGGGTATGATGATATAAAGCTATTAATAAGTAAAGTAGATGGACTTTGTTTTTTGGGGGAGAGGAGAGGGTTAAAGACAAAACAAGAATGCCCTCTGGTTACATTAATCTTTAAAGGCTCAGTCTTTGCGATTTTGACTTTGGGACTCTCTTAAAGTGCCAGGAATATGTTTGGTTCTGTGGTTTGTGCAGCACCTAGCACAATGGGTCCATGATTGACATTCCTGGGCACTACTGCTATACAAATAATTATCATAATAATATATAGGTACAAAATAATAACACGGGAGTTAATACTTGCACTCACAGGTAATACCTCAAAATTCCTTGCTTTTCTGGTTTTAATTTGGATTATGATTATTAGTGATGATTATTTTCATCATTAACAGCACCAATTCAGAGGGATGCCAAAACATTTTTCAAACTACATACTACCTTGCTCTTTTTTAAATAGTGTTTTTCATCAGAGGATCAAAGCATTCTGCAGAGATGGGTGACATTAATTAATCCATGTGAAATACCTGTG
Source organism: Mesoclemmys tuberculata (assembly GCA_007922155.1). NCBI lineage: Eukaryota > Metazoa > Chordata > Testudines > Chelidae > Mesoclemmys > Mesoclemmys tuberculata. Next base: position 14,261,972 of record ML675637.1, read on the forward strand.
AGGTGAAACAGTAAATATTATTATCCCCATGTTTACAGCTGGGGAAACTTAGCGTCACACTGAGTTAGTTTCCCAAACCCGAAGAGCTCTGTGTCAGCTTGAAAGCTTGTCTCTTTCACCAACAGAAGTTGGTCTAATAAAAGATATGACCTCACCCTCCTTATCTCATTGATTATCATGACATTTAGTCAGGGAAGCAGGTTTAAGACTCCTACTAGGGCAAAGAATGCTGCGGGATCTCTAATAATCAGGAGACAGTTCTCCTTTGCTGCGCCGTCTATACAAGGGGTTTCCAGCCCTGTAATGCGCATTGGGTGCACTCCGTCAGCGGTAGCACTGGTGGAAGTTGCAGTGCAGAAAAGGTTCAGACAGGTTCCGGTGTTTTTATCACTGTGTAATTTTACGTTAAAGAGCCATGGATTTCAAGCTTCTTCAACACACCCACTTCTGAATAACAGCGCTGCAGAACACCATCCCGAAGACCAGAACACATTCAACTCTGCTTTACTAGGGATTTACTGAGTTGGGGAAAAAATGATGATTTCTACACTGAGCAGTTACAGCATCCCTTCAGCTTTAGCCCAGGATCTGTCTCAGCTGAAACAAATACTCTGATGTGTATTACACAGATGCATAGTTAATCCATCCTCACCGCTACGATGTTTCTTGTAGGGCCAATCCATGAGGTATTGTGAAGAGAAAACTTTGCAATTTTTCAAAATAAAAATGTTGCATTCGTGGCATCCCGAAGGTTAATGAGTTACCAGAAGAATGTATTTTGTATTGACCGTTGCCCTGGCTACATCTTAGATTCTATGACATATGAAGTATAGAACAACCACATTGGAAGCAGCAGCTTTAACAATTGCTCTGCAAGCCTTGTTCCTCCTTCTCACAAGACAATGAGCTTTCAAAGAGTATTATCACTTTTGCAAATGCTGCTGCTGTGTATAATTTGCTTAGTTTTTGCACAATTGTCTTATCTCTGTCACTCAGATGCTCTCACTAATGGAACCAGTGGGTATGTGCAGTAAACAATGACAATCTTGACCCTTCCTTCCTTCCCTTTTTCTCTATCCCAAACCTCTTCCAAATGCTGCAGCCAGTCGTCATGTCTTCCCAATGTCATTCGCACAAGCTTCCATGCTATTCCTCACAATATATTGTTCAGTTGATTCTTCAGTCTAATGTTTACAGTTGCGTGTTATGTTTCACAATTCTCTCTTTAGAAAGGGCTTTTCACTTCTTGCCTAAGAAAAGTTTGTTATGTTAGTAAAACACAACTGAGTTTCTCTTTGGTTTCTATAAATCTACTTTATCCAAATGTAGATCTAGAATCTTCTTAATACTGATGATTAACATTCTCTTGGTAGCTGAAACTTCCCCCTGAATATGAATAATAGCTTGCAGTATGCCTCAACAAGTTCCAAGTGAAATGGTTCACCCATTGATTGAAAGGGCAAATAATTGCTAATGGGAGTGTCAAATTGGTCAGAAAATGAGCATTCTTGAACAGTAGCCCTGTATACTTTTTTAACTCCTTTCTGGTTGCAGTTGCCTTGTGCCTCAAAGCTACTATATATATATATAATTTCCAATGTTTTCTACTTGCTTGGTTAATATTTGTTACATAAGCATTTATTGTTTACTATAGGAAGTCCTCAGCGTGCCATTGAATATGCAGATATGTGAGATGCTAAAAATGATACGGGTTGGTTTAACTAGTTGCACCTATTTACATCCATTTGAGTATGACTTCTTGAAGGCAAGTCCCATAGTCTTTCCTGTATCTGATTATTAACTATGAATCTGCGTAGAGTCACAGTGAAATCAAAAACAATGGCCTGTGCATGTGTAGTATATTGGCTTGCTTCATGTAACCATGGCTGTGGCGATTTTGACAACTATATTATTTCCTGCTATATCGCAGAGAAAGTAGCTCTCTCTCCCTTATGGCAAGTGATACAGAGCTGTGGTTCTGGTTTTCACGTTCCTACAAATTAGCGTCTGTATGTGTATATGGCCATGGCTTGTTACATACTTCGTAGGACTAGACCTTCTCAGTATCTGCTGGATTCTTATGAATGGCTCTTTCTTTCTGAGTGATACACCTGGGACGTTTAAGGCTGAATTATTGACAATGTACCGTTTCCAACAGGTTTTCTCGAAACAGAGTGCGTTTCTTGGAGAATCAGAGAATCCAGCGTGAGCAAGCGGAGGTGAGTAGTTAAGGACAAACCCATCAACTTCAGGGTAAGAATCTGGCCCAGATTTTATAAAACAGAGCTTTTCCTCTTATTTGTTGCAACTAATGGACTTTTGTGACCTAAGGAATCATATTTGCTAGCAATTGGATTCAATATGCTGTCTTCAACCGAGGATTACGTTGCTCTGTTTATTTGCAAGAGTCCCAGTTACAGAATCTCATTTTGTAGCACCAGTATCAAATTACTTTCAAATATAACATGGAGAACTGAAAAAGAGAGAAATTCTATTCAAATGCAGTTTTATTACCTCTATTTCTGAGTATTAGATTCGGTTCTAATCTCTGACATGAAGTGAAAGGATTTGTTTCTTTTTATCTATAGTCTTATACATAAAATGTCTCAATGTCTCAATGGGCATTTATGAAACTGGAAAATTAATTTTTAAGTGCTACTTTTCTCTCATCTCTGCTCCCAATTTATTAATCATGCTGGCCCAACTCACAAGACACAAGTTTCACCTTGTACAATGCCAAAATTAACTCAGTTTTCTTTGCATCCTGCATGAAGCTAATTATGTTTGTCAAATACTCAAAAAAAAAATCTTGAAATGAAGATTTGGAAAAAAAAATGTTTTGATTGACCCAATCATTTCAATTTATTTTAAAAAAAATACTATAAATTAATTTAAATTCTGAAACAAAAAAATTGACCTACTTTTACATTTTGAAAATGTCAAAATGGGATGTTTTGACAACATCACATCTTTTCTTTTCCCAGTTTTTTGAAAGGGGAAATTCAAAGCCATTTCATTTCTGCATACAGTTCTGGTTCTGATAAACTGGCATTTTCCTACAACAGCAACAAAAATCCATAGAAAAATTCCTGCCCAGCCCTATTGTCACCTTTTCTCAATAATATTCAGATTCTGATTTCAAATTAAGTGAAAATAGCAACTTAATTTTATTTTTTCACTCTTTTTCTTCTTAGATCTATAGCAAACAACCATCTGCTCCTTCATGTGATCTATTTGACTTCAATTCTAGTTCTCCAATTCCTGTGTCAGCGTTGGTGGGAACTAGCCCTGAGACTCCTCAGTCTTCAGAATTAAGTGAGTAAAATATTTGTATTTTCTCAAAAACATTGGGAAATGTGATATAAAATATTGCTAACCTTGTGGAGCTGGAGGCTATGCAGATGGAAATGAAAGTATGCTGGCATTCACATCGCATGGAGATGGGACCAGGGGGCTGCAAAACTAATGAAGACATTTCTGAAAGAGATGCTTGTTGCTGCCTTTCCTCACTGCTAATGTCATCCGAGTGTGTTCCCTCACATCCATTTCAAATGCATGTGAGATGAAATGAAATGTAGGCCGTGATGGGAGAGTTTGAGAGGGTGCATAGTATCAAACAGAACACTGGCCCCAACTCGATACAGTACTGCAGTTGTGTACATATATTGTTGGATAAATGAACTGTGGTAACAAACCGTATAATGATGAGGTTTGCGTACACCTCCTGAATGTGGCTTTTGAATTCAGGTGAGTGGTGCTCTTTTAGTGTTCTTTCCTAAAACAAAGAACCACTGAGGGCAGAACAAGAAATTCCTTGCAAGAGCCAAATGTGTATTCAGATGAAAATGGGAGAGCTCTTTGAATCTTTAAGGAAAAGTAGAGCTGATTTAATATTGTATTCTTAAGGTACTTTATACAAAAATTTGTTGATGGGAGAGGTGTTTTGAAATAATCTGCCTCCTCCATTATTAAATTGGAGAGCATTAATAATTTACAATGAAGCAATCTCTGTCCTCCAGGCCCAAGAACATCCATATAACCATCCACCTGTATAACAGCTCTTGCTGGTACAAGTTGCTTGTTCTATAGGTGCAGAAGGGAAAGGCATGCTTTTCCTTTCTGAATTTCCTAAATGTTTTCAAGGATCCTGTTCAAATCCCCAACCTTTTGCTCAGATTGGGAGAGATAAGGACTCACCGTCAATGTATTGTGATCCTAGTAGAATAAGAAACTAGTGGTCCTCTGGTTTTAAAGTGTGTTTGCTAATATGCATATTGCCCATCATTTTTTTCCTTTGGCAATTTAAAATGTCAGGCAGAAATACAATGCATTTCTAAAATCAACTCTACGTTTCTTACCATTTCAAAGGCAGAATGATAATCTCTCTAAATGGAATAGCAGTACTTTTGGCACGTATTTCAAAGCAGTTGCATGAAACTGCAACTTCTCCACTGCAATTTCATACCCCCCAAAATCACTGACAAATAATAAAGTCTTAATTGTTTGCCAAATAACAGTCATGCAAGTTTCAATACCAGATTGAATTTTAGATTGCAGATCTACAAGTGCTGCAGATCCAGGCAACCATCGTCCTTTGCTCTACCCTCAGCTAGATATATTATCTGCAGCAAATACCCAACAGCCCTTGTAAGTAATATGTTACCAAGAAACTGTAAAAGCGAACTGCTTAATGTTTTCAGAGATGTTTGCTCTTTATGTTGCTGCTCTGCCACATACTTTTTTTGGAAGGATCAGTGATCGTTTGGCACTACCTATGATTTGCACACTTGTTCAGTAAAAGATTGCCTACCTTTTGCTCTAGATGCTTCCTGACACGCTTGAAGAATAGGCTACTTCTGCAATACACTTTGATCACTAATTAACATATTTAATAACCCAGCAGCCAAAGCATATTTATGATTTCCCTTCAGTCCTCCCAAGCCCTCACTGTCAGGAAGAAACAAATAAGTCTTACAGTATAGCTGACAAGTCAATAAACTAAGACAGTGCAGGACTTAGTGAGAACAAGCTCCAAAGTTGAGGTGCCCTTCAGAGAAGATCCTAGCAGCTGTCCCCTTGGGTGACCCTGTTGATCTCGGCTCTCTCAAAAAATGAAAGGCAGCCAGTAGGAAAAATCTAATTATATGAGTTCATATTCTTCTGTTACTTTCTCAGTGACATTCCATGTGTTAATCATTACCTAGGTTTGCAACTGAAGCACAAAGCACAAGCCAAAGCATCGTCGATGGTCATAACTATGACAACGTGAGTAACAAGGATACTCAGAATAGCATTCTTCAGTGGCAAGTGTTAAAACAGAGGTCTCCTTGCTCTTGTTCTGCTAGCTGTCCAAATGAAAGAAAAAGATCCATCCCACAGCACTTTTCCAAAGCAATGGGAAACAACCTTAGTGTCCAGGGCAACTTCCCTTTCTTGATACAACACATTCTGTTCTGAAAGGTTTTGTGTGAGATGCTCGCTATGGCCAGTGCAATTGCTGCAGTTTGCCTAACTCATTGCTGCATACAGAACATTTGCCTAATTCATTGCTGACTGAATATTGAGACTGCTGTATGAGAGCCACTATTCAGTCTACCCAGCTATAAGTTTCCTGTTGCAGACCATCTAGGCACCATAAATAATAATATAGAAACTTTAAGAAAAGAACCAACCAGGCAAACACAATTAAGGATAAATGGTGTATGTCGTGGGCGAAATATCCCACCCACAAAGGAATGAATTCTCAGCTTGGTCTAAGGAATGCGTATGGTGGAGGGAAATAAAATTGGATATAAAAGCAAAGGAAGTGGAAACCCCAATAGGCCAAATTAAATGATTAAATAATGATTTATAGCAAACACAGAAGACAGCCAGAGAGGAGGCTGCTCATCTGTTCTTCATGAGACCCCTTGGAGAGGGATTCAGCATGTCCAAGAAAGACTTGCTGCATTATTACCTGTATTCTAGCAGCACCTGGATATCAGGACTGTGTTGTGCTAGGTTGAATCTGGTGGCTGATGTGAAATCAACCATGACTAACCACTGCTGCCGAGTAGGGTTATAAGGAAGAAGGAAGTTACTCAAGTAGTTCTTGCCAAGATTATGAAGGGCTTTCTGTGGTCACATTAAGAACTTGCAATGTATTCTTTGCAAGCAGTACAAATCTTGGGAGGCTGACATCACCCATTCCTTCACTCCTGCTGTAAAAAGCAAGTGAACAGCCATGTACAAATCTTGTAGTGTCTGGATCAAAGTATCAGAATAGAATATACATACAAGTAAATTACGTAGACATGCACTACAGTAATAAAAATCTTGGCTCTAGAAGTTTTAGGGGGAGGACAGCAATAGGTGCTTGTTTTGTGCTGGCCGACCTGATCTGTTTTTACTGTCTTACAAAGCAGTATAAAAAGGTTGTCTACCAGTATGCAAATTTAAACGAGTTTTTGTTTGCCCGGTTCACTTACATACTAACTTTATTCTGATTGATGTCCTTAGCTTGCCACACTTTTAAACCCAGTGCCTTTGCAGACAGTAAACCTTCAAATTGTTAATACCTCACCACTGAATGAAACACCAGGTGCATCGGCAGCAGGTAATAAAGTAGTTTTACACTTCAGACCTAACTTCCATATTATGGCATCTGTTTTGCCAGTGTCCCATAGGGACCTTGCATAAAGATTACGACAAAAAATCAGCAGTAAAAACTAACATGGTACAAGGCTTTGTATGACAACTTTAAGGAGTGTGCATGTGTTTAATATTTAGAGCATGAAAATGTATTGGGGATAATCAGTTGTCTTGTCAATTCAAGATGCAAAACAAAGCAAACACTCATCAAGCATGTTGTTTGCTTGCTTTAAAAGATGTATTAATTTGTCTTTTTCCCCCACCTCCCTGCAGATATATCAAAGAGCAGTTCACAGACACCTAATTATTATGAGATAATGGAATTTGATCCTTTAGCGCCAAGCAACAATACAGAGTGAGTAATTTTTAAAATTACTAATCTGCAGTTTCTCACTGCTTTTTAGTAGCGGTGACAGAATGACTTCTTGAATGAGAGAGACAAGGTGGGTGAGGTAGTATTTTTTATTGTATGAAAAAGCATTTCTTTTGCCCGTTGAAAATGCATGAGATTCATGAAACTGACTTAGGCATCAGGTGAGGGCCACTGATATTAAATGCAAGTGACTAAATTCCGTGGAGTTCTTTGAACCATTTGGATCTTTGAACCATTCCTGGGTTAGCTAATTAAGCTAAACCTCCGAAAGGTGTTTTATTAATAGGTTACTGGAAAAATGGTGAACCACCTTTGTACTGAAAAATAATCTAGGAAACTCTTGTTCGATGGCATGAAAAACTCAACATACCAGTACTGATCTTGGGGAGGGCAGCCAGCTGCATCTGCAAATGTAGGTATTTACATATTACACAGTCCACGCTAGCTCAGAGCTATCGGCTTTTGTAGTTTGAATTTATTAAAATGGGTATGTGTTTTTTTAAAAACTTTTTTGTTCTCCAACCATTTTATCTTTGGAGATCTAAATTCAAATCCTATTTAGTTCAAAAGTGAAAACAAGTTTAATGTGTCTCCTATTCCCAGGAGGTTATATGATATTTTCACAAATTCATCACACTTAGCAGTGTGCACCATTTGAATGCTTGCTGTCCTGCCACTTCAACTGCTAGCTAGTAGTCAATTTGAACACTTAAGAGAAAAATCTGCACTCGAGCAGGATTTCACTGGGACATTTTTGCTGACTAAAATGAAATTAGAGTGACCTAGTATTTACCCTACTCTTCTTCTTTCAGAGCTATTTATGAAGAAATTGATGATTATGTCTCCAAATCAAAAGTTAAAAGGCATACAGATTGCTAAGAGTGGAAGGTGAAGTTTCTTAATGAACACAAGGGAAAGAGTCCTCTTTGCTATTTTGAACATAGGAACAAATAAGTATGGGGATCCTACGTGTTATACACTTCAATGTGTTCTGTTTGGATCTACTTTCAATTCAGATCACTGACATTTTATAAGGTAACTAAGGTCCCATGCTTGCACATGATTATTTTTCTAATTGTGTGTTTGCAGGATTGGGGCCTGAAACAATACCTAACACACGCTCTCAAAATTGTCTACAGAATAATGCACTCTGCTGCTAACTGAAGCAAAACAGTCTTTAATTACCGATGAAAGTTTTGCTTCAACATTAACATACTGTACCGCTTTGTTTTTTTATGCAGCAAACAAAATTAAACTGCTGTCCATTTACAGGAACTTCATAACTCAATCTGTTTTTGAGCCTTTGTGCCGTCACTAGGACAGATAATGTGAGTGACACCATGCAAAAACTTAGGAGTTCTGTTTTTAGGAGCCTCCTGTCCTAAGTCTCTTGACTATTGTGTGAATATACTTACTATGGAAACCTTTTGCCTTTATATTTTCAGTGCAGATGTTACTTCATTCTAAAACCTAACTGGTTGAAGTATCTATTGTCACACAAAGGAGAAAAAATACACCTATGCTATACATAAGCTTTGGTTCAGTGTATTTTGTCTTAATAAGGACCGCTCTGAGCTGGAGAATGAATATTGTCTTCCAGGCTAGTCAGTATATGAAACAATGTTTTAGTTTTTTTAAACTTCTTCTCACTTGTATCACACCACAGCCTTACTTTTAATTTTATGTGCCTCATTAAAAACTGAATATGACCCAATCAACACTTTCCTAAGTGTTTTTATTTTTCAGAGTTTTTAATCTTCTGAAGGAAAAAAAAAATCTGTAGTGATGGAAGAAGAAGAGCAATATGGAGAAGTTATTTGGTTGCCAAATTATTCTAACTAAGTATCTTGACCATTGAAAGGTGCTACTTTTATTAGTGGGGTTAAAAGTGCCTTCCATATTTATGCTGAATATAAAATTTGCATTTTACTGAACAACATAGTAATACTCTGAAGTGGAAGTTGTGATATAAAATTTAATTAAGTGGTTTCTTGTGGCTGGCAAATCAGATTTTTGTGCACTTAAAGTTAAATTTTCTTATTTTTACTTAAAAAATGTAAGCAATATTAAATTATATTAAGTTCTCCAACTGTTACACTGTCTTTTATAATACAAAAACCAGAGGGAAAAACACAATATTAGTGGAAAAATACTACCTTACTAGGGGGAGTTCTTACTGTTTGTCGTTTACAAAGGATGAAATACCCATCATGGTGACACAACCCCACAAATACACCCCGGGAATATTTGTGTGTGAATGCAAGGTGTGACAGGTAAGCAGGTGAGTCCGGGCCTCTACACTGGCTAACATGCCACATCGCTCTACAGAAACAAGGTGGGTGAGGTAGTTACCTTTTATTGGACCAACTTCTGTTGGTGAAAGAAACAAGCTTTCAAGCTTACAGAGCTCTTCTTCAGTTCTGGAGCTCTGTGTAAACCTAAAAACTTCTCTCTCAGCAACATAAATTGGTCTAATAAAAGATATACCTTGCCCTCCTTATCTCTCTGAGATCAACACAGCTACAATACTGCATGCAAGTTTCTCTCATGCAAGCACGGCCTTAGACAAATCTCAGCCCCATTTAAGAAACATCCTGTCTCTAGTGAAATCTGATCAGTAGAAGCAACTGAGATACAGCCATGGTTTACACTTAAGTTTTATTGTCTGGAGAGCTGCTCAGAAAACAGAATTTTCCTCCATTTTTTTTATCCTGAATAGGGTCAGAAAGTCAAAATTTAAACATGTTTTACTAGTGGAAAAGTTTCAAAATTCCATTTTAGAAGTGAGATGGAATTTTCCAGCTTGCTGCTCAACTCACTCCAATGTCAGATCTATGGTGTTTAGATTTTTTTTTTTTTTGGCCAGCTATATAGCTAGGCCAGTAAAAGCTCTAGAGCAGATAGTTTTATAAGTGCTTTTTGGTGGGACAACTTATTTCATTAACTGGAATAAGCTATATTCATATAACTGCATTAATAATAGGAGTGGGAAGGCTCTGCTGCTTCACGATGCTGGCATAGTTAAAATAGCAAAGGTTTAAGAGAGGGAGCCATGGCAGCATGTTCTTGGGTACAGCCCAAGTACCTCTGGAATTTACATGGTATGTAGTAGCCAGAGTTATTCTGGGTAAGCTGCAAGGCACATTTAATATACTGCTGGCCTGTAGAGAATTGGGTGAAGTTGGTGAGGGAAATTTTATTATTTGGATGTAGTAAACTTTTTTATTTGTGCTGCTATGCAACATGAGTTAGAGGAAATTTGAGTCCCCCCAATTTGTCAAAAGCATCCAGAGCTCCAAAGGAAGCTCTGGTTTAGTTTAGTATATTTGAAAAAAATAAGTATGTGGCTAATTTTCCAAGGTCTTCTCTGGGGCCAAGATTTGCCCTCATGCAGGAACTTACATCCTGAACAGGGCATGGCCTTGCTCAGACTTTCCACAATAGGGTGAATTTCACCCCCACTGAGTGAAAATCATTTTATGCAGCAAAACAATTAACACTCAGCATAAAACTACAACGCTTTAATCAGTCCAGTTAAGATTTCACATTGTGTCATTACAAAAGGTACACTGGATGCCAGTAAATACACAGTACAGCAATGTTTGTTTTGAAAGTAACTTCCAAGCACTTTAAAAACAAGAAATAATTTGGATATTTGTAAAAGCTGCACAAAAGAGAAAGGGGAACAACAGTTTCCCTGCATAGCACTGGTCTTAAATTAAATCATATACAAATGTAATTTGCAGAGACCTAAATGACAGCAATTAGATATTTTGCCATAATTTCTAATGTGCCCCTCACAGTGATGTTTATACTCTGAAACACTACTTTTGGTATTATTTTTATTACAGCCTGGGCCTTAAAGCGCAGATGGGAAGGATGGCCTAGGGGAAATGATACTAGAGTGGGATTTGAGATGTGAGTTCAATTTGTGTGAACTTGGGCATGTCACTTCCTCCACCCTTTGCCTCAGTTTCCCCCATATAAAAAAATGGGGATAAGTGCCTGTATCAGTGCTGTTGTGAAAATAAAATCATTAATGATAAGATGTTGTGGAAAGCCATACTAATAACCAGCTCAAGGGGCAGGGAGGGAAGAACCATTCTGATCTGTTGTATTTCCTTACAGCATTTGAGATTAGCTACATTACATTCTTCAAGAGTCTTCTGCAAACATTGTTGCTACTTTGTTTGGGGCTTGAGTAGAAAGCAGCAATGCAAACCATTATGCTCTGGTTCAAAACTGCCATAATGTTATAATAAATAATCCAGTCAATAGTTTCTATATCATCTTTCATTCAAAAATATCAAAGTATTTCACAAACAAGCCTAATTCTTCTATAAGGTTTGCACATAGAAATTATTTTCACCTACCACCAAAGTACAGCCATATCTGAGGTGAAAGAGCAGCCCTTTAACAATACACATGGTACTGCTGTTTACCAGGATTGACTACCCTAGCCTACTGAAAGGCAGAGAAATTTAGGCAAAGTGAGAGAGATTGGGCTAATACTTTAACAAAGATTAAAAAAGATTTGAAATACTCACCAGTAGTGAGTACCTTTTGTGCATGACATCCACCACACAGTACCTCTAGCAGCATCACAGGTATATCCCATACTATTAATTCAGTACAAACTTGAACAGGAGAGTGCCACCTAATGACTCCAACTTTTTCTGCACCGCCTGCATGGTTTTTTTAGTGACCTAGACTGATTTTCTCTCACTTGTAAGGTCACTTAAGATTAGGTAAAATATTTGCTGGTAAGGGGTATTTCTTTTTCACCTAAAATACAGGATTGATGAAAGTTGTCTCTTATGACATATCATAAGCTCTTAATCATTTTGAGGTATTAACAGTTTTGTTTCTTAACCAACTTCCATCAATAGAAGACATTAACTACATAACCCCAGATATTTAGTAGACTGATCTGTTTCTAGCTATTGAATGTAAAGCTAAATCTGAAAATTGTTTTGAAGACTTCAGTTTGCACTTAGGCAAAGGTAAATCATTGTAGCTTAGTGTTCGGACACATTATTGATCCTTGCATAGAAAGTAAAATAAAATCACACCTTAACAGCATATCTGTCATGGTTTAATAATTAAAATACAAATTCATATTGTACAGTACTTCCATGTGGTAGGTCAGATACCTCTTGCCTCTGTTTTGCAAAGTTGACATCACTGGGCTGCTAGGTACCAGAGAAACTACAGATTCATTAAATAGATATTATCTATGATTGATAACCAGGGAGTGGCAACGTGTGTCCTCCTTTTGCTTCAAAAAAAGTGTAAGAAAGAGTGATCAGTTCAACTCTGGCCATTCGTGGGTCTTCAGCAAATTCAGGATCTATGAAGAAAAATACAGGCATGTCCACTTCCTCTTGGGGATTAAGCCGTTGTTCTTCAAAACAAAAGCACTGTACATTGTGGAAAGTAGGAATAGTTACGAAACAAATATGTACATGCTGCACGTTAAAAACAATCTTTAAATGTTCTGTTTTTTTCTACTACTTTGATAAATTTAAATGTCTAGTGGAGTGAGCTGGATGGCTGTTTATCTCCATCTCAACAGCAATGTGGGGAAACAGCACCCCTATTTGCAAATGCGAGGAGGTAGCAGGTTCTCTTTTTCTTAATGTGTTTTAACAGAGATCTGATCCATGAGACAAATTTCTCTCCTATTCGTGATTCACAGATCATCTTCCCTCTACCGGCAAGTGAATACCAAGTGGCAATTAGAGCAGTTGCTTAAACTGAAAAAGCTATATTAGGAAAGTACAGTAATTTCGAAGTGGACACTCAGTACCATATGACTATTCAGCTCCAAAGAAAGTGCCCTCAAGATCACTGTGGTTTATGTCCTACACTTTGGAAGCGCCACTCTAAGGGGACTTTTAGTACCTGCCTTCTATGATTTAGCCTTGGCTAAAAAGATGGATTGATGCATGGAACGGTATAATATTTGAAATACTGAATTTTTCAGATTGCCCCAAATCAAAAAACAAAAGACAAATCTAGGTCAGTGTAACTGGGAACTACTCAGTTAAGCAGTCCAGTGAAAGAGCTGGACTCGGCGCCTTGGAGTGACACACTTCACCTACTTGTATTTTATTGAAATATTGTCCTGCTTCAAATGGCACCACGTTATATGTAGAGATTCCAATTACTGGTTTGTCTGTAGAATTCTTTGCTTTGTAAAATGCCAGTGCAGTCTCTCCTGGTACCACCTGTTAAGTTAAATAAAAAAAATTATACACAATTATTGTAAAGTTCATTATACCACTCACACAAAGTTGTGTAGGACTTAAGTTGTTAAATTTATTCCATTGATAATTTCTTTGGTTGCCTTAACTTGCAGTGAATCTGCCTGTATCTATTTACTATATTTCACACATTACTGAATCTGGACAGGTACAAACTGGGGAAAAGTGATTGTAAATTAAAAACAGTAGTGAGAACTAGCTTTAATATCCACATAAAAAATGAATCATAACATGGATGCATTTTGGATCTTATCCTACAGGTGTGCACCTTTCCAGGTATAGCTGCACAGCCCGTGGCAGTGAGCCTCCCAGCCTGGGTCAATAGACGCGGGCTAGCAGGGCTCGCACTAGTTCTGTAAAAATAGCTGTGCAAACAGTGGTTTGAAGTTGTGGCTTGGGATGGAGCTTGGGCGCTGAAGCCTTGAAAGGCAGACAGGCTAGACTAGAGCCCATGTCCCAGCACAAACCAAAACTTCAAAGTGCTATCTGTATAGCAGGCTGGGAGCCTTCTGCTGTGAACTACGTAGACATACTCTCATTGACTTCAGTAGTTCAGCACCTTTTTGGAGTTTTATGACACCATAGAGGATTGGGTCTTTGTATGTGTCAAGTTAATACACTCTGGTATACAGAGTCCAATAGCCCTACCGAAAGAAAAAAACAAAAATCAAAAAAATAATTTTCAATAATGAATTCAAAGAAACTGATCAAGGAACATGACTGGCCCCAGAAGAGCCTTTATTGGTAACCAGTTTTAAAATTATTGAAAGCAGAACAATAAAAAAAAAAATCAATGGACAAAAATAATCTTGCAGGAATACTGCTAAGGAGAGAGGCTGCACACCTTGACCTAAACTCCAGTGCTGTAATTTACAATGGTGAAATGGATTGATTTGGTCTGCCAGCACCAGCCCTGTAGACTTCACTGCCCACCTGCATTGTAAATTGCAAGACTGGGGCCCCAACTTGTTTTTTTCCTGTTTGCAGTTCATGCAACTGTTAGTAACCTTTTCTAAAAGGCTCTAAGAAACTAATCTTCAAACCAGAGTGGACAACAGCAACCAAGAAAAATATTTGGTAAGTAAAAATATTTCAATCATCTCAATGTAAGGGACAATATCAATCAAAAACCTACAATTATGCAAAATCCCTTTGACAGTGTCCTTTAATCTCTGGTATTAACGTTTATAAATTCAAATGAAAGTAGCTTCAATATTATTTGAATGAGTGCTGAAAAATAAGGCTCCCATCCTGTAAATACTTGTGAGTAGTCCATTTATAGGCCTCCTTATGTCCTTGATCCTGAAAAGACTCATACCCATGTTTAAATCTTTTCAAGATCCAAGTCAATGTATGTAATAGGACCTAACACGCAACAAGTTTTAAAGAGTTAAGGTTTGAAGACTCAATTTTTCGTAGTTTTATAAATCATTCTATAACGTTTTACATAATTCATTTAGTTTCTTACATATATTTCTCTTTGCTGAGGTCTAAAATTCCAGTGTAGACTTGCATGCACATCAGCATTGAAAGTGACCTTAATTACGCGATCTTTAACAGGTTCCATAGTCTCAATTTGATCTGAACCATGACCTGCTACTGCTGACCCACCTAGTCCAGTAGCCTTTATAAAAAGAAAGGTTAGTTAGTGATATTAAAATTGAATACTTAGTGGTGCCTCACATATCAAGTTAACAATTTCAACCACCGTAGAAAGGCGGCTAAGGTAACACTACCCATTTAAGATCTTGTCAATTTCAGAATTTAAAGTGGTGTCAGGTACTATTCTTCCCCAAGAACCCCCTGACCAAACACTTTTTAATGGACATTTTTTTTTCTTTTCCCCTTTATGAAAACACACCAAACACCTAACTGACTGTAGAGAGGAAACTGAAAATTATTATATGCACTGTAGACAAACTGGGAAAAATCAAGGGAAAAAGTAATTGTTAAACCACCCTGCTTTGTTGTTTGGAACAACACATTTAAAAACTGGCCCACCTGCACTACAGCATCCCAGCGAATGACACGGGCTCCTATGCCACTACAATCAATCAAGCGACAAGAAGTGCATGGCACCCGTTTAAAACACATGGGGCAGAAGGATGCAGCAAGAGGCGGCAGGAGACTGATATTTTGTGTACACCTACGCTTGTGGCAAGGTGAAGCGTACCTGCACCCCACGCCCACCTGGCACAAGTACCAACAGCAGGGCAGACAGTCCCCGTGGAGGGGCACAGACCTGCACCCTTGGCTCTAGCCCTGCCCGCTCTCCACCCGCCCAAGCGATGCCCACCCTGGTGTTTTTAGCAGCGTCGCTTCCCCCCTGCCAGGGCCTTTCCCGGATGCTTTCACCCCTGCCGGGACCAGCGCCCACAAAGCCCGCCCGCCCCCGCAGCGCCGCGTCCGTGCTCTGCCGCCCGAGGCGTGGAGGGGATGGCGGGGGGGGCAGGGCCCTGGGCCGGCCGGGGTCCGTGCCCTGACCTGGCAGTAGAGGCGGTAGAGCGGCACGGCCGCGTAGGACAGGCCCACCATGCCCACGGCGGCGGCGGCGATGTAGGTCAGGACGGTCCTGTTCTGGCGCCGCCGCCGCTCCTCCTGCTGCTCCTGCGGCCGCGGGAACGGGCTGGGCCCCGCCGCCCCTCGCGCCTGCCGCGGGCCAGGCCAGGCCCCGGCTCCGGGGGGGGGCCCTCGGCCCGCGCGGGGCCCATTGGCTGAGCGGGGAGCACCAGGCGCAGGCCGCCCCCGCTCGGGCCCGGACACTGAGGAGGAGGAAGGGGGGGCCCGATCCGGCAGCCCGGCTCGGCAGCCGAAAAGGCGCGAGGCAGCGCCAAGCCCGCTCGCACAGCCCCATCCCGGCCGGGGGGGGGGGGGCCGCCCTCTCACGTGACGCGGGCCTCCGCCCGCCATCTTCTCGCTCACGGGAGGCGCTGGTCTCGCGAGATTTCGGGGCCCGGCTCCACGGGCCGCGGCTGACGCGACGGCGTGCCCAGCCTACGGCGGCTGCGGGGGGGGTGAGTTCGCGTTCTCGGGACCCGCCCTCCTCTCTCCGAGCTGCGGCCGGCGGGCGTGACTCAGTTTCCCTGTCGCTTTTACCCGGGCTTGGCACGGGCCCTCTCAGCCCCTCCCCCCTTCCCCGGGGACAGGGCCACGGTGCCGCCCCGCACAGAGGGGCCGGGTTTAGAGGGACAGCCCCGGGGGTGTGGCACCCCCCTCCTGATTTTTGCTGTCTGGTCACCCTCGCGCTCGTTGGGGGGCTGACGGGAGCGCGCCCGGGGGGGGTAGTGGTGCTGCCCGTCGGGCCGTGGCAGGAGCAGCGGGAGCCTCCCCCTCCCCCCGTGCAGCTCGTGCAAGGACCGTTGGAGCGCCCTGCATGGGGGCGGGGGTGCTCCTCGCGTGACCGTTGCAGGGGCCATGGGCGCGCGCCCGGCGCAGATGGGAGTACGCGGAAGGGGGCCCGGCCGGGGGCTCTTAGCGAGGCCACGGCAGCAGCAGCGAGGGGTGCCCAGCGCGTGCTGCCAGTGGGACTGCCCCGAGGGGGAGGGGGCAGGAGCGCTCTCCGTAGGAACGGGGCAGTGGGAGTGGGGGATCGCCCAGGGGTAGGGGGCCCGTTCTCAGGGGGGCCCTGCAGGGGCTGCAGGAGCATGGTCAGCGGGACGGCCCAGGAAGCACACTGGGTCTGATCTTGGGGTATGGTCCCCCTGCCCCCCCCAGGATTCTTCCTTCCACAGGACTGTCCCCAGCCCTTATGGGATTTCCTTCCGCAGGGGGCAGCCTCTGAGCATTTCCCTGGCTTCAAGGGCTTCCCACCCCAGGGAGGCCTCATGGCTGTTTCTCTAATGCCCACGGGCCTCTGGTTGTAAGGGGTACACTTCTCAGAGGCTACGTGCTGTTGTGCCCCTTGTAGGGAGGTGCCCCTGGCCTGCAGTGCTTCTAGGGCCCTGCAGAACTTCACCGCAGCCTCTTGTCAGGCTGTTTGCATTGGACCAAGCAAGCATCTTGCCATGCATTGCCATGCTGTGTTTTGATGTAGCAACAGTCAACGTTACAACATGGCGTGATGTGGCCCTTGGTTGTAAGGAGGCCATGTGGGAGTCTCCCACTGCAGTAACTTGGTTTTTTGGGGCCGATGCCACCCTGTTGCATCACAGTGTTTTGGTGCTGCACGCTGGCCTTTTCTGGCAGTGCCTTCTGTGAAGTTGTGCATGGCAGTGAGTTGATGAAGTTTCAAGTCGTGGTGGCATTTTGGTACGTGGAATGGATGTAATGATAAATTTCCCATGATGTAATTCCATTTATTCCGACATATAGTTGCAACTGGCTTGGCCTTGGACATAATTCCCAGTTTTGAACACCATGTCCCTACAGTGTTTGGGTTGGTGGGTCATATTTTGCTGCATTGTCACCCCCATTGTGTATTGATTTGACTATATTTTGGGCGAAAACAGTGACGTTGCATAACATACCAAGGTGACGTTAACTGTAATGATTTCATGACTGACAAGTTCAGACAGATTCACAAAGTACTGTACTGGACCCACACATTGTAGGTGACAATAACACAGGGCTCGACAAATTTGCTTTGGAGATAAGAGCTAGCCCAAAAATTAAGGAGCCAGACAACGTGGGCTCAGCAGCGGGGTGCCCTAGCTGCAGTGCAGTGGCTGCTTTCCCCTCCCAGCCCCGCCCCTCTCCCACAACGTGGGCCCAGCATTGGGGCATCCTGGCTGGAGCATGGCAGCCACAGAGCTCCCCCCACCCAGCCCTGCCACATGGGCACACTGGTGCCCTGGCTGGAGCGTGGCTGGTGCTCCGCCCGCCCCTGAGGAAATACTAGGCACCAGACTTAAATTTCTAGGTGACCTGGCGCCCAGGGTTTGTGGAGCCCTGCAATAGCATTACTAAAATGTTTGAATTATTTACTTTGGAGTGCTGGGGTTTTCCACTATGTTGCTGGCTTCAGTACATTGGAATATGTGATGAGGTTAGGCTGCCCTTGTGTTGCTTCTTCTGTCTAGGTAGGATGTTCAGTAGAATGATGAAACTTTGAGGAAAAGATCCAGAAGGATAGTATTTCTTTTAAAAGTTTTGTTTAATGTAAATATTTATGTTTACTTTTTCACAAACATAAAACTATACTTATGGACAGAAAGCACAAATTTGACTGTCTTTAGAAAGAAACGTCACTTTATATGCACAACCAACAACTGATGGAAAATTTGAAAGTGGTGCAAAGTGTTTGCTATTATTAGAGAGAAGGCGGGGGGAGGGAATTGGAAGTATCAAACCCTCGTATTGCGGGCAGCTATGCTACAGTTGTCATATTAGTTGATGGGTTTGAAAGAATAGCAATACTTTTACTAAAATGTAGAATTTTTGCAAATTTTGTAAGGAATAACCTCAGAACACCTCTTGGGAGTGTAGGTACTTATCTCTACTGATTGGTAAATGGTACATGGAGAAGTCAAGTTATTACTCATGCATTGGTTTCTGAGAATTGGTTTTTGTTTTAGATTTTCAAAAGGCTCCAGTGTTGCAGAACAAGCTCTACCTGATTTTGGCTTTGTAATTGGGTTGGATTTTATGAGCTCCTTTTTTACATCGCTTAAAGTCAAAACCCACATAACTGAAACATTACGCTTTGGATCTATTTATGCTGCATTTTCAGACTGTTTGGCATATGTTGTTTTCGCCACTGTGTATGTTTTCGCACGCTGTTGTATGTGCCACTGTAGAGGGTGACAGGCAATTGCTCCAAATGTTGCAGCTAATGAATTTGCTGCCTTCTAAAGTGTGGTTTAGCAGCCCATCCTTGTAACACACTGGTTGCACAAGCCATTGAGTGATTCTTGTAACAATTAAGGACATTTGTTTTTTCAGCCAAAGGGGGATGAAAACCATAATTACAGTTTTCCTCCTTAACAAAAGGAGAAGAGATGATAAAAGCAAGGGAGGATGAAATAAGTCATGTTCACTTAAAACCAACATGTTTGAACTAGTCCTTAAATGAATCGGTAGGATATTTTCACACTAGTAATGTTCCTGCAGTTTATCAGCTAACTGTAACCTTAATACATCCAGGCAGGTTCTGATGGACCTATGGTGTTGGTGAGGCTATTATGGGACTCTTTTGCATAGTTTTATTAATAATAATATTTAATTGCACCTTATGTCTTGTACCTGCTTATCTGATTTTCTTAAACTGTGAAGCAAGACTGGTGCTTTATAGCAAGTCTCAGAATTTGAAAAACTATGGGATCAGGTCTTTTACTGTGTTTGGAACAAGGTAGAAAAGCTCTATAATCAATAATGGAAGAAAATCAGAGTTCATATTTTCTTCTTTAGGGTTCTGTTGGGATTCTTCTTACTCTGTAACCATGATTACTGTATTGGGTTTCACAGAAGGCTTAAATCACAAGGGGTCCTCTTCAGTGTAAGTCTAGAGGAGCTCTATTTACCGTAAGTCAATGGAGTTACTCTGGATTTATACTGGTGCAACAGAGACGTGGGCCCAGGTTGTTAGCTTTTTGGTACTTTGTTCTTTAGCAAGGAATTAATGAATTAGTTATGCCCCAAAGTGATCTGTTCCCACTTTTCTTCAGGCAATCAGTCTTAAAAAAGATTGCTATGAGAATTTAAAAATAAACATGTCTGCAAGTTTCTAAAAGTGGTTTCTCCTTTTGTACAGCAATCTTTAATCTCGGTTGTGCTGCTGTCATTTGTCTTTCAGAATTCTCCATTCCAAACATTTAACAGTTTATCTAAGAAGATGGCTTCCACAGAGTCCCTGAATTTACAAAAAAGGTATGGTGTTTTTTGTTTTTGTTTTTAGTTTTTAAAAGAATATAGTAAACCGTGGGTTACTTGGTCAAGTTCTCATTGTTACCATTGGTGGTGGTGATGTGGTGTTTCAGTGATTTCTTAAAAGTAAACACAGTCCAAAGCAATTTCTTACAAATGTAAATATTTTAATAGTGGTGATTTCTTGC
Source organism: Mesoclemmys tuberculata (assembly GCA_007922155.1). Classification (NCBI taxonomy): domain Eukaryota; kingdom Metazoa; phylum Chordata; order Testudines; family Chelidae; genus Mesoclemmys; species Mesoclemmys tuberculata. Next base: position 14,282,230 of record ML675637.1, read on the forward strand.
TCACAAGAAATTGAAGGCCTGTGTCTTTCCACTAAAATAGCTTCCCCAGCTTGCCACACAATTGTGCCTCATTTCTGCCTCAGAGCAGCCACCTCTAAGTGTTAGAGAATGGTTCAGGCAGCAAGTCCATTCACTCCTTGATTTCCCTTCTGAGACTGCCTTAAAGTTGCAAAATAGTGCCAATTGTGGTTATTTTTTTAATGTAAATGCATGGACACTAGGTACTAAACGGAGACCACCAAACTCCAGATAAAAACAGCTTTTAAATTTTTCAGTCACTTAACCTACACTGGTTGTAAACTGGTGCCCTTGAGATGAAAAGCTGCATATATTAAAATCAACATTCCTTTGGAAAGTTTCTTGTTATAGAACATCATGCTGTAAGTTTACTGAAGATGTGTATTTAATGAGCTTCTTATAGGAATGAGCCAGCTACAGTAAGGTCGTGCAAAGTATGGAGTTAATATGTTATGGCACACTATTTCTCTACATAATAATAATTGCATTTGTCTCATATTTTTCATCCAAAAAATCTGTGTTCTAGAAACATTAATTTAACTTTCCAGCAACCCTATGTGGGAAGTAAGTGTTGTTATACTAATTTTTACAAGTGGTTGTAGTTAAGTTATAGTTAAATCAACTCTCATTAAAGTCAGTGGAACCTTTCCATGACTTGCCCAAAATAAATGGCATTCAGGAATTCCAACTCCCAGACCTTTCTCAAACTACTAGATAAGCATGCCAAGCATGTCAGCAAAAATGATAATTTAAAACATACGCAGACAGTTTTGTAGAATTGTATCATGACTGATGTGCTCTTGCAGAATCCAGGAGGTTGTGCTCTCAGTATAGGCAACCTAACTTATCATATGCAAAAATTTGTACTAATCCTGGCAAAAGATACGCAAATTAATAGCCATCTTAATTTCAGGTGCATTGGAAACTGGAAGAAGAAAACTGTATGCTTGCCAGATGGAAATGTACAAAATTCGTAAAGAAATATATTTTCTTCATTTTTCTTGCAAACAACTGAAAATTAAAAACAAATTCCTATGCAGCACTTGGCTTTAAAGGGCCAAAGAAATGTAGCTAAATATTCTTCATAGATAGCTGCATTGTCACTGACACCAGATCATGGTTCTTCAGAAAGCTTGATGATTATTTTTTTAAACATGAGGTGTGTAGTTGTATATTGAAAAATGAGTACACAGTTGCCCTCCTCATTTGGGTGTGCAAGAATCATGATAGTGCGTGACTGGTCATTTGTAGATGTAATTTACTCAGTTTCTCTATGCAGACACAGGCATATGCAAATCAGGCACAATCTTTGTGTGAAGATGCACAACAATTTTCCGATATATTTAGATAATATGATGATATATCAGTAATGTTCAGGTGCTAATTGAGATTTACATGAAGTTTAAAGAATACATTGCTTGTGTTTAGCTATGTATAAGGGAAGAGATGAAACAATTCACATCATTGTACTTTATTGCTTCTGCCTATTATATTTTTTGTAGATTAAACAAGTGCCACTTAGTGGAATGTATGTTTTAATCTTTGCAAAGACATATTCTGCAATTTTTTTGAATAATTAGTATTTTATGATAGACCAGATGCGAGTATTTTTCCATGTTATATAACAAAGCATTCACCTGGCTAAGGGCCATAACATCTTAATGAATTTTCACCCTTTAAGGTTTTTAACCTGAAAGGTTACTGTTACATAATTGACTTTTGTAGGATTTTTTTTCCTGATTTAATTTATCATTTACTTTTTTTTTATGAAAGCATTCTATGATTCTTGCTATAAAGGATTACAGGATTATTTAGCAGATGATAAATTACTTGAATATTTCCAATCTCAGTTGCTAACTGGTAATAAAATATAATTCTAGAAAAATCATCACATAATGATACCATCAGTAATTTATAACTGTTCAAAGAATATCTTAATCTCCTTGTCTAACATGTTGCATGTCCCTATTTATACATACTGGAATAACAGGAAACATCTATTAAATTTAATTTTCCTCAGTATTACCATCATCACTTAATTTATTATTTGTTAGTGTCTAGTGTATGCTAGGTTCTTTTCAGACATATAACAAGGGATGATCCATGCCCCAAAGGAGTTCACAGTCTGAGACACAAGAACAGGTAGACAGGTCAGGCAAGGGAAACAACAGAAGAGATTATCTATGTGAATCAAAAAGATTGACTAAAGGTGACATGGCAAAAGAGGGACTTAAGCATGGAGAAGAAAGGGACCTTTCAGATGTGTTCAGGGAGGCTGAAAAATGCATAAATGCTAACTAGAAGAAGGCCTAGATGTGATTGTTTGAGATACTGACAAAAGAATGGACAAGAGTGGGACAGAGGAGAAGTAGGAAACAGTAATGTATTTAATAAATAATCTAAGAATGCGTAAAAGATGCAATTATCTTTTCTGATGGAGTTTTTATAGCATGAATCCAACTTTTTTGATTTTTAGAAAAGACCTTTTTCAGATCTTAAAAATTAATTTCCACTGGAAAAACCTGAAGGATAAGAAGGTGACATTCCTCCTATCTGGTTATATATTGCGAGAAAATCTCTTATCCATGGTTGAAGAAAAAGAAACAACTGTTTGTGATTTTATTTATTTATATTTTATGAGTACATAAAGCCTTGAATGGCATTTTTATTGGGCAAATATAAAACATGACCCTAAATAATAACAAAGCCTTGTCTATACAAGGGATATTTTTGCAGAAAATCCCTACTGTTGGTATGACTGATTCAACTGCATTGCTTTTGAGAGCTTTGTTGTAGACAAGACAATTAGTGTTTTAAGTACCATGTCGTTTAGATATGGTCTGAGCAGTGTTAGATGACATGGTGCTTAAAACACTAAATGGCCTGTCTACTGCAAAGCTCCTAATGTTGATAATGCTGTCGGAGCTGAACTGGTATACAGTTTAATTTGAGCAATTGATTTTGGATTATCGGCAGATAAGTCTGCTCAATGGTCTGTGGGAATGCTGGATGGGATGGGAACTGAGTTACTGCAGAGAAATCTTTTTTGGGTGCTGGCTGGTGAGTCTTGCCCACATGCTCAGGGTTTAGCTGATCGCCATATTTGGGGTCGGGAAGGAATTTTCCTCCGGGGCGGATTGGCAGGGGCCACGGAGGTTTTTCGCCTTCCTCTGCAGCATGGGGCATGGGTCGCTTGCTGGTGGATTCCCTGCAGCTTGAGGTCTTCAAATCTCATTTTTGAGGATTTCAACAACTCGGTCATGGGTTCGGGGTTGTTATAAATGTGTATGGGTAGGGTTTTGTGGCCTGCCTTGTGCGGGAGGTGAGACTAGATGATCATATTGGTCCCTTCTGACCTATGAGTCTATGAGTCATTACACGGCCAAATCCAGGTCACTAAGGTTATGTGAGTAGTCTCATTGACCTCAGTGGAACTCCTCACATACATGAGCTTGGTGGGAGTCAGAAGATCTGGGTTCCATTTCAGCTCTGCCAGTGATCTGCTGTGTAACCTTGGGCAAGTCACTTTACCTCTCTGCATCCCTACCTCCATTTCCAGTGTTTGTCTACCTCATCTATTTAGACTGTAATATCCACAAGGCAGGGACTGTCTCTAAGGCTGTATCTACACTACTACTTTTGTCAGTACAAGTTTTGTCATTAAGAGGTGTGAAAAAGCACCCCGCACCTCCTGAGCAACATAAGTTACAACATCAGGCTTGCCAGAGTGGGGTGGTTAAATCATGTTAACAGGAGGGCTGTCTCCCATTGGTATAGAGAAGCTACACGAGACATCTTATAGCAGCGCAGCTGCATCGGTACAGCTGTGCCACTGTAAGCTCTCTAGTGTGGACGTGGCCTTATTATGTGTTGGTGCACGGTGAAGTGCTTGCAATGAAAATCTTTTTAAAATCTTTTACTTGATAAAAATGAAATATCAGCTAAGTGTGTGCACTACAGCTTTAAGAAAGCATACTGTGGAATGGATTATGTGCACCTATTTCTAGGGTAGCTGCGACACCCTGCAGTGCAGCTCTAGACATTGGCAGATGCCGTCTGGTCACAGTGCTGTTTCCTACTTTAGAGGGGATTCATTTTCTGTTGAAACAAAGCTCTCCAAGGAAAGAGAAACAGAGAAAATGTGTATTTCATTTTGCAATGAAACCAAAGAGACAGGTGAATTGAGATCTTCAGTCAAGATTTTTTTTAGGGAAAGGAGGGGTGATGTAAATTTACGTACTCGTTTCCTAATTCCACAAGCATCCTTTGTGAAATGTTAAAATGGTATGAAACAATATTTTGCTGAAATATTAGAAGTTGAATATCTTAAAAATAATACATCTGTCCCTCTCCAGAGCATGCCTAATCACAGACAGGTCTTCTGTTAGACTAAGGACAGCAGCTCCGCTGATTTTCTTCTTGTCCCGTACCATCCTAGTAACCCAGATGTGGTTACTTACATAGTACATTCTTTCATGCATGCTTGTTGAGGGTCCATTACATTTTGTCTAGTGCAGACAGACATTGAAAATCTATTTGACTTTAGTAATTCTTTAAAAGAAGTGTCTCAGGATACTGGCACTGAAGATTGTGGAACAGTTTCTGGGAGCCCTTTGAATAATTTTATGAAAGCTCACCGTCTCACTCTTTCTGTGCTCTGTGAATTTAGAGATGTATCTGTGTGGATCTAAATCAGAGATCACCTCTGCTCTCTATCAATTTGTCTGTTGTTTTAAGGAAACGAAATAAAAGGCAGGATTACTAAAATGATTTGGAGAGAGGAATTTTGGGAAGATTCCCTACTGGCTGAGGGACTCCCAACAGCACTGGGAAGATCGGAAGCCCCCTCTGGCTGCAGGAACCTTGGTGGCAACCCTGCAGTTCCTGCAGCAGGGGGAGGTACCAGAGGTGGGTCCACTCTCCTCTGTACTACTGGGAGAGTTCCCCAACTGGGGTTCCCTAGTTGCTAGTCCCGGCGGGGCTGGGGTGCTCCCAGCAGCACAGGGGAAATCAGACTTACCTCCCTGCTGCCTTCTGAGCCCAGCTCTGCAGGCAGCACAGAAGTGAGGGTGGCAATCCTGCCAACCCCCATAACAGGTTTATGATACCCTCCCATTATCCCATTTTGGGAAGGGACCCCGTTACGACACTGAAATTTCAGATGAAAAAATCTGAAATTGTGAAATTGACCAATTTTCAAATCCTATAGCTGTGAAACTGACTACAGTGGATCATGAATTTGATAGAGCCCAATTCATGAGATAATACTGAAATGTGCCTTAAAAAGAATTTTATTTTCTGCTTTCCTGATCACAGGAAAAAAGTAAGAATAACAGGAAAATCTTCCTTATATTTTGCTGTCAATTTTTCCACAAAAAGAGGACACATTAAAAATATTATCTACAGCATTTACTTTGGTCTGTATAAAAAGGATAAATTGTCAAAGTAATAATCCTGGTTCTGCATTAGCATTTTCATTTGTAGCAGTCAAGAGTTAGTGTTATATTTTGAACTTGGCTTTAAGTCTCTGCCATGACTACTACTACTACTTTTGTATGGCTTGGGTAGGTAGCAATGATTACAAATTTGTATCTAGATTTGATAGCGAGCACATTGCCATAACAGTGAGCTGGTGAATGTCCTTCAGGCCCCCAGTGAAAGAATAAAGGGGGCATTCAGATATGATGTGCTCCATCGTTTGTGACTGGTGACCACAGCTGCAGGCAGGTGTTTGCCTCATTTTTCATTTAAAGAGGGTTTGTCCACACCTCCCATGAGATGTCCTGATGCGATTCAATCAGCATCAGTCTTTCTGACACAAATCAAAACCCAGTGGTTCCTTGCAGGGTCAACAATGAGCTTTTTGTTTTGAGCAGACAAAATTTTCCAGGAGGCTTTCCATTGAGCCTCAGCATAGAAATTGAGTATAAGAGTCTTGAAGTGGTTCCATAGAGGCATGTGGGATTTTAATCTTGTCTTGGGTGGGTTCTGCACTGGGATCCTTGTATTTGCATTGACATGATTAAGAAAGACGGATGTCTGGGCAGCTCTTCTAATCTGTGGAGGCTGGATGTGCAAAAGGATCGGGAGCCGATTGACTGGGGTCTATCTGAGCATCCCTAACACCGTGTGCGTGGCATTACTAACTTGAGCATGAAGGAGTTTAGTATGGCTACTGTGAGAACTCACTGGTGCACAGTATTCAGCTGCAGAATGTACCAAAACAATTGTTGCGGTTCGTAGGGTCCGTGGATTGGAGCCCCATAATCTTCTAGCCAGTTTCCTGATAAGCGCAACATGAGACCTGACCTTATCGTGGGTGTTCTTGGGGAGTGTCGGAAGATCAAACTCTGGTCCAGTGTAACGCTGAGATGCTTAGGGTTACTTGGGTTAGCCTCATGACCGACGCTCTCACCACAGAACTGCACATCGAGTTTGGTATTAGCCATTTTTTGTTCAGAAGGAAAATGGTCATGGTGGGCTTTTTTGGGTTAGGCTGAGAGTGCAGAATTGTTAGTGTAATGAAAACTTCTGATGGTCTTTGCTATTTCTTTCATGGATGGCTTAACTGTCTGTCTGTTGTTTAGTTGGCTTCTTTTTTGTATGTGTAATCCAATCTATTACAAAGATTGCTTTAAAAAGATCAAAAAGAGGGAGTTAGCTGTATATTGTACTTGACTATGTGGAGTATCACAGGGTAAATTCTAGGATATGTTTAAAAAAAAAAAAGTGTATCTTATCAGTGATCTGTCTACTGCCAGATGGACATGCAGTATCATTGTATAATCATATTTGAGGCAAATGCAAGTAATTTTTTATCACACTTGCAGTTTGAGACTTGAAGATTGCTATAAATTCACATCCCATACAGGAAAAAAGTAAACGTTGCTTTGATAGGTGAATTAGCCCATGTGACGCACAGGGTTTCAGGGGAGATTAAATAGAAAGAGACACCCGTCTCAGTCTCTGTCTGTCTGAGATTTTTTTTAGTTGGTAACAGAAATTGTCCTGAATGTAATCTTTGTCCTGCTGAATTGGAAATACCGAGTGTCTTTTGGATGCTCTTATTCTTGTTTTCACTGGTGTCTTGAAGAATGTCTCTGCTTTCACTGATGGATGAAGATGAACCAGAGCATTTTGATGGTCTCTCTCTCTTGTACTGGTAAACCAAGCCATTAGGTTGTAGTAGCATTTTTATAGTGCATAAACTAGCAAAAGTGCAGTAAAGGTATTTTAAGAGCTGTGCCTCTTTTCAGTTTTGTTGAGCTTTCTTTCCATGCCTTGCTTTTCATATACAACCAGAGTTTCCAATGTTTAGATTTTCATACCAGGAACTATCAACTTTAAGTATTGTCTTTTGGGGGAAAAATCCCTTTTTCTGTTGATAAACCTAGTTAAATAGTGTGTGTGTGTGTGTGTGTGTGTGTGTGATTTTTGTGATTTCTTAAGGCTACGTGTCAAAGATGCATTTCCTTGTACTGCATTTATCATTATTATTATGACAGATTTCAATACTCAGAGCCTGAAATGATGTCAAGGGTTTCTGTACTCTAGACTATCGAGCTTTTAACCTTACAATGTATTGTGGGTAACAAAATAACAGAACGAAGTACTGAAAGTTTAGTTCTAATAGCCCGTATTAGGATCTTACCCCACATCTATTAGTACTCAAAATCTATTTTGGCACCAAATATTTTACTTGGAATGTGAGGTTTTAATGTGTGTTTTTGGGGTTTTTTTTTGGTATCGTCTGAGAAATTTCAGCATCACTCATACATATAGCATACATGTTCTGTATTTTCACTTGGGTGTTATTTGATGTCAAGATTCACTGTTTTTACTCACTTTTTCTCAATATGTAAAACTGTTTAATGGTATTTCTGACAACATTTTGTAGGAATGAAGAGAGTGATGGATCAGATATTGTTTGGTTTATGTTAGTGATCAGATTTTGTCTATTTTTTTTCTTCTAGAAAGTATACTTAAATGTGTTTTCAGTTATCATTTTTATTACTGCTACAGGTTACTCTGAACACAGTTCAGGAAACTGTTTACTTTTTTGTATCATTTTGCTATTATTGGGCAGACCACTAAAATTTTTAAACGTTAAATAATCAAGGTTAATTGATTATTCTGATGACATAAAAATACTTCGGGGGGGATGTCAAAAGCATCAAAGGGCCAGATTCTGAGCTGGTATGTATTGTCATAGCTCTATGACAATTCACACAAGTTAAGGATCTGGCCCTGAGTGTTGTTGGAGTGTAACTCACATTGAAAGTGAATAAGTCTTGTCCTCCTAGGTCATCTCAGAACTTTTGAAAATCCCAACCTTAGACTTTTTGTATTACAAAGTCATTTTAAAAATCGTGTATTACAGAGACTCTTGTGGCATGTTAATTGCAGAGTTTGTGCTTTGAATTGCCATTGTCACATATCAGATTAAAATAACAGCCATAACTAACAATCTAAAAAGTAATTCGTTCAAACTGATTTGTAATTATTGTATTTTGAATTGCCAACAGTTTTATTCAGAATTTTATGAACAATCATTTCTCTTCCAATCTTCCTCCATGTTTTGCATACCTCAATACAATTTAGTAAGTTTAGTATTTATATCCATTGTATTATCGTGGTTTCGGTAGTATATACATACAGAACAGATTCATAATTTTTAGTGAAAGTAGTACTGAAATAACGTAATGCTCTAATATTAATTTATACTTTGTGCTGTTTTTGAATCTCTTATGTAATATATATTTGCAGATGGCACAATTATACTAATATAATCATTTTAGTGATACCTTATTCTTCTCCCTACAGAGGGTTGTTTCCTAGCTTTATGTATGTTCTTTCCACTGTACCAGCATCTTCTTGGAAAGCATATAACACTTTTGAAAATATGTTTTCAGTTAGTTATTTAAAAGATTCTTTTTATTCAAAGTGTCCCATACCCCAGTTAGATTACTCTTTATTATTTTATACTGCTGCAGTGTGTGTCTTGCACTTTCATTCTTGATAGTTTCTGTTTTTTATAAATACTGAAAAGTTGGAGTCTAAGTCCCAATCCTGGAAACAAAATTATTTCACATAGGAACTGCAGGACTGAACTCCGTTTGTTCTTGCTTTTTTTATACACTAATTTTAAAAAATTGATTGTGTTGAAATTGACTTTAATAATATTCCAGGCTGCCTCTTGTTAATTAACTTATTTGTAAACCAAAGCCCTGTCTGTTGACCTTTCAGCCTGTGTTTGGATTAGCATCAAAAGATCAGGAGAAAGTAAGTGTTCTTCATGGATATTCTAGTGCATTGGAAGCAATTACTTAGGGAAAGATCAAGTTGAGTTCAGATCTTTATTCTTTCTTTCTTTTTGTTTAATAAGTGAAAAATACATAGTGTCTCTTGCTTTGCAATATGTGAAGCAGTGGGTGTGCCTGTTACAATTAAAGGTGTTTGAGAGCACTACAGAGCATTATACTATATGTGATTGTAGTACAGATCCATAAGATGAAAATGTAAAAGGAAAAATGCTTTAACTTGAAAATGATGAGTCTTATTATTTGAGCTTTTCAATGATAAAAACACACATCCTATGACAAATCTGTAAATGATAATTATATATTATATATTACTTTTCAGCTTCGAAGCCCTTCACAGATATTAATTGATTAATCCATTTAAACATTCTGTCTGGGGGAAAATTGAGAGAAAGAAGTCATGCAAATGTCTCTTCCAAAATAAATATTTCCTGTTTCCCAGATTATCACCATGTAAACATAGCTTTGCTCAGTTGTGCACGGTTTATGAAAATGAATTCTTGCTCAGCAACCCCAGTATAAATTACTCCAACAGTTATTTCTGATAATGATAAAATATACTAAGTACGTTTCATAATTTTGTATGAATTCAGTGAGTTAATACTGGGGTGAAAGTGAGTTCTCAGAAGTGTCTGAGGCACAGTTCTTTTAACAATAAAAAAAAAAAAGTATTCCCTTCTAGTTCCTTCTTGTGGCATGGGGTAAAAGGCCCATTTAGCAAGTGTTAAGGACGTACAACACAGAGAGAAGTTTTCTTGTCAACTGGGTTGGCTCTCTCTCCCGCTCTCTTTTTTAAACTGATGACTTTAAGTTATTTAAGAGTGTCTCAGTGCCACTTAATGATGGGCACTATGGAGCAAATAGTTCCTCTTCTGTAGCTGCAGAGGCCTCCTGTCAGCAGAAGTCATTCAGTTCTGTTCTGCAAAAAGGAAAAAGCAGAATTTGGAATGCTGCATTGACTATGTACACCTCAGCATGGGATGAACTTGGTTTCAGGATGCCATCTTGCACCTGGATTCTCCTGTCCTCCGTCTGCCCCTGGCTCTGCGGCTTGCCCTCATACCAACTCCAGTCCTTGCAGAAATGCACAGCATATGGCTTGATGTATGGGTTGTGTGCTGGACGGGAGGCTTTGAGTCAATATGTCCTCCGCTCTGATCTTTTTCTTCATTGTTGGTGTGTTGTAGTTGTTCTGCTTCTCTTTGCCATCATGCTGTAGAAAATAGATGTAACTGTCTAATTGAGAACATTATTTATCTGCATGGCAGATAATCTAAGCAGTGCTGCTGCTTGCATGTCTGTTGGGGCTGGCGGATCCTCTCTAAAAATTGAACAGCTGGGTGAGGGGGGTTTTGTGATGTAAGTTTTGTTTTGTTTCAGTAGCCTGCATCTGAATGAAAACATAAATGATGTTTGGCTAGCTAATACCTGTTTGTAACCAGATTTTTAACGTTGTGTGTTCTTTTCTGAGCCTTGGAAATATTTCCTATGGGATTATACATTTAGGTCCCAAGATTATCATTTTATTTTGTGATTTTTTCCTTAATTCTTTACATCATGATTTTCAAGAGCATTAAAAAAAATCCTCTGCTGTTTGACAACTCAGACAGCCTTCCCCTTTTCTCACTTCTGTCATCCTGGTGTTCCATGGTTGGAGGTGGAGTTAAGAGGGAGGCTTTCATAGAGAGAGAGAGAGAGAATAATGTTTGATGAGGACAAGAGTGACGATAGGAAGAAGAGCACCAGTAATGTATTCTAGAGAGTTGTGTTCTCCCTTCAACTTTGAAAACATTTCTGTGGAGACCACTACAGCCATGGGTATTTTTATCTTAAACCCTTTAATGAAACCTCTCATGGTTCTCATCAGTCCTGTTCTAAATAGGACCAGGTTTTTGTTAGGTGGTGGTGGTGGTTGTTGTTACTATTTTATTATTAAACCTCTATTCTGTTATCCTGAGTAAGGCCTTCAGGATTTGGTCAGAAATACTTTGTTTAAAAAAAAAAAAAAAACCCCAAACCTCCACAGTATTTTAGACGGTACTGCTTTACCACCTGTTTTTGATATTCAAATGAGAGAACATATCACCTTGTCTTTTCATGTTTTACGTGCACAATATTTACAATACTCAGGAAAGAAAATGTGCTGGGTTTTTTTAATACTAGAAGTATAATAACAATCACTGTAGTTTGCATACATTTATATTTGTCTAAGTGAATCTTCATGATTAAAATTCCAGCATCGCTGATTCTTTCTCTTTCTTTCTTTATTTAAGGACTATTATGGGACCTTATGGAATCAATCGAACTGTTCGTCGCATTACTTTTTCTGACTGTCGAAATGGATTAGGTAATTAGATTATATAATTGACTCTAAAAGAGCAAAATCTTCAAAGATGCTGAGCACCTGCTTTGCAATCCACAATGATATCACTGGGAGTTGAAGTTTCTCAATCTGTTGTGATATTTGGCTTAATGTGTTTGATGCAGTGGAGGGAATGACCAGTTTCTTGCTTATACTTGTTTTTCAACAGGGGTTAAAATTATTGGAGGATATCGGGAGCAAACTGAAGAAGACTATGGAATTTTCATAAAGAAAATTTTGCCTGGTGGGATGGCTGCAACAGATAGTAAATAATTACTTTTACGTATTCTGTAGAATCCTACATTATACAGGAAGCTGTGAAGAAAAGTTATCTTTTTAAATTTTATTTTCAGTATGTACACACCAAGCATTGTGTAGTTCAGCAGAGATTCATCATTTTACAATTTATAGTTTGGAGGAGAGAAAGGGAGCATGTGGAAGATTCATAGTAATGGACATCCGTTCAAATCTAGATCAGGCCAGTGTGAAATCAGTTTGAGATCCGTCCACGTTGTTGACTGTCCAAACTGTGAGATGCTGAAAGCCTTCAACTCCCAGCGGCTTCAGCGGGAATTAAGGGCATTCAGCACCTCACAAGATCAGGTCCTGTGTTTATCCATTGTTCTCATGAATTCAGGTTAATGTTTTAATGACCATGTTTCGGGTCATCTATATGGAAGGACCAAACTGCATTTTATACAGAGTTTAGAGTAGGGAGAATGTTCCAGTTTATACTAGGTCCAACCAGATTTCTAAACTTGGTCTGGCCTTTTTCACACTAGCCATCCAAAAGGCCTTTACCCAAATTAACCCGTAATATATTAAAAATTGCTTAACAAACACATTTCCTATAGACTCATAGGTCAGAAGGGACCAATATGATCATCTAGTCTGACCTCCCGCACAAGGCAGGCCACAAAACCCTACCCATACACATTTATAACAACCCCGAACCCATGACCGAGTTGTTGAAATCCTCAAAAATGAGATTTGAAGACCTCAAGCTGCAGGGAATCCACCAGCAAGCGACCCATGCCCCACGCTGCAGAGGAAGGCGAAAAACCTCCGTGGCCCCTGCCAATCCGCCCCGGAGGAAAATTCCTTCCCGACCCCAAATATGGCGATCAGCTAAACCCTGAGCATGTGGGCAAGACTCACCAGCCAGCACCCAAAAAAGATTTCTCTGCAGTAACTCAGTTCCCATCCCATCCAGCATTCCCACAGACCATTGAGCAGACTTATCTGCCGATAATCCAAAATCAATTGCTCAAATTAAACTATCCCATCATAACATCCCCTCCATATACTTATCAAGCTTAGTCTTAAAGCCAGATAAGTCATTTGCCCCCACTACTTCCCTCGGAAGTCTATTCCAGAACTTCACTCCCCTAATGGTTAGAAACCTTCGTCTAATTTCTAGTCTAAATTTCCTAATATCCAATTTGTACCCATTCGTCCTCGTGCCTATATTAGTACTAAACTTAAACAATTCCTCTCCCTCCCTAACGTTAATCCCCCTGATATATTTATATAGAGCAAGCATATCTATACTCGTGTAGAGAAAGCAGACGATTGGTTCAAAATGAGAATTGTTTTAAAAGCTATTATAAACATCAAGAAACACAAATGTATTTAACTTATATATGACAACCTACATGTAGTCGACAATTCAAAGCTCACCTGACAGCTAATTCCATAAATACGAAGTATAACATCCCAATCCTACAAATATGCACATGGTGTGAGTGGTCCCATTGAGATCAGTGGAACTACTCATGGTAGTAAAGTTAAGCACATGCTTAAGTGTTTGCAGATCAGGGCCAAAAGTGATAAAATCATTCTTACATTAGATTAGAGCAAAAATGATAGGAGCGTATTTTCCGTTTTTCCCTTTTATTTCATATAGATTTGTAAATTATCTTTTGTTAATCTCTTTATTAGGCCGGTTGCTCACTGGAGACCTAATTTTAGACGTCAATGGAGAAAACTTAGTCGGTGTAACCAACGAAAGGTATGTTCATAAAGATGACTAAATGTTTGGAACAATGTTACTGATACTGGTGTTATACAGTCAAAGACCTTGGACCAAATTAAACACTGATTAAAAGAGCATCACTGTGCCGAAGTTCATGGAGTTGCACCTGAGGTTGTATCAGAGCACTCAGACTAGTCATCCTTACATAACATAACTATCATTGAAGTTAATGGGAATTTTGCCTGCGTCAGAGTCAATTAAAGAAATTTCGTGTTGTAGTGTAGGTTATAGAATGTCCATGTAAATTTGTATCAGAACAGTTATTGAGTTAGTATAATATTTAACGTTACTGTAATTATCATGGTATTTGGGTCGATATCAGTTAAAGCAAATGATTTGGTTATATACTGCTAATCATTGGTGCTTCTCGTTCACCCAGGTGGGATAATTAAGGCAGAGAAGTTGCTTGTATTGTTTATGGGGTGTGATACATATGGTCTGAGATGGAAACACAGACCATCGCTATAAAGCTCAAAACAGTGGTAGAGTTAGAATTTATGTTAAAAGTAATCCCCCCGCCCCCCCCCAAAAAAATTAAAACCACTGTAGTACAGATTAAAAAAAAATAAAGCAGAGTTAAATGGTACATAATTAAAATCCAGCTTCTACCCCATTCAAATGTTTTGTGCTATATGATAGCTATATGATAATGGAATGATATATGAAAGGTATATTTCTGAAATAATTTGTCTATTAAGATAAGAATTTGTTCAATTCTCTGCCATTTTAATACATTACTCGCTGTGTAGTCAGTGGATGCAGAGTCCTTGCATTCAAACAGTGAAAATAGGTAAATTTACTTTTTTAATTGTTCGGTTTTTTTTCTCTTCCAGAGCTGTTGACATTTTGCGAATGGCATCAGCGACAAATCACATGTCTCTGCTGATTGTTAGAGATGAAGAAGCAAAGTAAGAGTTAAAAATCTTTAATTTTATATTATATATATAATATCTACTACAACATCCCTCTTTCCCCAAAAAACCCAACACTTTCACTAAAATATGTCATTTGTTAATATACAGGTGTATTACAAATTTGGGATTGGTCATAAAATATCCACAGTGTAATTTATGTTTGTGTTTTGCTTAAACATTTTTATAGCAGAATGTATTTTGTCACAGTATAATACAGAGTTTTTGCATATGCACTTGTAGCACATATGATGCTATGATACCAAGATTCCAATGAAGAATGATGGCAGTGGTGAATTGGAAGTGCACCAATATGTTTTTATATCTGACTTTTAGGGCCACACTGTCCACATTCTGTGAATATATGAAAGTCACACACAAAAGATGTATCCTGCTCACCATGAGTAATCCCCGTTAGTTCTGTGAGATTGGCCACATTAGTAAAGGCTGCAAATTCTGACCCATTTATATTTCACGAACAAGATCTAAATGTCACGTGGTACAACTAGTAATACTATATAAAGTATTTGCTGTCATCATAATCATGATTTCCTGAGTATTTTTTGTCTTTTCATATATATGAGAAGTAGAATTAAAAAGTGTTTTGGGAACTACATTAGTACAACTTTATGTTTTAACTAGCACCAGACATCTAAAAATAAAGCCCTTGCAGTCATCTTTTTTTCAAAATTGGCTTTTCAATCTCTTACTTATGAGCTCTGAAGTAGTTGGGGTAAGTAGGTTAAACTATGCAATGCAGCTGATAGTCCAAAATTCCTACATTATAAGGACAGTTACACTAAAATATCCCTTTAATCTTGTTATCGACAGATAAGCATATAAACCGACACTGGCATAGGAAATGTTGGGATGGAAAGAAGCCAGGAAGCCCATCCAGGTCTTTCCCCCCTTTTGAGTTAGCTCTTTCCTCCTAATATTTATGTAACTATGTTTGAAAATCGTTGTAGAGTTGCTACTGTTGTTACCCTTCCTCGCCTCTTCTATTTATTAACTGCCCTCTATGTAAAGAAGTTCTACCTCAATTCCTTTAGATCCTGGCTTTTCTTAATCTTATGTTTGTGCCCTTTTATTCTTATATTTGACAGTAGTTCAAATGGCTTTGGAGCTTCCATCCTCTCTCTCTTTTCTTCAGACTGTTTTAGATATCTGTCAGGTCCACTCTTAATCTGCTTTTATCCAAAGCATACTGACCTACTTCCTCTAACCTTCTTGAATAATCAAAATCCATGAGCCCCTTTAGTGTTCAGGTAGTTTGTCCCATGAAAAGATCTCCATGAGCTATTCTAAATGTGTCCTCAGTCCCTTAAAGAGACTGATTAATTAACTGAGTTAATTTCCTACTGCTGTATGTATATATTGTATTAAATACTTTATTTATACATAAGTTTTTGTGTCTGTGGCTAGAACCTGTTGATAGATAAGCACCAGTTAAATAAGAATATTTGTATTGTTATTAAGCACTGTGCCAAACTGTGATTTCAGTTACCCCATGTAGTTAATGAAATTATTCTGAAGTTATACTGCTGTAACTGATACCGCAGTCAGGCCACTTATGCTACCTCTACCCTAACTCTATTATATTAGTTTTCTGGTGTTTGTGATTTACAGCCCTTCTAGGTGTACCATCACCCCCTTTTTAAAAAACTTTTACCTTTATTCTTCAGAGAGCAATAATGACTACATTTTACAATCTGATTTTTCTTAAATTAGGCTCTACTCAGTGTTTGAGTAATAGGGATTTTTCTTAATTGAATAAATAATGTCTAATATAGGATTTGCAGGATCATCTTTAACTATATCTTTGCTAATTGATCCAAGAACCATTTCTGAAACTTCCAGAAATGTTTGGAAATACTAATTAGTTGTTTTCTACAAAGCCATAATGTAAATATTTTTAATGAAGAGGATTCGCAGACTTATGAGGTTCATTCTGCAACCAGCTGTATATTCAAATCATTCTTTATTCCTCTCGGGTGAGGGGGAAGAATCCAAAACATACCTGTAGGCCTATAACACTGACCATAGGAACTATATGAATCTTAGAATCTAATACCCAGGAATTTATTTATGAAGTTTCCAAAGAGGAAAGGAGCCACACAAAGATGAAGCTGTGGATTGAGCCAGAAGGGTAGATTTTGGCAGTTGACTCTAAAAAAGATTTGGGGGTCTTGGTGAATAATCAACTGACCAACACTTCCCAGTGTAATGTTGTGTCCAAAAGGGCTAATGCATAAACAAGGCATCTCGAGTAGGAATAAAGAAGTCACTTCACCTCTTTATTTGGCACTGGTGTGACTGCTGCTGGAATACTGTGTCCAGTTCTGCTGTCCACAATTCAAGAAGGATGTTGATAAATTGGAGAGGGTTCAGAGAAAAGCTACAAGTATGACTTAAGGATTAGTTAAAAACATGCCTTATAGTGATAGACTCAACAAACTCACTCTGTTAAAGAAAAGGTTTAAAGGGGTAACTTGGTTACAGTCTATAAGAAGCTACATGGGGAACAAATATTTGATAATGGGCTTTTCGGTCTATCAGGGAAAGGCGTAACATAATTGGATCCAATGGCTGGAAGTATTCAGATGGGAAATAAGGCGTAAACCTTTAACAGTGAGCGTTCTAACCATTGGAACAATGGCTTATCATGGATTCTCCATCACTGGCAATTTTTAAATCAAGATTAGATGTGTTTCTAAAAGATGTGCTCTAGGAATTATTGTGAGGAAGTTCTAAGGTCTGTGTTATACAGGAGGTCGGACTAGATGATCACAGTGGTTCATTCTTGCCGTGGAATTTATGAATCTATGAATTGCGGGCCAGGGTTCAGAGATGGCTCAGGGGGTTAGGTAGTTAAGTGCAACTCAGTCTATTTAGGCCCCGCACCTTTAAAGAAAGGTATGCTTCTCCTACAAGAGAGAGGTAAATTGGTTGTGCTGACAGGAAACCAGGACAGAGAGCTCTGGGGAAATATAAGATCTATCTTGTGTGGTTTCTACTTTCCAAAATATTTTTGCATCTCCTGCTTGTATGGCTCCATGGAACAAAAGCAGCTGGAGGCTGTTAGAAAACTGGTGTCAGTTTGAATCCTGAAACCTTTACAACCAATTTCTACTGAGTGATGGTGAATATGTGATTAAATCTGTGCCTCTGTTTTCTTTCTTTATGGTGCACAACAGCCGTGAAACAAGGCCATAGAAGGATTTCTGATGCTATGTAAATTCTAGATTTAAAGAAGGCTCTATCACACTTTAGTTCCAAATGCAATGTCAACTCTCCCTCTAGTGTTTTCATGCTTTGCTGGGCTGTGTAAGCTATTTATTAAATTAGACAACTACTCACTGAAAAAGACATTCAGTTCCTAATAAAATATTGTAGAAAACTGCTACCTTTCTTGTAGTGTTTTTTATACAAATTGCGTCTCACCATACTCTACAGAGTTAATTCAGTTGCAGAGATTAAAAAAAAATTTTTTTGCAGGAGAAAGAAACTAAAAAACGGTGTGCAAGGAAGAAAGAGATACACTGCTAATATTTGGAATCTGAGGAAGGGATAAAAAATATCTGCCTAGCACAGGAGCTGTTGTGTTAAAGGCTCTTTCTCCATTGATAGCAAAGTTGAGTGGTGGGTAGAGAAGAAACGAGTGCTAGACAAGCAGACAGAAAAGTAATGTGAGATGTGATTCCTGAGTGGTGGCAGAAGGAGTCCACAGAAGGTTTTGAAATTAACCAAGGCAATTATAACTGGATCCTGAAACAAATGGGGAACCAGTGAGTCTTTTGACCACTTGGGTGAAGTGGCTGTGCTGGTTTGGACATGTTAGAAGGTGGTCAGAAGTGGAAAAAGCAGCACTATTCTTTCTCTATCAGCTTGCTCTGCTATGAGAGGCTTGTTGCTGGAGGGTTCCCTTCCATTCTTGTTTTAAAACAGGATACATAGCAATGCTTGTCCTTATACAGTAGAATCTCAGAGTTCTGAACACCAGTGTTACAAACTGACCAGCAAAAACACACTTCATTTGGAACTGGAAGTACACAATCAGGCAGCAACAGAGACAAAAAAACACCCTCCAAAATAAACGCAAATACAGAACAGTGCTGTGTTTAAATGTAAACTATTAAAAAGAATAAAGGGAAAGCTTAAAAAAAAGATTTGACAAGGTAAGGAAACGTTCTGAACTTGTTGCATTTAAATTAAGATCGTTAAAAGCAGCATTTTTCTTCCGCATAGAAAAGTTTTAAAACTATTAAGTCAATGGTCAGTTGTAAAGTTTTGAAAGAACGACCGTAATTACAGGTTCTTCTGTATATGAGAAGAGAAGCAAATTGTAAATGTTAATTGTTAGCGGCTATCTTTCCTCTTTTGATTAGTGTTTTCAAATAAAATTACCAAAATCTTACTCAAAAACCTATAAAAAATTATTTTGTAAACTGTAATCAAATGTATAGGGTTACTACAAAAAGAGAGAAGAAATGGAGACTCTCCATTATGCAAAATTTCTTTTCCCTCATCACTACTGCAATCTGGAATTAAAGAAAAGTAAAGTCTGGAATAAATTGGAATAGAAACTCTGGGATTTAATCTGATTTTATGGAGGTGTAAATCAGAGTAACTCTAATGAAGTCAGTCACGCTGGTGTAAAACTTATGAAGATGCGGTCAGAGTCAGGCCCACTGTTCCTAAATATTTGCAATTCAAGTAAGTCAGCTGATACTTAAAACAAATGCAGAAAATAGACAGTCACATTTCAAAGAAGTACTTGATCAGACAAAACGTTGAGAGGAACAATTAGAAAAGCTAATATGAGCTCAGTGTCTTTTCCTGTGGAGCAAGCAAGAAAGGGCTATCTTTATAATGAAAAATTCCTAAATAGATATGAGAGAATGCAGATGTATAAATCCTATGAATGAAATCTGATTTATTATTCTATAGGAAAAACAGAAACGCGTTCTAGGTGCTTTTCATCCTTCTGTTATATATCAAATATTGTGTGTCAGAATTAGTAATAAAGCTAGAAGAGAGACTTTCTACCCCTATGCTATGCATAGAATTTCTGTTTAGTGAATGACTCCTCTTGGAATCAACCAACACCAGATGGGTCGCTGTTGAGTCTCTTCAGAGACACTTGTAATCCGGGGTGAACAGAGCTAGTAATTAACTCTGAACCTTGTGGTAACCAACCCATCTTATTTATAGACTGTCATCAGCCTCTGTGCGTATCCTTCAATATTGTGCTACTCTTTCGCTTATCTATTCTCAGGCTACATCTATACTGACGGCGGCAAATTCGCTGCCGTCAGATCGCTGTCTCTGGATCGACTCAGCGGTCTGTAGACCCGCTCAGTCGATCCAGAAATCGACGGAGGAAAACCACCTCTGTAAGTGGTGCAGCGCGGTGTGGACGGCGCACGGAACAGATGCAGTGAAGTCGACGGGAGATAAGCAAGTGATGTAAAAATCTTGCGTATCTCCCGTCAACTGCCGTCGAATCCGGAAGGTAAGTGTAGACCGGCCATTAGTGTTTTTATATCTGACGAAAACATCATTTTTCATCTGGTGTTGAGCCATCTGACCTTTATTACCTTCTTGTCTGGGGAAATTGGGTGTTTGAAGGAAAATGTGAGAGAGACCTTCTAAACAAATAGCACTCCTACATGGTCCAAAGTGTGCATTTGGAACTGAAATAAAATACATAAAAAACAAAGGTATTTTTTTATTATCATAGGAAAGAATTTCTAGACCTGATGGATAAGTATGGATCAGGCAGTAACACAGGCTCTGCAAGATGTTCACCAACACAACTGCTAGCTGGTGAGGCACTGAATATTTCTACATTTTGCACTATAAGAAAGTAGTATTTGGATGCTTGATTGCCTGAAATAATGTTGGAAAGCACTGTGGTCATCCTTGAATGAAAGGCAAACGGGCACGTCAAAGATTTAGTGGGGGGAGTGGGATGGAGAGTATGCATTAGTGAGTAGAACAGTTGACTAGGAGTCCAGCAGGATTCCATGTTCATTCATGACTCAATCATTAACTCACTTTGTTATCTTGGGCAAGTCACCTAACTTCTCCATGTCCATATCCCCGTCTGTATTGTTTCACCTGCCTTAAAGGGTTTTAATTAATGAATGGTTTATAAAATGTTATGAAATTCTCTGACGAAAGGTGTCTTCGCACTGCAAAGCGTTGATACTTGAGAGGTTGTAGCTCTGCACATTCCATGTGGGGTTGCTGCATTAGTAAGGATGATCTATATACTGCACCAACTTTCTTTTTTAAGACGAGTACATATAAGATTATTTTGCTTCACTCTTTTCCTTTGAAGGGCCAATCTTCTTCACATGCCAGCAAGTGATGTATGTTTCTGAAAACCCGAGTGCTTGACTTAGCTCCCACTCTGAAATTGTGTAGCCTCAGGCTTCCCTCTGGGTTGGTTTACCCTTTTTGACAAAAGCTTTTATTGGCTCCTCTCTAAGGCTAGAAGGAAGTAAGGACTGGGAAAGTGGGGTGAAACACCAGAGCTGTTGATTTGGGATTGTGATGGGTGTGTGTGTGAGAGAGAAATCTAGTACTGCAAGGATAAGTTATTTTCAGCAGCTGATGTATCTGCTCTCAGTTCCAGCATCCTATTGTTCTGATTTTTCAAATCAAATGCAGATGTTATAAAATGAACCCAGGTGCTAAACATTAACGTTCTAGAGCCAAAAGGAGGAGGTTAGATCACACTCATTCTCTCCCGGGAGTGGGTTTAGAGCTTTTCCATCTTTTCCTATTATCCAGAAGGCTGGACATGGCTGATTGCAAGACCGCCAAAATGCTGGATCTTGTGACAAGCTGGATATTGGACAGAAGCCTGAAATGCATGGGAAAACACTTAATACCAGAGACACTTATTATATTCAATATCAAAATTTATAATAAAACACTTTGTCATAATGATTCAGTTTACCTGAACTAGAACAGTTTATTAGTTTGGGTTCATGTGGTCCTCTTCCTGACATGTACTGAACTATTTGCCTGATCAAGACCTGCAGAAGTTGGTGCTATTTGTCTATGAAAAACTTTGTCTTCTCTGAATGTGGTTTTTATTTCTCTTTTCTCACTATTTCTTTCTTTTGAGGAAAACTTGTTGACAGCCTTTCTTCTGGATCCTCCTCACGGTCACAAAGTCCTCAGCTTCTGAGTCCAAAGGATATTGTCATCAGCTACAATGGAAATAATTCTGTTACCACAACACCCCCACTACTCTCAAAGTAATTTCTGAACCTGACTGCAGCTCTCTTCTCTGAACTCCCTTGATCAAAAGCATTTGTGTTTGGGTGCTTATGAATATTTTGGGTGGCGCTCACCTGGACACAGACAGGCTACAAAGATTCTACTTTTAAAAATCATATTACTAATAACACTGTTTATTGTTAAAACTGAAAGAATTTTTAAAACTAATTTAGTTTGTCAATTTTGTGCTATTTGTTTTCTTTTGTGTTTGCTTGTTTTGGTGAAGTTAGGCTGATTGGGTTACGATTATTTCTAAACAGCTCCTAGTTAGTTTTTCCTTCTGGTTCACAAATACTAGCACATTGCCATAAAGCTTGGGTTGCAAACACTGCAAGAGAGCTTTCAGTCAAATAATAATTTTTGAAAAAGCTAAAAGAGAGATGTTAAAATATATTTGTTGCCTATTCAGTTAGTCACTAGAAGCCAGAAGGGTGGATGTGGCACACTAGCCCTAAATTCACATGCTCATCATCTTTGAAAGTCAGGACACATTTATTTTGCTGCTTCACTTTAGTTATCCAAGTTTGAACATTGGGGCCAACTCATCCAAGGTCATACTGCAAGTCAGTGGCAGAACCGGGACTAGAATCCAGGAGTTCTAATTCCTAGCATTCTGCTGTAACAACTTTTTGAAACCAGGTCAATCTTTTACATATGACTTTTATAAACAGTTTCATAAAAATGCTTGTTTTCAACTGAGGCTGTTGAAAAATAAGTTGACCAAGTTTCTGGAGAACAGTAAGCAGTAAAAATGGTGTAACAGTTTCGTGGGAGGGTGTGACAGTAACTCCTCCTGTCAGTTTTGGGGATTAGTTCTGTCAGGCTAATGCTCCTTCCAGTGGTTGCACTCTATTTCTCTCTCTCTCTCAGTCCACAGCCAGCCCCTCTCTCACTCCTGGAGTTCCTGCTTCCTCTTTGTGACTTAGTCCTCTGGCCAGGTCACTCAGCATGTTTCCCCCTTCCGAAGCATCAGAGCCTTCCAGCATGAGCTGTCCCAGGCACTTCCCAGTGTGTGCCACTTCCCAGTGACTGATAGGGGAACCTGGGCCCACCTTCTTCTCCAGGTTCCAGCTCAGAGGCCCTCTCAGCAGCTGCCAAGTCTGCTCTATCTCACAGCTTGCTGCTTTTCCCTTGAGCTTCCCTACCTTCCTGGCTCTCCCCCCCTTTCTGGGTTTGCCAGCGCAAACTCCCTCCTCCGACGGAATAACTGTAGCCTACTCTCTGCTCCCAACCACAACTCCTTTCTCTCAGAGAGTGACTGTAGACTATCTCTCTGCAGCCCTCTTTCTACTCTCAGCTCCTGGACTTTATATAGGCCCCTCCTTTTCCTGTCCAGCAGAGCCTCGTGTCTAGGGGCTGGTTTACACTAGAGAGTTTTGTCACCAAAACAGTGGAGGTGTACAGGCTAAAATGCTTTTCCCACCGATGTAACTCTTCTGCTATGCTGGCATAATAAAACCACCTCAACAAGAGGTCTAGGGCTTATGTTGGCTTAGTTAGGGCAACAGTGTCAACGTAGACACTGCGTCCCTTACATTGGCTGTGGGGCTGTTATTCTTGTGAAATTGACAAGAAAGCTCCCCTGACACCTGAACATCTGGTCTCTGTTCCCGGCTGGGAGTGGGGCAAGAAGCCCAAGCGCTTCTCCACCTACTTCTCACCTGGAGCCAGGGCAGCCTTGTCAACTTCATGGCTGAGCTGTGAAATTGATGAAGCTGCCTGGTTTCCCACAAGAAGGGGCAGGAAGTTGGGACAGCTGGACCCCACTCTGCAGAGGCAGAAAGACCTGGGCAGCTTCCCTCTGAAAACGGGGAGGGTGGAAGCCTTGGGAGGCTTCCCCCAGCTCTTGGGGGGGGAATGGGGAAGGGATAAGCCCGAGGCTGGCTTCTGGTGGGGAATGGGAAGTGGAGGAGGGAAGGCAGGCCATCGGGAGCCTCTGTGGGTCCCAGCAGGGAACTGAGAGACCAGGCTGTCAGCTCTCCACACTTCCCCTGTTAGATCGGTGGAAGTACTCCTGGTGAGGACACACTCTACCGACCCAAGGAGGGGAGTCCGGACGTCAGCTGCTGCAGTAGTTACTGTGGTGACTGTAAATTGACCTATGTTAGGTCGTTTTATTTTTCTAGTGTAGACAACGCCTAATTAATCTCTGCTCCTTGGCTGCTCCAGGTGCAGCCCAGGCAGCTAATTGGCCTACCTAGCCACCTTAACCCCTTCAGGCCTTGTGTGGGGTGGACACCTCATCACAGGGGAAAATCTTTACAGAGAATGAACACAAAGCAGGACAGCCTTGGAGTTAGATTTATACAAAAACACAAAATACTGTCATTTAAAGTGATTTTAGAAAAAGAAAGGTGACACTTGAAACTTTCCAGACAAATGCATTTTTATGATTACTTTCAGATCCCTAGAAATACAGTTGTGTGCATAATGAGAGTAGCAAATTAGATACACTTTAGCTCTAGTTATATATAGCACTGCTTTAATGCTTAGTTTAACTTGTTTTTCTACTTGTAGTTGCTGAATTAGAATTGAAATCAGTAATTTTGTATCGAGTAGAATGTGGACTCTTGAGTCTTCCAATTAAACGTCAGCCATTTATGTTGAGCTAAGTGTTGCAAAACAAGTGAAAACAACAAAGGGAATATTGTACGTGGGGTTTCATTCTGCTTTTTTCACGCTCCACAGACTGTATAACTGACCTTTTAATACTAATTTTCTTCTCCTCTTCCCCCCACCCCACCCCCCAGTGATAGTGTGTTTCAGATTATCACTGTTTCCAAGGAAACAGGCATAGGCTTGAACATTGTGGGCGGAATTAACAGAAATGAAGGCCCCTTGGTGTACATTCAAGAAGTTATCCCTGGAGGTGACTGTCATAAGGTAGATATTATCAAGACCTCTTTTATTCATACTTCCTTCTCATGCAGCTCCTTTTCTCTTCATTTACTACCAACCTCAGTATAAATGCTGTCCAATATCAAGACTGATTTACTTTGACTTGCTAAGCTAGCAGTAAGCCAGATCTAAGAAACAGTGTTCTGTTAGGCAGCACTAGACTTTTTTTACACAGTAGCATCACCTTCAGTAAAGGATTCTTTCAATGGTCAAATCTGGCTTTGTATTGACTATTTTGTACTGGAAGGAGGAGACAAGTATGCATGGGTATCCTCTTTCCTTCTCCTCCTCCAGTGCATCCATGTGGCAGTCAGAAGGCTTACAAGGCACTCAGGAGAAAACTAGGAAAGAGATCCAGTTGTTACTTCTGCTGGTATGCCACAGCTGGCCCAGGGTTATAGGATTGGGGCTGGCTGGTGCCAAGGTAAATGTTAGGGCTGGCTGGTGGTCTGGATCCCAGCCAGCTACGTACTAGTTGGGAGCATATGCTTGATCCTCTATAAAGAAACTTAGTGGACACAGGCACAAAATTCTGCTTTTTTCCTTTTCTCCCATTTCCAGTGCAATTTTATATCAGCAGAATGATCCTTTAAACCATCCTGCACTTACCATCATTCTGGCTGATCGCCATTGTTAATGAGCTAACGTATGAAGTAGACAGGAATCATTATCCACATCTTCTACATGAGAAGGCTGAGGCACAGAGAAGTTGCAATTTGCTCAGCCAAGATCACGCAACAAGCATGTGGCAGAGCGGGGATTAGAGCTCCTATCTCCTGTTGTTCTCCTTGATCATGAAACCGATCAGTTTTCCAAGAGTTGAGACTCAAATTGGGACACCTACAGTCTTAAAGCAATAGCTATTGCCAGACCAAAATGAAGGGAACAACTTACAGGCCGAATCATTGAGTTACGTTAATCCTGTTCTAGGTGGAAGTGACTTTGTGCATACTGTACCTTGCATCATTGAAATATTTAATGGACAAATAGGACTAATAAGACACACATTTCAGAGTTTTCAGAGCTACATTTTCTAAACAGAGCCTCTCTTTTTGAACCTACAGCTATTTATAAGTGTGACATGGGTCATTTTAGAGACAAGGAGGGTGAGGTAATATCTTTTATTGGCCCAGCTTCTGTTGGTGGGAGAGACAAACTTTCACGCTTACACAGAACTCTTCTTCAGGTTTGAGAAGTTTACTTCTGGTCATACTACAGAGTTAGGTCAATGCAAGGCAGCTTACGTTGACCTAACTATGGAAACATCTCCACTTAAATTTTGCTCCCACTGACATAACTGTCCCACTACACCTACTTAATAACTTCACCTCCACAAATGGCGTAGAGTCAAGCTTGATATAGTTAGGTCAACGCAGTGTCAATGTAGACATTATGTTGCTTTTGTCAGCTGTTACTGGCTTTCAGGAGCTGTCCCACAATACCTCACACTGACAGTACAGTTGATACAAGCATTCCTGGTGAAGATGTGCACCGCCTACACAAGGAGCACAGTGTAGATACACACAAGCAGTAATTGCTGCTGCTGTATGCCAACTTAAGTTAGGTCGCCTTATTTTGTAGTGTAGACATGACCCTAAACAGAGTATCACAGCTAAATACCAAGTAGAACAAATTGTTTAGCATAAGTACTTAACACATATTTCAAGGGACCATTCAAGGTAAACACCCCTCCAGTCATAGGGAGAAATGAAATCTGAGGGGCAGCAGCTGGGCGAGGAGGATTTTTATTGGGTCATAGATTGTTGTAATAAGCTGTAAATCCAGTGTCTTTGTTCAATCTGTTATTTTTAGTGTCTAGCAAAGTTAGGAATTTAAGTTCCTGGGCTTGTCTTTTGACAGTGTTGTGCCAGTTTCCTTTCAGGATGAGGACTGATTAAGTTTCTCAGACCAGAAGAATTCTGTGTATGCTTGAAAACTTGATTCTCTCACTAACAGAAGCTGGTTCAGTAAAATATACTACTTCACCCACCTTGTCTCTCTAATATCCTGGCATTGACATAGCTACAAAAATACTTGATACAATAGTAGGTCATTTTGACATGTAAATATTGATTGTGTGTGCAAAGCAAAGGCATGAACGCTTAATGACGTTAATTGCATCTGCAATGATTTGTGCCCACAGAATTCTCCCGTGGCTATTTGTGACCACAGATTTGGAGGTACAGGCAGCGAGGGCAAGTTAAGGCCAGGCTGCAGGTCAGGGAAAAAATTGGAATGCTACCTGAAAACTGCTTCTTCATAATTAACAGTGATTCTTCTTTTTATTCAATCTTATTTTGTTATAGCTACCGAAAACTTTTTAATGGTCTTAACCTGTGTAATTTAGTGCCTATTCCTTCACAGTTCTGGTCAGTGGGAGCAAGACTGGGTTATTTATTTTCAAACTGTTCTGTAGCACTAATACAGTTCAAACACTCAAAATCTGAGGCAATATTTAAATCCTAATCGTCTTGAAATGTCTGTTTAAAATTCAAAATGTGATGTTTGCCATCTGAGCCACCAGAGGGCAGCATTGTAGTTGGCATTTTTATACACTAGAGGCAACTAAAAAGCAGGCAGTTTTTTCTTGTTTGTCAAAAACAAACATTAAACAATGAAACATAAGTTATAAATTCATAGTGTTCAAGCAGCTAAAATGTAAGTATATGAGTTTATAAATTTTTATATGTTTGTTCCTTCTCAGGCCAGCATATTTAGGTTTACCAATGAATGATATTTTCCAAAATTATATTTTCTCTGGATTTTTTTTATGAAATATGGAAAAAAAATGAAGGAAAATAGAATATTGTATTTCAGATCTTCCAAATTTTCCATGCGATTAATTATGAGTTCAGAAACACATGTGCATTTTGAGTGTGTGTATTTTTGTGCTGTATATTGGTGAAATACGGCAATTTTAAAATCTATAACCAGAAACAAGAAAAAAAGTATGACTTAATATGTAGGTTGAGATCAGTCTGATTCAGGAGTTGCCTGAAAAGTTCCTTGTATAGCCCTGGAGGTTGATTTCTTCAAATACAAATTAATGCAGCTCAGAAATGGATTAAGTGGTAGAGAAACTTCCTATAGGCAGCTAGGTCAGTAAATCTTGCTAGAAAAAACGTTGTTTGTGTTTCTTTTTTATAGCAAGTTCATTTCTGGTATAATGCCATTGACATCTGTCTGACCTTCTTAGAGTTTTTACACTGACTCCCATCACTGTAGAAACTGAATAATTTCAACTGAATTTCAATTCAGCGATGAATTCTTTATCAGCAATATTTCTATGATTTATGTTTTACAAATGTTGAATTCCTTTAACACCTATGATAGACATGTGCTCATTCCATATTTGAGAACCTTGTTGTGAATGTCCAAGTTACTGGACTGCGACATAATCTATGTCTGCAGAATACGGTACCTGCCGTGTTGGGGCCCTAATCCTGTTCCATTCATTCAGAGCAGTCTGCCTGCATGAGAGCCATGTTCATGTCAGTGGGATTCTGGCTCAACATAAGGAGTCTACTCACAGTGAGAAAAATTGCAGGATTGGGCCATAGATTGGTTGAAGGCAATTTAATTCTAGTATGTCATGAAGAAGTGCTAACCAATCAACTGGACTTCAGTATTGAGAAGTCAGAGTACATAGCCATTTTCTTATTTATTTCAATGATAAGTGAAAGGCTAAACAAGTGACTGATTGAGGTTCTCGTGCTCACGAATACCAGAGATACAGTGGCAATGTTATCATTTGCCTAACTTACATGATAGCAAAGCAAAAACAAAGAGCCTGTAGCACAGATACAAAAATAGGACAGAATGGGATAGTCGTCTTCTCTCGTAACTGAAAAAGAAAAACAATATCAAAATGGAACAGCTAGGCCAAGTGAGCTATGCTTGAGATTCCTGCAGGACAGGACAAGAAATAATGGGCTTAAATTGCAAGGGTGATGTAGACATTAGACATTACGAAAAGCTTCCTAATTGTAAAGGTTTTAAGCATAGGAACAAATTATGTAGGGAGGTTGTGGAATCTCTGTTATTGGAAGTTTTTAATAACAGGTTAGACAAAGACCTATCAGGGATGGTCAGTTAACATTTAGTCCTGGCCCACTGCAGGGGACTGGACTAGATTACTTCCAATCCTACATTTCTATGAATCTGTGATTGTCAGGCAATTAACAATAAAATGATGACAAACAATTTTAAAAAATGAATATGGAGTAGTTGGGGGGTTGGAAAAATTGGTCATCATATTTTTCCCTTAAAGCCGTTATAATAGTTAGTCTGATGCCATGTAGTGCATCCATAGTTTTTCTGCATGGTAATAATTTGTGAATGTTCAATACTGATTTATAGAACCAAATTGTTGAATGTAGTATTGATGATTGTTTCTTGGTGCCTTTCGAAATCTAGCATATTTAACACTTTCCTTCGTTGTGTAGTTATTCTACTAAACAGCAGCATAAAAGATGTATATTACTAATGGAAACTACTAACTCACAGATTAAATTTCTTGATCCAGGCAAAAAGTTTGACCAACGTTGGCTCTTTCTTAAGTTCGTGAATTCAAAAATACATAATAAACTGTTGCAATTAGAAAGTTCTTTCAGTTGCATCTTCATTAACAATCAATACTAAATGCCGCACTTGGATTCTTTATTGTTACTGATTAGGATGGACGACTGAAACCTGGAGACCAGCTTGTATCCATAAACAAGGAATCAATGATTGGCGTCTCCTATGAAGAAGCAAAAAGTATAATAAACAGAACAAAGCTGAGGTAACTATTTTATAATAACAGCTGAACCCCCAAAATGATGTCTTGTACAAGATTTCTTTGAGTAGTTAGAAACATTTTGTCAAACATGTTTGAAGTAAGGAGAAGACAAGTTCATGCCTCTGAAATATTAAATACTCATGTTACCATAAAAATGCTCAAATATGTTACTAATCAAAGTGATGCAAAATTGTTATGAAAATTTACCAGCTCAGTTACAGAATCTATTCACCTGTCCTTGACCGTCATACCTTTTGATAGTGGGAAATGAAATAAAGCTGTGTGTCAAAATATGCTCACCAAAGAATTTTGCATGGCTCCTTTATCATTTTATGAATAGTGTTGGATATAACACATGAAAACATTTATTTTTAAATTTAGACCTGAATCTACCTGGGAAATTGCTTTTATCAGACAAAGAGTTTTCCCCAGTTACTCAGAAAATCCTCAAAGCCCTTGCAGTCTCTTGACATCTTCTACTGGAAGTGGACAGCAACAGACACTACTAGCATTAAATCTTCTTTCACCTCCTAATGAGAAACCTGCTCTAAAGGTGTCCACACCCAACACTGTGAGTACAGTCTCCTTGTTTTAGGACAAGCCAAGTAAGAAATTAATTTTCTAAATTAGAAAAATCCTATTGCAATTTTTTTCCATATTTCACTGTTAAATTAATGGTTTACCATTATAATAAGTAAATGATTGGACCCCTCCTCAAAACATGCATTTTTCTGCAGTATCAGGAGCATTCTAGGAGATGTGTAAGATCTCTGTAGAATCAACAGTACTAGGCAGTGGAATGGGAATTTTAACTGAAATCATTAGCTGATTGGTCATGTCACCTCTCAATTAAATCTTAATTGTGATCCTAGGTAGTCAAATTCTTCTTTTAAACAAATAAATATCTAGCTATTTCCATTTTGTATTTCAGATATGGAGGGGATTTTGAATATTGGTAAAGAGTGAATTATTTAAAAAAAAAATTTTTTTACAGTGCTTATTACTATAGCATTGGGATTTATGTACAATTTAAGCTGAAAAATAAGAATTACATGAAACCATCTAAACTTGTTGACATTAGAAAATGCTATCCTTTTTGTCAGGCTAAAATCAAACAGGAAATGAGCTCCTTACGCTCCACCAAAATAAAGCTGATAAAAACTAAACCAGATAAAAATGCCTTTAATGTAGTGCAACTCTTGCTAGATTTGGGTTCCGGCAGACCTCGGGGGAGGGGGGGGGCGCGGCGCGCAAATTCCATAGTTGGATAGACCATGAAGACTGAACTCTAGAGGTGTTCTATCCAGAACAGGCTGGAACACGTGGTGTGAGAAAGCTTGCAGTGACACTGATAGGCTTGGAGACCAGATGAAAGACAGTCACTTTTGCAGCTTTCACTAGCACTAAAATTCAGGTGCAGAAAACAAGACCTGTGAAACAACCAGAGCAAGTGTTTCAATATTATAGAAGTTTTTTCTAATATGTTACATGATTTACAATATACTGCATCCTATTAAATATGTGGCAATGGGGCCCTCTCTTCTGTTTCAGCACTAGGCTTGACACTTTTATACAAACCTCATCAGTAATCATCCATAATATTTTTTTAAATAAAATGTCTCATTTATAGACTCTCTATTAAAATGCCTACATATTAGAAATCACATATGCTTTCTGAATTGAACAATAACTCTTTAAAAGCCATAAAATCATCAGTGTGGGCTATGCCTCAGATAGAGCATGTTTACATTGGCTTGGGTTACTGTATAAAGAGAATCATATAAAAAGTGCTCTGTAGCGCTTAGACACAATGGGTATACCACAGTAGCCTTTATATTCAGAATGTCATTGCTTTTTATGGTGTCTGCAAGAGTTTAAATGTAACATAGGTTTTTGGTTTCAGTGGTCTTCCGGTATTGCTTTAATCTATCCAGCCACCCATTTTTTTTTAAAAAGGTTAACAAGTCTGGTCTTTGACCTACTTTAGCAAATGTCATTTCATGACTTGTGATTTTCTTTCATAGATGAAAACTGGATTCAAGAAGAGAGAACAATCTCTAATTATTTCTGCAGACAGCAGCCCTACCGATGTGTCTGCTACTGGTAAATGGTTATTTAATTCTTTTTTCCTCTTATTTTTTTTTGCAAATTACCCTTCCACAGAAAGTAGTACACAATATGACTTACTGGGCTTTATGGAAAGGTATGTGGGCCATTTTTCTAGCAGTGAATAAAAGGCTAAAATGAATGGATTTTCTAACAATCCCTGTCAAATGTAACTTGTGTAAGACAGTTTCTTGGACAAATAGTTGAAACTAAACAAAGATAAGGTTTGCAGTACAGCAGTAGTAATCAACAGATGCAGTTGAAACCAGATAATGAAGACTCGTATATAAATCAAGATTAGGTTGCCATAGAAACAGTGCTTTCTCGGTTTGATAAAATACTGTAGAAGTATATTGCATGTATTTCTTTTAAAGAGGGCAGATTTTTTTTTAAATTTAGGAACAGAAATAACTGTTAAAGTGGCTTGTTCTTTCAGTTACATAGAGAGGTTATAATTAGAAACTATTTTTTACTTAAAACACTGCTGTGGAATTTTATTTATTTATTTGAGAGCCATAATGTTTAAATAAAGGTGATAATCATACTGATCATATCTCTGGAATATATTTTAGAGGTGCTGACACTCAATTCACAAGAAGGGGGAAGGAAAAAAACCAATTCTGATCTTTCACACCAACCAGATCTGACTTGACAGTGATAAAATTCCTCAATGAGCTGATTTGTATTGTGTTTATAAACAATGAAAATGCACAGGCGTAACATACACGATTACATTGGTGTTCAGTATGCTAGGCTAATGGTTGTGCTCTGTACTGCTGTGCAGTATACCTGAGCCCTTTTACCACTCATTTGCTACAAATGGGGACAGTGTGTTCATTACGTATACCTCTCTGATTGATGAGTCCACCTGACCAAGAACTACGGTCTGATGTGTCAAGAGAGGAAGGAACCAACACAAATGACCAAATTCATTCCTAGTGTCACTCCACTGACATTACCTAAATTGCACTAGAGATTAATGTGGCCCATAATAGATACCCTAATTCCATATGAAGCAGTTTTACTGGGATCCTCAACAACTTTGCATAAGTAGAGACATTCTGTAGGCGGTTAACTGGTTGGTTATCAACTTTCAGAACTGGAGAGTTGACAGTATTTCATACAGCTTGAGTTAAATAATCAGACATCTCTATTGTACTGCCCATGAAAACTACAATGACTAGATTAGGTCAGAAGCATTATAAGACATAGGTTCCCCTGACCTACCGTTTAGGGCTTTTCCTTTGGTTAAAAGGATGGGGTACAGCTCTGGGGTACATGAGAGCTGAGCTATTACCATTTTTCTTTTCCAGACCCAGGCCTCTCAAACCAATGTATTTTTTAAATGAGGGATCTATGCGAGAGACAAAACACAGAGGTTAGGGGCTTAATAGGTATGAAAATATCCCCCTTCTTTCCCCGCTCAAATGGTGGGGAGATGTATCCATTTTGGACACAGTTAAAGATTTTGGACATTTGTGGTATAACAAACCTAGGGGTCATCTTCCTCCTACCCCATTTGTGTACTATGGAAAAAAGGTAGCCATCCCAAGGGGTTGGTTTAGTGAGCATAATGAGTAATTATTGGTCTAAGTACCCATTCTTCAGGATTGACCTATGCAATTTAGTTGTACCCATGTTGGTCCTGGGGTACTAGAGAGAGAAGGTGGGTGAAATAATATCTTTTATTGGACCAACTTTTGTTGGTGACAGAGATAAGCTTTCGAGCTTATAAAAAGAGTCTTTAGTTGTTCTGAAGAACAACTCTGTATAAACTTGAAAGCTTTTCCTCACACCAACAGAAGTTGGTCCAACAGAAGATATTACCTCACTCACCTGTCTTTCTATCATGCAGCTTAGTCAGGGCCAGATTCTCAGCTGGTGAAATTTCATTGGCTTCAGTCCACTGATAGAATTGAATTAATTGGATTAAATCCGATGAAGTCAGTGAATCTACCTCTGAGAATCTGAGACCTCAGCTTTGGACATTTATTCCTGTGTCTTCACCACAAAAACGTCATTTGCCAAGATCAGTCCCAGTGGGAGCGGATTCCCAGTGGTATTTAAAAAGACACGAACAAGGTCACACTGTATTACCAAGCATAAACTATACTACCCCTATTCTATCTCTGGATTTCCTTCTTTCTATGCTCATTTGACAACGTCCTTGACTGGAACTGCTACTTCTGTGATACACCTCTTCTTCAAGGCTAATGTGTGATAAAGAAATAGCTCTTGGCTCAAAAATTGCTGTGATTAAGAAAAATCCGCATAAGTTTGAGATGTGCTTGAAAGAATTCATGCATAAAACCCATGATCCAGTATTTTTGTGAGCTTAGTATCACACACTGCCTTTAGTGGAGCTATGCCGATTTACTCCAGCTGAGGATGTAGCCTGCTCCCTTCAGAATTTAATATAGCGTGCTAACGTTGTTATTGTTACAGGTTTCCAAAAAGATGTTTTGTTTTACATTCTGGGCACATATAGAGAATGTAAATTAGTTTGAGCTTGGAAACAGATGTTTTGTGAATTACGAAATCCAGTTTTGTTTTGTTTTTTGTTTTGTAAGTGGTTCCTTCTATTCTGTGTTTTGGAGATGGTCCTAAGCTGCAGAGAACTGACATTTTCAGATGCAAGTTTTGGTTTGAGCCCATCTCAGTCTCCTCCTTGATGAAAAAATAAAATAGGATTTAAGAACTAATTAAGAACACTGTAGTTAATATGTGTGTTCCTCAGAATTTCAGCCTTTTA
The DNA here is from genome assembly GCA_007922155.1 of Mesoclemmys tuberculata. Taxonomy (NCBI): domain Eukaryota; kingdom Metazoa; phylum Chordata; order Testudines; family Chelidae; genus Mesoclemmys; species Mesoclemmys tuberculata. The sequence continues at coordinate 14,316,708 of ML675637.1, forward strand.
ATAAGAAGTGTTTTGGATGTCTTTCTAAATGAAGGAGTGTAATAATTTAACATTGATTCGTCTATCCACAGCATGTCCCTCTTTGTACCAGGCCCTCTACAGAAACTCAGCCAGTGGATTTTTTTGTTTGTTCTAGTTTTAATAAAATGTTCATGCATCTAAAAGCCAAATGAAGCTACCAGTTTTCTGTAGTGCGGAGAGCCTGTGGTCAAAGGCCCTCAAGGGCCTCCTGCTATTTTTCTGGTTTACTGAGTTGTTTCTCTAACAGACTGAGAGAGCCAGAGCACACTGGCAAAGCTAGAGTTGATTTTTTCTCAGTCATTCTCCCTGCAAAAGAAATCTGTAGTGGTAGGTGTAAACTCTTTTGTGTTGGCTGCTTATAATTTTGGACTCAGTTTTCCCCAGTATTTATAATTTTCATGTGAGGAAAACTAAACAACTGCATTGTTTAAATTATGTAAAATTGTTACACTCCTATCTGAAAGGAGAGGTCAGAGAAGAGGGGCATGGTGGATGGACATGTCCTCAAGAAAGGGAGTTTCCCATCCCTGTTAAGCAAGCGGAGAAGCCAGATGGGATTCGCTCCAGGCAAGATCCCTAATTCAGCTCTGTCCGTTGGTGGCAAGAGATAATCCCTTCTCTTGACCCAGTGCCTCCTGCTATTTCCTCAGAGAAAATGTAAAACTGACCAGTTCCTTAGGTTAAACACTTGGAATTGACTGTTGCAGCAAAGCTTAAAAAATGACAGGACTCTCGTTGTTTTTGCTGTATACAGACTAACATGGCTACCCCTCTGAAAATGAGTGACGCCTCTGAAGATTTTCTTGTGAATTCATGAATGTTTTTCCCTGCCTGTTTCCAAAGGCACTCTTTATGTATATCCATGAAAGAAGATAGTGTCACAAGTATAAGCCATGTGTTTTTGTTATGACATGACCTTTGCATGCTACATACTTTCATTAATCCTCCCTCCCATTTTGATGGATAATTATAAAAGGGTTTAACAGAAGTTAAACAATGTCTGTATTTCCTCTTCTGAGTATTTAATGAATATTTTAGTAACGTACCTTTTAGCATTTAAGAAAAACGTCATAATAAACATAAAGTTCATTCTGGCCGTCAGGTGATTAGCTGGAATTATTTTGAACAGCAGGACTTCAGAACACATCCTTTAGAGGGAAAAATTCCAATTAAATTTCCAATTAACATACAATCTGTTGTCTCCTAGCTGTTGCTTCCAACTGGACTGATGATTCTGGACCTCAAGAAAGAAAGATTTCTCTGAACCCCACTGTTCGTCTCAAAGCAGAGAAACTGGAGATGGTAAATAGCTCTTAATGTTTGTTTTCAATTTTTTTGCAAAATCAGTGAGTATAAAATAGCTAAAGAAAATGTCTAGCTTGGCTACTGTGTAAATAGGTCAAAAAGAAATGATTACTTCCCAATTGTATAGTTTTTTCAGGCTCTGTATCCATACCTGACTTTACTTATTGGGAAAATAACTAAATGGCTGTTTGGGTCAATCCATTTAATGTTTAACTGCATTATTTGCTGGGCATCTTAAGAACACACAACATTGTTTTGAAAGAGAATATTGAAACAAGGAATTTGATTCCTTCCTATTCATCCATCCTTCGGTCCTGAGGGTTTTATACTGCCATCCATCACTGTTGTATCTGAGTGCCTCTCACATAAAATTGATGGCAATAGCAAAGTCTCTAACAGGCTAGAGTCTCTGGCACACAAAATTATAGCAAAACATTCAGAATATAAACAAGTATTTTTAATATGAAATAAAAGTTGGTGCAAAGGAAAGAACAAAGTGCCAATGGCTCATAAATAGAAAAAATAAAGGCAAACAAAGCCACACTACATAAGCCTTTTTTAATTAAAAAAAAAAAAAAAAAGGCAGGGAGCTAAAATTTAAGGAGAGGAATATAGAGATACCCACAAAGGTAGATGGGATGTAAAAGAAGATGAAAGGAGCCAAAGAAATTGAGCCTAGAAAGAAGTAACATCCTGTAGAAGATTCCTGTGGGAAAAGTAGAAACAGATGAGATGCTAAAGGAAATAAGATGTGCAGAAGGAAATAAGATGCACAGAGGCACTGTAGAAGGGCAGATCAGATACATACAATTTTGCTGAAACACTCAGGACGTATTTAAATTGATTCTTTCACTTTCCCAAGCACTGTCAGCATACAATAGTTTATCATTTTTATTTATCTTTTCTGCATGACAGAAGGAAATGCAACACATGGGCATATTTCAACTAACATTTTGATTTGTTTCTTGTTTTGATATCAAGAAACAAGTGTGAGTAAAGGATAAGGATACCAAAAAGATGTTCTAATTATGGTTTCATAATTCGTTCACCGAGTTCATTTGAGAATGTTAGACTGCATTATAAGTTCAGTTTATCCCTTTCAGTGTTCCATAATTGGAGAGACTATAGGAGGGGAGTCTGCAGTGTTAGCATGACTTACCTTAAATAATACTAAGGTCATTGGAGCAAGAGGATCTAATTGTGAGTTACAGGAAGTGTAGCTATACAGTGAAAATTGTCTTCGCGTATCATCCAGGAACACATTAAAATCCTCTAGAGAACGATGGAAAGTAAAGATGGGGAAAAAAACTGCTTGGATCCTCTTGTCTGTGTCCCTGCCACTGAAGAATTGTTCCCTATTTTTCACTTCTGTGTTTTTTTGTTTGTTTGTTTTTTGACCTGATTTAGTTTTAAATGGCCCTAGGGATGGAACTTCCACTCTTTGCTTAGGGAAACCATAATGATTTAAGCCTCAGTCCACCGAAGTCTCTGCAGGTATTTAACTTCAAGCACCTAAATGGTCCCACTGAAGTCGATAGGTCAATTTTAAACACATAAGTATCTCACATTGATGTGCTTAAAGTTGAGCACCTGCCTAGTCATCTAGTACCTTGACCTTTGGCATGTAGAGCCATGTTTGCATGTTGCTCATATAAATTATGCTTGCCTTTTAGTATCTTGTAATTTATGTAACAGATTATAAGGATGAAATGCATGAGGCTTGCTCATTCCAACCATCTTCTCTCTTTTAGTCTCTCTTCCATTTAAAAAAGTCAAATCCCTCTTCCCCCTTATCCCTCCATATATGAAAATTTTCTAGAGAAATGAATGTGTGATGAATGTGAAGGTACTCTGTAATGATTATTGACCTGTCACCCAAAATCTGATTGTATTCCCCGAATTAGATGGTTTGCTAAAATGGTGTCATAGACTTCCATTACTAGAGGAATTTCAGATGGTTTTAAAACCCTCATCTATAAGGAGACCCAGTAAACAGACAAGGGATTACAAGCAATTGAGACATAAGGGTCTAACTATCCAGGGCCCTGTCTTCACTTACCTCTGAGATTCCGCGGCAGTCGACCAGAGTTACACAAGCTATGCAAAAAACTTGCGTAACTCCTGTTGACTTCCCTGCTTCTGTTCTGTGCGCCGTCTTCACTGTGCTGTGTCAATGGTACCCACGTTCCCGTCGATGCAGCAGCACGTCACTTGAGAAGGTGGTCTTAATATGTCGATTTCTGGATCGACTAAGTGGGTCTTTACTGACCGCACCGTCAATCCAGAGAAATCGATCTGACGGCAGTGAATTTGCCGCCATCAGTGAAGACATAGGAAGCAGCCATCACTGAGGCATTGCCCTATTTAGGTCAAAAACAGTCTGAGGCAAATGGAAGACTTTATTCATGGACTCTGAAACGAAGCTATCAAGCAATATAGAAATTGAACACAGGCACACACAGTTGGTGGGGCATTTAAAAACTGAGCTGCCCTGAGAGACGGAGGACTGAGACAGTCCCAAGGCAGGTGGTCTGAGAAGAATAGCAGGGCATGCTGTCATTTGAAAGTTCCACATTGGTCCCCAGTCCAGCCAAGGCACTTAAGTACATACTTGACTTTAAGCACAGGAAGTCATTTTGTATGGAGTAGGACAGCTCGCATGTTTAAAGTATGCATGTTCTTGAGTGTTTTGTTGGACCAGGTTTTAACAGGAGATTTTTTTCTTGAGCATTTTGCCTTTGTCATAAATTACTGTCTTGTTCTGGATCCAGAAGCTATTTCTTTGGTATTTACTTTACCTCAGCCATTTTAATAACATTTAAAGAAAAACAGGTATGAGAATGGGCTGTCCATTTAATGATGATAATCATCTTTGCTGCAATGTTCAAAATTTTTGAAGAAATGTCTTTAGAATATGACATTTTTATCATTCATTAATTTAGAAGTCCAAACTCCAGTACAATCAAGAGATTTAACTTTGATTATATTTCAACCTTGAAAAAATAATCACTCGTTTTCATATTTTGACACCAGTGTGTCTTTTAGGTTCAGTTAACTACTTCTGCACATAACTTAATTTATGTTAACATTTGGTTCTTTCTTTCAGCCTTTATTGTTTTTAATGCAGCATTTGCATACGCAATTTGCATATGCAGCATTTGTACACAAATGCATTTGCATGCCATTGAATGGTTTGTTTTGCAAATAATTGTATTTATATGCAGTTTGCATATAAGTATACACTCTACCACTCCGTTATGTTTAGTCCTCTCTGCTTCCATTAGCACTACAGAGAAACCATTTCCAGTTATATATGACATTATCTTGTATCTTGTGTAGTGTGTGCTGTGTTTACTTCTTTTTTTTTTAAACTGAGTTTTATGAAAGCTATTTGAGGTACACAAACTAATAATGCCCTGTGGCTCAAAAACACTCGCACCAAATATTGTTTAACTTGACAAAAATAAATAAATCTGAGAGTGAGAGCAGATGCTGAAACTTGATGCGAAAGAATTGTTTGTGTTGAAGGTCCAAGTGAGTCAAAATAGGGGTTTTATATGGAAGCATGGACATAAGTATGGCAGCTGATGCCCGTTTTCCTTCATTAGCCTAGTACAGTCAGTTTCTTCAGCCTCAGGTAGCTTCTGATAAACCAACATTCAGATACTATGGTAATGAGAATAATATAAACATGGTGATAGTTCTAGCGTTAATGTTTTCAGACCAAAATATGATGGCCATGGAAAAATTGTTCCAAACCACAGGTAGTACATATTAATAAAGACAGCTACCCCAGGGAGCCACCAGAACCCATTCTGTCATCTTTCTTATTTATCTGTGTTTGAAAGGGTTTAAGAAATAGTCACCACACAGGACAGATCTTGTTAGTAAAGCAGAGCTAGAACGAAAAGGCATATTTCCCCATTGGAGGCAGAGCGCTTTAATCCCCATTTTCATTTTTTTAAATTACTCTCTGTCTTCTAGGCACTGAATTATCTTGGGATTCAGCCCACAGACGAACAGCAGCAAGTCCTGAGGCACCAACTACAGAAAGATTCTAAAGGGACAGTATCTTTTGGAGGTAACCATTTGTAGAGTGCCCTGGAAAATAATGTAACATAGAAACAGAGAGCTTATATAGCTTTTTATATATTTTCAGTTATAAAAACCTTCCCATCAATGTGAGTTATTACTATAATGAAAAACAATTCTCCGTGGTGAAGTGAGATCGTGATTCCACTATTTAACAATAAACTTGCAATTCTGGAACTAGCCAGCTGTAATGGAAATCACATTTTTCTTTTATGAAGAGCTGTCTGAGCTCACTAGCCCTTAAGTGCATTTTTCTCTTACTTATACTAAAGTCTGAGGTTTTTTAAAATAAAAATGGTTTTAGTCTTTAAGAAATCACTGATTTCTTTCAAAAATAAAAACAAAGTATCTATTTTATAGCAAATTCATTTTTGCAAACTACTTACTTCTAAACAATATTTCTTGTATGATAGTTTCTTAAGAACTAGTCATGAGATTGAAGCATACAGTGTCAATTTAGCTATTGTTAATTTAGGCATCACAACCCTTAGAAGTTTACCATTTTTCTTCTTTAAATTTCTCTTAAACATTAAAATGGGCTTCAAATCAGTAACTAAAAATACAGATATACATTTCTATATTTTTAACTGCATAATAAATCAAAGGAATGATGTGTTATCATCCAGTTGTTCTATAAAATGACCTCTTGAATAACCAGAGCAATATTAGTTTCTTTCTAATTCTTGATCTCTGAAACTGACTTGTATCATTTTAGCATCTTATTTATTTAATATTTGTCCAATCCATGGGACTGAAACTAAAACAGAAGCTGAGAAAATATTAGCAAGCTCCTGGCTTCCTCATAGCTGGTGCATTTTTCCAGTTCAGATTTGGAGAGAACGGTGTCATCTATAATTAATATCACTTCCTACAGCAACTAGATAGCCCTGAAGTTGTTTCAGTATTTACCCTGCCTATTTGGTTTAGCTTGTAAGATCTGAGAACAGTAGGGCCAAAGGCTACAATGGGCTCCACATGGAGACCTACCTCTGCCCCATTCAAAGCACAACATGATGTAGCTTCTGACCAAAACTAATTCTGGCAGAGAAGGGTGAGCTCATCAAATTGACTGTATCAGTCACTCAGCGTGAGAGGTTTGGTTTTTGTTATGGTGAAACTGGTGAAAATTTATGTTTTTCACTAGATTAATGAAAAAAACATGTTTTTGTGCTGAATTTTTCTCTGTCGTGAAAGTTTATTCCCCTCCTCAGCCATCCGAAAACCATAAAAGTTCTGGGTTTGACACACCACTCTCATGTGGCTTTTCTTTGACTTCCTGTATGCTCCCAAATCCTTGGAAGTTCTGTGGTGTCATCTCAGTTGGTGGTATGGTTTGAACAGAACTGAACTATGTCCCTCTAGCCTCCAGTAGCCATTGCAGCAGTGAACTTTGTTTTTCATTCTAGCTAAACTGGTAGTTCAGACAAAGTTCTTGAGACTGTACTGACTCCATCCTAGGCAGGCAGATGCCCCCCTTCCCCCCACTCCCCCACCCCAAAAAAAAAAGCCACAGAATGTGTGCACTGTCTCATCAGGGGTTTGGACACTTACATAGGAAAAGGTAAAACTGAGTGGCACAAAACTTTCCCCTTTTCCTGTAGAGCCAGGAAAGCTGGCCCTTGAAGGATCAGTGTACTGCAAAGGGGATCCTTTGCTGGTATAATACTAGTATAGACTGCTCTAATTTACTCCGGGGACCTTCCAAGCATAAACCATCTCTACAGCAAAGGTGTGGTTTACATCACCATTTTTCCCCTTCCTCACATAACTTGCACTATGTACAGTTCAGTCACATACCAAGACCTGAGTATACATTTTAAAAACTCCTTTTTATGATTTTTTTGTTTTTGCCAAACTTTCTCAAAAGAATTCTGTGCTGAGATGAGATGCTGCAGACAAAATTGCAGATAGATTGTTTTATCTTTCAGGAAGTTAATGGAGGAGTTGAAAATCAGTCTTAAACAGGAGCTCAGCTTTGAGTTTGGAGAAGCTACTGCCATTCCATTATTTTGTCAGACCAGCACCTTACACAAGCACTGCATTCATTTTAAAAAGTAGTTACATACAGTTGTAAACTAGGGGAAAACAAATTTTGGATCATAAAATTTATTCCACAGACTACAGTAATTAAACTGTGTTTTAGATTTTGTTCAGGTTGCAAGAAATCTGTTCTGTTTGCAGTTGGATGAAGCAGGTGGTGGCCAAAGACCTATAACATTTGGTGCCAGTGAAATTGCCAGTTTATTAGATTCGCAGGTAAAGTATCTGATGGAGCTCAGTAGCATTTATCTAGTGTGAAGAATATGCTAACAAAGGTTAATTTACTTAAGATTAGTCTAATTCTTGGACAAAGTTTTGAAACAGCTTTATATCATGGTTTTCTTTAAAGTAGCCTAGTTCCTAAGAAGCCTTTAAAAATCCTTGCTAAAACAACCTCCTTTGGAGGAATCAATTCACATAAATATGTTGTGAATTGGTCTGAGTGGATAAGTGTTTTATTGAAGTTCCTTAAAGGGACTGTTGGTTGCTTCCAGCTGTGTGAGTAACAAACAATTATTTGGCACAGTGATTTGGACCTCTCTTGCACTTGGAAATCATTTTATTTTAGCAGTAATTTTTAAGAATGAAGGCCAAAATAGAACCCTGTTGGGATAGAAATCCGGAATGTAATTTATTCATTTATGTGAGATAAAATAGGAAGGAAGGTAGTCAGATTTATTGATACTGTTTTCTCAGAAAATGTTGTGGATCATTTTTGTTAATCCATTTTACCAAACACAGTTATTTTTTCATTGCGGAAAAACCTGTGACTAGAGCTGGTCAGAAAATGTCAGTTAAAATGTTTTGAGTTTAAACCCCCTTTTTTTTTTTTGGTTCTAAACTGAAAGTGTTCATTTTTAGTTGATGAAATCTACAATATTTTGGAGAAACAAACTGCATTTTCATTCATTTTTGTGGCGAAAAACTTCTTAATCTGTTCTACTTTCTTTTAACAAGACTCTTTTGTTAAAGAGATCAATCATTGTGATAAATGAATTTAACCTAACATTAGTTTCTATTAACTTTCCCCTTTTTTCTTTCATATTTTAATACATACAGCTTGTATCCTGTGATTCTTTAGAAATGGATGACGTGGAAAGACTTAAAAGAGAAAGAAATGAAGCTTTAATAGAAATAAGTAAATTGAAGGTAATATTTAATTTTGATCACTTAAAAAATCCATTTAAGGAAATATAGTATTTAACCTGAATTTGAAATGTATGTGTATAGCATAAAAAGAATTGATAAAAGAGAGGATAGCATTTAGTGGTATCTGAAGAGCATATGTGTACAATGTGTTTGAATTGACCTTTTTCTCTATACTGAATGCCTGTGCTTTTTCTAGTTAAGTATACTATTTTGACTGTCAGACTCGAGATATTTCATAGAGGTACATTGTGTGTATGTGATTTATCTGATCGATTTAGGAATTTATATGGCCCCAATCACTATAATATCTGATCACCTTTTAGTACTTTTGAAAGATGCCAGATTGGCAGAATCAGAGACTTAGTCATCTATCCTCAAAACAAGCACAGCGGAGAGACGGTAGTAGTGCAAACCTCCCCCCACCATCACTTGCCAATATATCTTAACCCTAACCTAAGCTCTAGGGCTGGCGGCTGGAAGCTCTTTCCCCCCTTATGCCCATGGGGGCTGGTAGCTCTGGATCTCCCCAGCCACCTGAAGCAGCTCAGAGCTATAGGGACCCTTGCTGCCCATGGTAGCTGCAAGCTCCGGGTGCCCCACCTGCTGGCCGACAGCTCTGGCAGCAGAATATATTATGGCATTCTCTGAAAATCATGGAGTCCATGGTTTGGTGATCGCTGTGACATAATCTCATCCTTACGGATGATAAATCATTCAGGTTCAGTTCAGAAAAGCATTCCTATTCATGCCAGCATATAAGCATGTGCTTAACTTCCATTGAAGTTAGTGGGATTTAAGTATGTACTTAAAGTTAATAGTGTTCTTCAGAGCTTTTCTGAATCGGCATGTGATAGCATTACCAGCTTTCCTTCGGGTGCTACTCATAATCAGTTACCCAAAACTAAACTAGCATTTGATCCTGAATGGTACTAAGGCCCTCTTGGGATGGGAGCTGAGAATTCTCAGTACCTTGCAGGAGTCTCCCAGCACCTTACACAACTAAGCCTTTGTAGCGTGAAAATCTTGAAATTGCTTTGACTATCATGTCACACTCACTTTTCTGCCACACATACACACCACAGAATAATTCATTACATTAATAAAGTCATCTTAAAGCCATTTGTTTGTTCCGTTCTCTCCCAATTGTTGTGTTTAACCTCAACCATGTTGTTCTCTTAAAAGGCTTTTTGTGATAGTAAGATGGCACCTTAAGAAGATATATCTAGGAGCTAGAGCAAAATCCTAGACTTATTTGGTCACATCTGGAGTTTGCTCTTCTTTCCATTTAACTGGTCTAAAAAAGAAATACCTGTCTGGCATGTCATCATCTCTTTTTTAGAAATATGTGGTGCTCATTTTATCATATGGATGAGCTGGAAATAAAAGTGCTGGTGCTTTGATCAATTTTTGTTTTGCTATTTCTATTATCTGTTTTAAATGTATGTCAAAGGCACCCAGAGCTTTGGATTCTTGTGTCTTTGTACAGAGTTTATTTTATACCAAATTCTAAATAAATACATTTTAAAATACCCAGTCTGTTGGAGAAATGCATTCCTCTTTTAATCCAGTTTAATCAATGGATCTTCTTATTTCCTAGCAATACTTAAGATATTCACATTTCTAATCTTATGTGAGCATTAAAAATCCTACCTAAATTACGTTTCTTATTATAGGCATACTGTGAACTTTTATTGGCATACTGTTTTCCCTCACTAATTCAAATTTCAGTATTTCCCAGCCAATCTAGTAATATAATTGATATTCCTGAATGACTGACAGTAATTAGTCTTAATTTGCTCAATAATAAGGCAACATACTGCTGATGTCCCTTTCAGAACATTAGACGTGAAGTGTTCCCTGGACTTCTACAATAAATGCCTGATATCAAAGGAGTTATTGCCTCTACTGTTTACTAATAGTGCGGTATTTGAATTAGTATGTCTAACTTGTTTCAACCTTTGTAACTTTTTCAATTTAGTTACATTCATATTGGCTATTGCTGAAAACTTCTGATTAAGATATACTTAAAAGAAAATATTCAGATAGTTACAGATTCATAGAAATCAGAGAACTGTAGTGTTGGGTCATTTAGGATACCATTCTACAAAGTTCTGAATCCTTTCAGCTGCCCATTAACTTCTGTATTGAAGGCACTCAGCAAGCTGCAGTAACCCAGATATTCAGCATATATTCTACTTTTCTTTAAAAAAAAAAAAAAAATCTTGATTATTCTTAGTCTCACTGTCTTTTGTTGTACTAATAATCCCTCTCCCTTCAAATATTTGTAGATTATAATGATGGCCCCCACCAAATTAATAGTTCATTTAATCTTTTTTCAATGCCCCAGGTTCTTCTTCGAGAGTTTGCTCATGTCCATTCCCAATTTAGGTGTGTGCATATGCCACATGCACTAGTGCTAGAAAACTTTTTCCCCTAGTGGTTCCCATGTAAGCTAGCTCTAGCGTCCCCCCGCAGTGGCATGCGCATGCGTCCACATATAGGCACCCTCGACTCCCTCTCAGTTCTTTCTTGCCACCAGTGACAGTGCTGGAACATCTCTTGCCTTCGCAAGCTTTCTTTGTTACACCTCATGGTTTATTCATCATTTTAGTGTATAAGTTACTTGTTCAGTTACAGTTAGTTCTAGTTTGTTAGTTGTTAGAATCCCACCAGGGCCAACAGGAAGTGCTGTTGCTTCTGTTCCTGTCAGGGCCTCAGTTCAGGCTCCATCACCGACACCTTTCTCCTCTCCTGGTCAGGGAGCCTCCTGTATGCCTTTCTGCCGATATCCTTGATCCACAAAGTTCTCCTGAAAGTGAAGAGAGATAACACATAGGTCATTCTTGTAGCACCGGAATGGCCCTGACGACATTGGTTCGGGGTGCTTGTAAAGCTAGTGGGACCAAGGCATTGGACCCTGCTGCTGCGCTCGGACCTCCTGTCCCAAACCAACGTTACCTGCTCCACCTGGAACTGGCCTCCCTCCATTTGATAGCTTGGATGCTCCATGGCTGTGCCAGGAGGAGCAGGCCTGTTCAAACCAAGTTTAGCTTGTGCTCCTAGAAAGCAGGAAGCCATTGACCAGATCGGCCTGTAGGACTAAGTGGAGTGCTTCACCTGCTGGGCGACCAAATGTGGTATGTCCCCGACAGAGGCATTGATCCCAACAATCTTGGGGTATTTGCTCCATCTGAAATAAGAGGGATTGGCCTTCTCGTCAGTCAAGGTCCATGTGGCGGCTATATCTGCTTTCCACCCTTTGGTGGAAGGTAGAACAGTCTTTTCACATGAAATAATGACTAGGTCTCTTAAAGGACTGGAAAGGCTTTTCCCACAAATAAAAGACCCTTCCCCTCGGTGGGATTTGAACTTGGTCCTATCCAGGCTCGCCAGACCACCTTTTGAGCCCATGGCCTCGTGCTCCCTCACCTACCTGTCCTGGAAGGTCGCCTTCCTGGTTGCTATTATGTCCTCCGGGCATTGGGTGTTGAGATCAGGGCATTAACATCAGAACCACTCTCTATGGTGTTTTATAAAGACATGGTCCAACTACGCTCGCCCCTGGCATTTTTGCCTAAGCTGGTCTCCCATTTTCATCTGAATCAGGAGATTTTCCTACCTGTTTTCTGCCCCTAACCACACAGCTCCAGTGAGGAGAGGCACTTGCACTCTCTCGATGTGAGAATGGCCCTGGCATTTTACATCGACAGAACTAAGCCCTTCTGTCATTCTACATGGCTCTTTGTGTTGATTGCGGACTAGATGATGGGTCTGCCGGTTTCCTTGCAGCGTATTTCAAAGTGGATCACAGCCTGCATCCGAGCCTCTTCTGAGCAGCCCAGAGTTGTGCCTCTGGTGTCCTTGACAGCCCACTCAACAAGAGTGCAGGCGTCATCTGCGGCCTTCCAAGCGCTTGACCCCATACTGGACATCAGCAGGGCATCTACCTGGTCATTGGAACATACCTTCGCATCCCACAGCCTTGATGCAGCAAGCTTGGGATGATGCTGGCTTCCATAGAGTGGTGCTTCCAGTGTCATATCCATGAACTCCTGCCCGCCTCTAGAAACACTGCTGGTGAGTCACCTAAATTGGAAATGGACATGAGCAAGCACTTGAAGAAAAATGGTTTCTTACCTTTTAACTGTTCTTCGAGGTGTGTTGCTCATGTCCATTCCACAACCGCCCTCCTAGCCCTCAGTCGGCGTTCCAGCAAGAGGGAACTGAGAGGGAGGAGGAGCCAACGGTGCCTATATGCAGGGGGCACTAGTGTCAGCTCCTATGGGTCCAGCACCAATGTATGTGGCGTGCATGCACACCTAATTTGGGAATGGACATGAGCAACACATCTTGAAGAACAACAGTAACAGGGAAGTAACTATTCTTCCATTGTGGTTAAAGATCCTGCAGTACTGGAGTAAGCAGTTGATAAATGGGTCGATAAATGTTAAGTAGTCCGTGTGATGCAGGTTTAGGTCCCTGTAATTCTGTTAGAGTTAGATTTCTTGGCACTGTACAACAGTCTTTCAGCACAACAGTAAAAAGAGCGTTGGTAACTGCCGCATAACTAAGTCACTGTGTCTGTTTCTATCAACAGGAAGAATTGTCTGAATCTGTAGATGTACAAAAACAGTTAAGAGAGGAGCTACAAACCGTCAAACAAGTATGTTGTAGTGGTTTTTTTTTTTTTTACTGTGATTCTGCACTGGGGAGATGGTGGATTTCTTTGTGCACTTTATGGAGTTAATTTTCCCCTCTGCTACTCACTTCACTGGAATTACACTAACATAAAGCTGATATGATTGAGTGAAGAATCATACCCTGTACATGGAAATATTTTTGCTTGAGCAAATGAGGGATACTGGGGCAAAAGTTCACAACATATCTCCTATTATCTCAAATAGTGATTGAGCAGAGTGTTACACTTGTCCCTTTGTGTTTTCTGTCTGCTTTTTCATGAGCTTTGGTGAATGTGGTAAAAATGTAATTTAAAGTGCAGGAAAAATTCCACTGGTAAATTCCACATTAATTCCCACTCTGTGATTTATATGAGATTTGTTCAGTTTGCTCAAGTTATAAAATAATCTCTAACGGCAAGTGCTAAATATTCAACCTGTGTTATGAAAATCCAGCTGTATTCTTTGAGTCGTGCAGTCCATTGTTATTAGAAGTAAGCATTCTGCAATGAGAACATAGCTTACAATTTTGCTTTTTATGAGCAAAGCCAAAAAGAACCCTCTCCCATAGCTGTATTGACTCTTCAGTGCTAGCAAAAATGACAAAGTTTTCATTAAAATACAAATATATGACTCCGAAGTCTAGATGGATAAATTGGCTTAAAAGATGCTGTCTTTCAGACTTCTCAATATAACCTTTCTTCAAGTGATCTTATCCTTTCTTGCTAATACTGTACAAATAAAAATCTTAATCATGTTTACCTACTACAAGGTTTTTAACTGTACTTAAGTATGCAATAACATACACATTAGAAAATGATTTACTTGACATTTAGCAAAAAAAGGAAGTGTGTGTGTTTGGATAGCTTTTGAATCAGATAAAATGAATGTAAATATTTCTTGCTCTGCCATCATTCCACTGCTTTTAATTTTGTGTATTATTCTCGGGAGGGGGAAAAGAGTATTTCTTAATGGATTTAGTCTTTTCATTCCTCTTAAAATAAATTATGTTTTAAAGTCACATCTGTCCATAAAACAATTCCTCCGATGGAGAATTGTATTACAATTTTTGTATCTTGTTCACATCATTTATAGACAGTACTATCATGAATTTATGTGAAATTTTACAATCACAGGATTATATTCTATAGTTCCTTTCAGGAGGTTGAGGGGAGATGATAATTCTGAGGCAAGGAGCGGATAGATGTGGCTTTATACCATCTTTGTTCCTCCCAGATTCTGAGCCATACAGAACCTGCAGCAAGTTAGAACAGCCTTTCATGACTGCCTGTGTACTGCTGTACAGGCCAGAATATCTGGTGTTCATGGTACTCTGGCCACTCTCTCTTCTGCCGTGCTGCTACCGTGCTGCCGTGTAAGGGTGAGGGACAACTCATGGCTATGTACGTATAAAGGGGCCATAATGAAGACCAGCATCGTGCTCAAAGTGTAAGAAGATCTCTACCCCAAAAGCATTAAAAAATAAGACATTACACAAAGTCCAGTCGAGGGAGGATACAGAGGGCATGACAGGTGGGAGGAGAACAAAGTAGGAAATATTCCTGGAAAGACCCAGTGTTTAAGAAGGGAGATAATAAGGAAAGAATGAGGGGGCCTTGATAGCCAAGTAGAGGGAGAAAAGCTGACAGTAGAAGGAAGAGATGAAGGGGTCCATTCTGTCACCGGCTGAGCACAGCTGAAAAGTGTTGTGATCTGACGTGCTTTGGCTTAGCACTCAATGCAAAGACGTGTGCATTGCCGAACAGCGTGAGCAAAACTCTGTGCGCTGATGTGTAGGGGAGAGATGGGCACGGAAATTGCAGCTAAGTCAATTTAAGTACACTCCAGTGAATTCATTTTTTAGGATTTCTGGTACCCGTGTTACCAGTTAGGAGTTTTGACTCCTGAATCTTGCCTATATTTCTGTGTTAGGGAAATCTTTCTGTTACTGCAGCACTTGTGCTAGCACCAGTGAAAGCTCCACTGTGGACATGCCGCTAACATCCTTACCATCGTAGCATCTAAGGGCATCTGTGAGCGAGTCTCCTAGCTTAAGTAGACAGACTCACACTAGCAGGGCTCAAGCTAGCACACTAAAATTAGCAGTGTGGATGTAGGCAGGAATTCAGGCTCTCAAGCCCATCTGACCACTAGGCTTGAGATCCTGAGCTGGAATGGCCACTTTGCTATTATTAGCACACTAGCTGAAGGCCCAGTAGCGCTAGCTTGAGTGCGTCTAGTTCTAGTGCTTCTCAATGCAGTCTGAAAGGCTTGCTCACAGCCCTTCTTGGCGCCGCCTGCAGTGTGGACATACCCGAACACTGAGCAAGTAGAACAGTAGGCAGTAGCAATCCCAGGGGCTAGTGCACAGCCGTGTGGGGAGAGCAGAATTATGCAGTACCGAAGGTGAGGACAAGGAGCTTGATTTTACATGGTCCTATTGATCCCTTACCGCACAATAAGAAAATTTGGAGCAGTTCGTTTAGTATAACGAGAACACTCGGAATTTTGAGAGCTGTACAGTTTCAAAATAGATACGTTTTTAGACATGAATATTTCTAAAAGAACAAAACCAAACTACTCCTTTCCCCCTATTGCTACTTTTCCACACAACCGGGGTACTGGTCTTTCTCTTCTTTCAAGCTTCTTTGCCCTTCCTGCTGCTATTACTTTGCATGCTACTTGTAGGTTTCTATCACGCCTTTCAGCTGCAGCACGTTTTCTGTTCCAAAAGCCAAATGAGAGGTTTAAACATTTCTCTTCTTATTTTCGGATTAGATTTATACTTCTTTGACTTGTTAGATTTCTTTTTTATTACTACCCTTCAGTACTCAATTAGAATCTAATTATTCTTTCCGGTTTTGCTATTTTGCTATACAGTACATGACAATCATCATTAAATTAAAGCATTGTAGACACATGAGGTACAGCAATACATGTGCTTGGTATTGTTAGTGGTAGCAATGCCTATTGCTGCCACCATGAGGCCCTCAAGTATTTTATTTCTCTGTCAGCATTGTCATCATGTAATTTTTAAGGTCAGTTTTGCAGTGAAGAGTTCAGGCCTCTGGGACTGAACAATATAGTGTTTTCTCAGTTATACTTTAAGTAATGGCTACTAAAAAGGACACAGCGAAATCAAAAAGCAATAATTAAATCATGGAACGTTTCAACATATTTTATTTTGAGGCTATTATTTAGGAGTTTTGAGTAGACTTCTTACAGAAATATT
The DNA here is from genome assembly GCA_007922155.1 of Mesoclemmys tuberculata. Lineage (NCBI taxonomy): Eukaryota > Metazoa > Chordata > Testudines > Chelidae > Mesoclemmys > Mesoclemmys tuberculata. The sequence goes on from ML675637.1 coordinate 14,333,223, forward strand.
TACATCTGTTTGTATTTTGAGTGTACTTTTTATTATTTTATGTCCATAATATGTATTCTAACCACACACATCTGCATTTCAATTAATATTGAGATTCATTGTTTGAGTCACTGAGACCCAAACTGTAAAAAGCCAGACAACTCACAGTTCTGGTTGATGTTCCACTCAACTTTCAGATGTCGGCTTCCTACTTGAGCATCCAAATTGATGCTTAGGCATCCAAAGATGTGTTTGGAATGCTTAAGTGTCTGATCCTACAAGGTTCAGAGTGCTTCCTGACCCTAAAGCAGCAAAGCACTTAGTGCCTGCTTAACTTTAAGCATATGTTCAAGTGCTTTGCTGAATAGAGATGGACTTAAGCATGTGGTTGAGTGCTTTGCTGAATCAAGGCTTGTGCATTGAGGGTGCTCAAAACGTCATAAGAGGTTTTCAGTAGCGTTTAGGACCGGACGGGCCCTAAATAACTGTTTGACTACTGAAATGTTCAATTTGAATGCCAGACATAAGCACTGAAGATTGAAAACTAAGCCCCCCTTCTAGAACTCTATGGCTATATATTCACTGGATGAAAAGGGTGTACATTTTACATTGAGATACCTATCACAAGATAGCTATTTCAGTGTAGAATCCTATTGGAACCAATGGATATAGGCCGTTTGTACCTTGATGTTAATTAAGGTCAACCCTCTACCCTTCATCTGGTTCTCACCTTGACTAGCTACATTGAAGTAAACCTCCAATGCCTTGTCTTCACTAGGATTTTACATCAAGAAACACATCTTTTTTGCAATGAAGACATATAAGTGCTGCATAGTATAGGCGTATCTATTGGGTATTATCATTTCAGCATGAGACTTCTGCAATATGTAGTTACAAAGGGATTATAAAGGAAGGTATTTCAGCATTATAATGAAACCTACTTATCTTTAAAAGAAAAAGTCACAACTTGAATGCTCATTAAGCATTTGGTGTGGTATCCCTTCCTTTTATCAAAAACAACTAAAGAACAATCCCTATCTATAAAACCATTCTTGGCATATTAGTTATATATGGTATATATTTAGGGACTTTTAAAAAGGGAACCTTCTGCCACACAGAAAATCCATGAGACTTGGCAGCTTTTTCCTTGATCTTTTGGTCTGTTATGCCCTCCAAAGTCTTTCAGTCAAAAAGATCAAACAGCAGTAATTAAATGATGGAAACGCTTCTGTTTAGAGAAATGCTGTTGTCTTAAATCATCGATGTGATCAGTGTTTAGTTGAACTGGCCATTTATCATAAAGAACATACCCAGATTGCCTCCAGGGCTGAGGAAGGCTCTAATCTTCAGTCATTCTATATCTACATATAGAATATATGAGTGTGTGCATTCATGTGTGGATGTGTGTGTAAAACACAGAATGAGTGAAGATTAGAATTTTCCTATAGATAATCTAAGATTAGAGTCTTCCTATAATATAGTCTTTCCATGAATAATGTGGTAAGGTCAGGCCAGATGGCTACAAAAGAGTACCTGAGTCGGTATGAAGGCCCGAAAGGGTTAAAAGAGCAGAGCAGGGCAGTTAGCGACACCTGGACCCAATGAAGGGCCAGGCCAGGGGTATTTAAACCCTGCTTTCCCTAGAGGAAGAGGAGGGAACACCTGCAGGAAAAGCTTCTAGAACAGCGGTTCTCAACCTGTGGGTCGCGACCCCGGCAGGGGTCGAACGACCAAAACACAGGGGTCGCCTAAAGCCATAGGAAAATACATATTTCCGATGGCTTTAGCCGCTGAGAAGTCGCGCTACCATCTTTAGCAGCGCTATTCAGCTGGAACGCACACCGTTATGGATGCGCGTTCCAAACTGAATGCCTGCGCGCATGCGCAGACGTGATTGCATCATACGTCCGGGGCCTAAGGGGCGGGGGAAGCGGGGGGAACGCTCCACAGTCCATAGCAGCGCATTACGTGTGTCCGGCGCTTGCTGACGTCATCAGTGGGCGGACGCAGCAAGCGCCGGAGGACAGAAGCCTAGGAGGCGGAGAGCCAAGAGAGCCTGTGAGACAGCCTGCTGGTGTAAAAAAGGTTAATAATGTAAAAACAGTACACACACCATACACACAATACTGTGTAAGTGTAAGGTGCTTTGTGTGTAATCATTATACAATGAGAATACATAATGCATATCAGGTATTTACATTCCGAATCATAACTGTAGCAAAATTACAGTTTTGAAGTAGCCACCAAAATTATTTTTTGGTTTGGGGTCACCGCAATATGAGGAACTGTATTGCGGGGTCACGGCATTAGAAAGGTTGAGAACCACTGTTCTAGAAGGTCTGGGGCAGCAGCAGGAGAAAGTTCTCTCCCGGTCAGGAGACAGAGCTCTGCTACAGTCGGGAGATGAGGTAGCTTGGAGGCGACCTGACCACACAAGGCAGAAGTAAAGCGTGAGACCCATGAGGGGGAAGTTGGCAGTTTGCCACAATAAGTAAAACATTATAGTTGTTGATGTAGGTAGTACATATATTTGCTTAAAGTTAAGTAATGCCATGGTGAATAGATACAACTTGGGAGCACTTGCTCCTTGTTGTTAACCAATAAGGCTAGCCATCTACCTACTTGAATTAATTATTTTAAAAACAGCTATTTAGCAGGCATATCTCTGTGCTATAGCAACTACCTTTGATCTTTCACTTGCTAAAACCTCCCAGGCTGAGTTTATAAAAGTGATTTTCATCTTCATTAAAAATTCATTGTTATGACTTGAAGCAGTAATCGGTCCAAAGCTAAAATGTTTTAACCTGTCTGGTCCCGTATTTGGTCTGGAGGAGGAGTGCAAAATTATTTGGTAAATTCTAGGCTATACCTAGATCCCTTGAGGTGTACCTGGTAACCCTCTGGATACAGGCACAGGTAACTGTACCAGTATGTTATCCAGTGTTAGAAAGAGACATTAGAAACATAAAGAGAGTCCTGTAGCACCTTAAAGACTAACACATTTCTGCGGGCATAAGCTTTTGTGGGCTAGATGCTGAGACTTCGATTTAAAAAAATATATATATATATATTTTCATACCCTTCTCTTCTGGGCATGTAAAAAAAAAATCTTTTAAGACTTGAATAATTAAATCTGCCCCTTATCACCTTTTGTTCCTTATTGCTAAGCAGGCTATTTCAAGCTCCTGCCATCTGAAGATGTTAATCAGAGACTGCAGGGCAGAAAAGGAGTTTTCAAAAGTGCCCATTGAGCTACATAGGGAAATAAGGGCAGCTTTTATTGCCTCAAGAATTGCCCTCCTTGCAGTGTGTGTTTGCCTTTATAGAATTGTTTATTACTTTCATTTTAAAAACCAAGAATTAAAATAGGGTTTTTTATTTTTATTCTTGAGAACTTAAATAGTTATTTTCTGAGGAAAATTAAGGAATTTTAAAATGTTTAAATATAATATATAGAGCTCTGAATGTATTATAACATATATTAGTTATTGACTAAGAAATGCATGACTCCAGTTAAAGTGAGGGACTCTTATTAATTATGCAAATATTGGAATATCTATATGTAAGGAACTCATTATTGTTGTGGGAAGTATAGTAGCTGATTAATACTGCACAGCAACACTGCCCAGCCGTTAAGGATTGGAAGTGGGGAAGAATATTGAATCCACTTGAAAAGTGATAGGAACTTTTTGATGGAATCCTATAACTACTGTGAACAGAACACCAAGGTTTACACACCATTCCTCACAAAATGTGCTGTGGAAACTTTTAACAAAAGTTAAATCTTTGGCAATTCTTATCATTCAGTTTTCTCATCAGTAAAAGGATCGAGTACTAATAAAAGGGTATTATGAGGGTTACCAACAGTTTCCATAGCTTCTTGAGATAACAGGTGCTGTAGAAGGACAGGGTATTGCCAATGAAGAAAGGGGAAAAAATATATATAGATCTATTTTGCAACATATTTAGCCACAAACATAAAACTAGATAACAATTTACAATCCTCTCCCTCTCTGATTTATCCTGTTTGTTACATGTGTATTTTTATAACTCTGGTTTACTTTTAAATGAAGAGCTAATGTATCTAGCTAGCTAGGTAATTCTTGTTTTCACTATGATTCGCTGTATTTCATCTACGCAAGCTATACACAGTGCATAAGTTTAATTAGGGAGAACCCACAACAGCGTGAAATTTTATCTGAGAGTCTTCATTGCATTTGAAGACTTGATTCAGTAACAGATTGTATCTGTGGCTACTGACCTGTGAAGTGAACGTCAGACAACCAGAGTTAATCCTGATACCCTAAGGGAAATTTAAAAGAATTCCCTCAAAATACCACAATTGGACATTTCATTTTTTGTTTATAGCACTAAAACAGTGATTCTGCCAATTTGATTGTGAATGTGGGCCTGATCCAGGGCTTTCCACTGATTTCCAGGGGAGTTGGGTCTGGCCCTAAGAAGGGACTGCTCTGAGAGAGCTTTGACTTTGAATGGACTCTTCAGTTCTTAGCTCACTAGTTTGTTCCTGGGTTCAGCTAGAGACAGAGAAACAGCCTGATTCTTTCCACACTGATGCTGGTTTTGGTGTTGATGTAACTCCATTCACTTCAGTGCAACTGCTGACGTACTTCAGTGTACTCTGATGTAAGAAGAGAAGCCGTTTCATGCTTCTAAAGGGGTGGAGGGTGGCGAAGTATAGAAAACACTGTTTAAATACTTTTAGTGGCCACATGAAGATACCATTTGTAAATTAGGACACAGTCCTGCAAAGCATTAATCATGTGATTACATAAGTAGTCCCACTCAAGTCTGTCAGACTACTTGCATGAGTAAAGGTTTGCAAAATCAAGCCCTTAGTTTAACAACCCTCAATTCACAAATTAACAGAAGTTAATGTGAATGAATATTCAGTGAGAAACTTACCTGAGAATTTTCACACTTTTCTGTGGTTAAGTTTTATAACTGTAACATTCTTTCACAGCTGTATTTGTAAGCAGGGAATGATTTTATCTGTCTTTATTTAAAGTTCACAAAGGTTTGTTGTTTTTTTTTGTTTGTTTTATTTGTTCGAAAATATACCATAATTTTCCCCCCCCCGCCTTCTCCTGTAAGTACATTTTTATTATGGCTCCTGTATAGAAAGGTCTCCTTGGATAAAGAGTTGTATACAAGAACCTGAAGCAAATAAAAAGCAATACGTTTTTAAATAAGTTTAATTTGGCCAGGACACCAAGATTAATAACTCATACAAATAAATGCTGCGGAAACTGAACTGATATGTGGGTTCAGGCAATAATAAGAAAGACAGATACCTATATGGTGGGCCCATTGTGAATGTCAGATATGCTGGTATTAAATCACTTTTACCTCCATTGGGTTTACACCACTGTACTAAAGCTCCAAACCTGATATGATAGTCATGATTTCTCTAGACTTTGTTGGTCTCATTTGCTGTAAAAACTCTGTTGAATAGAGTCCATTAAAATTTAACATATCAAGGAAAAGGCTGTCTTACTTTACAGTTGATAAAATTCTCTTTTAAAACCTTTCTCTTATTTTCACATCACAGATTTAAAAAAAAAAAAGAAAGAAATGGAGCTCTGTAATCATCAGTCCCAAAATGTAACTCCTATCCCATGGCAATATTTTATCAAAATCACAAAATTGTTCCCTTTGATTGTCATTTATAGGAAGCCAAGGCAGCAGTGGAAGAGTCAAGAGCCCTACGAAGTAGGATTCATCTTGCAGAAGCTGCACAGCGGCAGGCTCGTGGAATGGAGATGGACTATGAAGAAATAATCCGCCTCTTAGAGGCTGAAATTACAGAGCTGAAGGCTCAGCTCACTGATCATTCTGGCCAAAATAAAGTAAGCAGAACAGTCATCTCTCATCGTTGCCATGGTTTCCTTGCTGTTGTCATGTATCCTGTTTTCATTTTCTTTTCATCTGCTCTTCTAAAGTAGGTCACCGTTTGTCTTGTATTATTCAATAACTGGAATGATGTGTAGTGAAGGGGGCAATGCGAAGGCTATGAGGCTTCCTTTATCTAGATATCTTTAGGCTGGAAAAACAGCTTATTAGGGCCGGATCCAACCAGCTTATTTGGGTCATTGGTCAATACGGCACATCTTAAGCATTAAAGTATGAAACACTGAATATTTTGGTGTTCTGCTTTGTTTTAAAATATAGCATATATGTCATAAAAATTTGGGCAAAGAAGAATCTTTGTGTGTGTGTGGTTGATTAGCACTTTCAAGAAAGTGTGAGAGTGAAAGGTCTTTCAGATTCCTAAGCAAATACACACGTTCAGTTTCAGGTTTTGCCTGGTTTCTGTTTTAAATCAATGCAGATGTATCTTCAGTAAATGCATTTTATATTTACACTCGGCATATTTTTAGTATTTCTAGCCTGTTTTTCAATGATGCACGAATAATAATATATAAAATTCAGGACTGTTCATGAGTAAATTCGAATTTACTCAAGTTAGTTGTTTGAAAGGCATTAACAACTGTAGTATGTAACCTAAATCTGATTTTTTTTAAATGAAAAGGTTTGCACACCTGAGCCTTCCACTTGAAACCACCATATTATCCCCAACGATCCATTTTTAGAGACCACTTTAGAAATAAACAGTTTGGGACAATTTTTATTGAGCCTCCATAATTGGGAATCCATTTTCATGCTGACCAATATTGTCTCATTATTTCTTTGTACTCCCCTGTTGTCTGTCTATATCCATCTGTTGTCTCATCTTGTACTTAGATTGTAAGCTCTTTGGGAGAGAGACTTTTTGTTCTGTGTTTGTACAGCACCTAGCACAGTGAGGCCCTGGTTCATGACTAGGACTTCTAGGTTTTACAGTAATACAGATAAAAATAGTAACAATAATAATTGGCATTTGTGTATGTAGTTACCTATTGGCTCATGAAAAATGGATATACCCAATAATTGACAATAAGGGTGACCTGCTGAAATTTGGCCCCTTTCATTGTGAAAATTAGTTCACTATTAAAAAGTAAAACTGTGTTACAGGAGCTCTGAAGTGCATGGACTTAATACTTCACTGCCTTGCATACTCTTTGTGAGGTCATTTAGGCCCAGATTTTCAAAAGAGCACAGCTCTCATTTAAACACCACAGTAAGTGTCCAGATTTTCAGTTATGCTCGGTGCATTGATGCATGTTGGGTGCTAACCTCTCTTGAAAATCTGGTCCTAGACATGGGCACTGAGTGCTTTCAAAAATCTTACTTGGGGCCTGATCCTCCACCCATCTTGTTCAGTGGTAGCATTCCCATTAACTGCAGCAGGTGCAGGATTAAACCCTTGCATCTGTGCAAATTTGGAAGCTCCTCAGTGCAGGGACTATATACTACTCTGTGTTGGTACAGTGGCTAGCACAATGGGGCCCCGTTCTTGATTGGTCCTTAGGCACTACCATAATAAACCTGATAAATTAAAAAAAAAAAAAAGTTGGTGTAAAACATTACTATTCCAGTTTCATAGCCTGTTACCTCCACTTTGTGTAAGTGATTGTACAAGGAGCAAGGCAACAGAGAATAAGTTCCCTTATGTAGCATACCCTGAATTGCTCTTCTGAATCTAATTTATGCAACCGGTAGCTTATGAAAGAGATATTGATCAGTTCACCTCATTTCTTTAGGTACACTATGTGAAGAAGAAATGTGCTCCACTTTGCCTTTGGATAACATCTTAAAGCCAGGGAAACCAAAATTGTACTTAGTAAAGCAGCAGCAGTTGGCTGTATTTAATAAAATCCTCCCTAAGTAGGCTTAACATCTCCTTTTCCGGTAATGAACAGTGAGATATACATTACAGAAAATAAACTTTCTAATCAAGCAGATTTCCTGATGTTTAGAATACTGGGGGTTCTGCCACACAAACCTCTGTTTGCTTTTACTGAAGATATACTTACTAATAACAGATCACTTTTTTGGAGGCTGCAAATCTTATAGTAGGTGATATTCTGATGATGGACTTCAAGAGAAGTGGCACCTACAGTAATTTCAATGTTTGTCTTTGTAGAGAATGGCATTTTCTTTCCCTTTTACTGGGTGGTGTTTTGCTCCTAATTCTCTGCCTTGCACACAGCTCACGTAAACAAACGTACCCACATAGACATGGTGGCCTCCATCTTGGCCACCAATATCAGGGATTGAACCCTTTAGAGATAAAACGCCAGCCTCTGTCACTGGGGTTGTACCAGACTCTCATCCTCTGTGGATCCAGGCACAAAGGGGGACATGTAACAAATACTGAATTATGGGTTATGCACGTGTATGTAGAAATATCTGAGCAGTTTAGCTCTGTTCAAGGCCTACCACAGCCCATCTTTGGAATGATTAGTTTTAAATTTAATACAGCAGAACCTCATTAGTTCACACTTTGATAACATATGCATTGTGTAAAACGGCTGAGTTTCTCCCCATTTCTTAGCAAAGTTAATAAGAGAATGGTCATCAGATCTCATGTAACTCACATGGTGTCACTTTTACAAAATATGCTGTTTTGTTCTCTTTTACGTTCTAAAACTAAGCTGCAGTTGTCAGAATAATTGAACTGGGCTTCCCACCATGATCAGATGAGCACTGTGGACCACTGGGAGAATCAGCTGATGCCTTTCTAAAAGAACAAAAAAAGCTGTTGTAAAAAGAAAGGACGGCTGTAGTCTCTTGACAGCACCTTGATCACAGTAGGAGCCGATTCCCCACTGTATGGCCAATGCATAGCTAAATGGGAAGCATTCTAAAACTTCTGATTCAACTATTTCACTATCAAATCTAAAGTTAAAAGGCCTGCAGGAAAGAGAACGTGGGCTTGCCACATGAACAATTAGTTCACACCAAGCTAGAGTTTGAATCTACGATGCACTAGCCTACCACAGACCAACTGTCCGTGTGCACGCTGCTGATACGTTAATAGTTTGTTAGAGCACTTTGATCTAGTCCTCAAAGCGCTCTAGCAAACTGTTAACACATGTTAGCAAGGTGCACACAGAAAGCTGGTCCATAGCAGGCTAGTGTGGGGTAGATTTACACCTCAGCTTGCTGCAAACAGATTGTTCATGTAGATTCACCCTCAGTTTTATTGGACATGGAGGACCTAACGAGTGCTAAACAAGAGATGCAAGGAAAATATGGAGGGGATGACATTTAAAAAACTATGGTACCTCTCAATTAGTTTTGAGTTCAGATTTTATTTTAAACTTCATGTGCATTTTTAGACAGTTTTATCGCCTTCTGGATCCTTTTGGTAAACAGCATTCGCTCCCTCCTTCTTCCTGTTTCCTTAAAATTAGGAGAGATACCCCCATCGCCTTCATCTTTCATTCAAAAAGGGAGAGAAAAGACAAATAAGATAAATAAAATAAAATTGTCTCAAAATTAATCAGATAACATTGATTGAATTACTTTCCCAGGATAGTGTTCAAGATTTAAGAAAGAGAATTACTGTGCTTGACTGCCAACTGCGGAAATCAGAATCAGCTAGGAAAACCTTTGAAGTGGCCACTGAAAAGCTGCTGCGGTTTGTAGAGGTAACTTTTTTTCTTGTTTGTCTCCAACAGCATTTTATTTGGGGAAAGATGTGTATTAATATATCTGAAAGACAAATATAATAAATTAAACATGAATGTGTAAAGAGAGGTTTTTGGGGGAAAAAATTCACAGCGTACACATCCTGCTGCAGTAAGGGTTAAATCAGAATTCCATGTACAGATTTTTGAGTCTTTTGATTGTTGCTGTGTGCCTAATTGTAACAAGCATTCTTTCATTTGTGAATTAATACCTATGATCTTAGGGTTTAGAGGTCAAGTTTCTTTATCTGGGAACGTTAAAATAATGCCCATTTGCAAAATTAAAGAGGCAGATATACATCAGTAAGCAGAGTTTTTTTTGAAATCATGTTAAAAAGCCAGAATAGTCGATTGATGTTCGCTTAATCGAACTCAGCCTGTTCTATACCGTCCTACAGTGAGCCAATTAAAGTCACTGTTGCTATACCAGTTCACACAAGCTGAAGATATGGTCTACTAATATATTTAAATTGCATAGAAGAATGGTTTATAATATGGATGTATAGATCATATACACACAACATCGATGTGTTTAATGAATCTTGGCCAATTCATGTGTTTGCCTCTCCCGTATGGTGGACCTGAGTTGGGTGATTTTGCATGCTATAATTTTCATTGTTACTGCACTGGAATGGGTTACCTAGGGAGGTGGTGGAATCTCCATCTTTAGAGGTTTTTAAACCACGGCTTGACAAAACCCTCGCTAGAATTATTTAGCTGAGGTTAGTCCTGCTTTGAGCAGGGGGTTGGACTAGATGACCTCCTGAGGTCCCTTCCAACTCTAATATTCTATGCTCCTTCCCCCCCATGCTGACTGCCAAGAAAATCTCCCAGACTTTAATTTTAAGTGTCAGTTATGGGAAAGGCATAGCAGGCTTATACAAAAGGGTTGCATAGGGTTGAATAGTACATCATTTGAACCATTATCTTTTATATATTTTATTTGCTTCTACAGTTTTACTTCCATGAAGAATAAGAAATTTCTCATTTTATAATCCTTACATAATGATCTGCCAGTAGGAAAATATCTGGTTTAGCAAATTAGCCTTTGTATGAAAAGATCTGTGGTTGGGGAGATAGAATAAAATCTATATGAAAAATTGATAGAATATTGTTCACATGAAAATTCATTTAGATTCCATTATAAGACAACTCAACCACCCCAGGTTATTCTCTGTGGCTGTGGGGATACAAAATGTGTCTATAAAGTTTGCATGGGGACAGAAGGTATATAAATTGACAACAAAGCAACAAAAATGTGTGTCAAGTTTATAAAACATTAACTATTCATTTCTTTGATCATTTGCCAACAGGTTGTGCATGATGTATTATCAGACAATTCCATCTCCTTATCAACTTTAAGGTAAGAAAACCTAAACTTAACTTGTTTTATTGAAGTTGATGTGGTGAAATGATACAAAATATATGTTGTTACTGAAAACTTTGTGACAGGGCTAGAAGCTCCAAACCACTCATCCTTAGCCTTAGCTGTTTAATTTCTATACTCCCATGCATTTCTGAATGCCACTTTTTTGAACAGTGGTAATAAAAACACAACACTGGTCTCAAGGTTAAAGACATCTGGCTGCAACTTTCATTAACAATTTGAAGATAAAGCAGTTCACCACAGACACAGCACATGCGGACATTTCCATGCTTGCATCAACCAAAGATGCTATACACATAGACACAGCTTTCCACCTTATTCTTTCCCCATGCAAAGAGTAAGACTGTTTGGGAGAGATTGCCTCTTGCCTAGGTCCAATAATAAGAAACATCACCACTGTTGGTGCCACCAACATCTGTCTAGTTCTGTTTCTTCCGAGAGTTTGGATTTCGCTTAGGAGGGCTTTCAAGACTACTTCCTGCACCATTTACTTGGCCAATGACCCTGCCAACAAAGGTGATATAAGAGAAAAATATGCATATTCATATATGTCAGAGCATCATCAAACCACCAGGCTTAGGGAGCAAATACCTGGCTGATTGCATCAAACAACTTACAAATGAGATAACCAGCTACCTGCTACACAGTGCCTGCAGTAAGGGAGAGAGACCACCCTCTTGCTGCTGACGAGGGCTGTCTGCCAGAGGGAAAAATTCCTTCCTGACCCTAAATATGGCAATTGGTAGAACCTTCTGTAATATATGAGGATTGTACAAGAAAACCTGCCACTGTACCAGCCCCTTACAATCTGGTCAGTCCCTCGCCACATGAACAGAAAAGGTAACAAAAGACCCCAGACAACAACCGGAAAGGGGAAGACATGCATGGGTGAAGATCTTCAGTTGTCATTGGGAATCTTACATCAGAACCAGTGTTTAAGGAAACACATGATGTTGGGAGAGACTATAAAAAGCCTACAATATTTATGTACTAGCAAAAAGTCTATGCTATCATAAAGATATAATTTGTAAAGTCATATGTGTATTAAAAAAAATGGCTTAGAATTTAGAACAGTAACACACTGAAATCAGTGGTGAGAGAAACTGGTGACATTTTAAACAAAATGAGTTCTCAAACATGGTTATTTCCATTGTTTCACACTGACTCAGACATTCTAGGTTTCAGAGCAGCGCCCATTGACCATCCTGGAATCTTATCATCTGAATATATGTAAAGATTTGCAATCCTTAACCATCATTTTCATCAAACATTAAATGATTTATTTTCTCTTAATGCCATTATAGTGGAAGCAATAATAATGTAAATGCTATTAGTGGATCTTTCCCACTATCTGGCCATTATCAATGTTTACGTTCACTGAATTGTTACTTTTTTACTGAAATCCTGATGATAATTGTGGTTGACTTTCCTTTCATAAGACTTTGCAGATGTTAGTCCTTTGATTTTTGTTCTAAGAATTAAATAACATGTTTAAAATAAAAGGAATTTATTAATCTACTAATACATCAAAATAGCTAGGGAAGAAGTGGCTGTGGATCTAACAGCAATTATCTATTGCATAAAGTCAGCTGCTTCATCTCAGGTTTGAAAATTACAATTCATTATTTTCATTGGGAGCAGGATTAGTCTGTCTGTTTGTATTCTTTTTTTTGAACCTTGTGAATTAACAGAGTTATCCCCAGGCAAACAATAGCATTGTAGTGTAAGGAATCTATTAAGCATTAGATAAAATATGTTTTCAGTAACAGAAGAAAAGTTACATGCAGGAAAAGTATTTTGGAAAGTGTTTCAAGAACTAGAAGTTCAGACTGTCCACTGTGTGTTGTAGTTGGATTGCCTACCACTTCTCATTTGTGAGAACTGGAAGCACCACTTTGATTTAAAAAAATCCTTTTGATTTGTGGGTTCACGTCTCATTTCTTGCAAACACTAATGTCACACATGGAGATGGTCTCAATAGGCATCTTGAACGCAATGAAATTAGATGAACCGCATGTTATGCTTTTGGGTATGAGAAGTCCTGCTATATTTCGCTATGTTGCCTTTTTCATAACTTCCTAGTTAATATAATGTGCACATTCATTATTACCATTCTTTCTTATTGGTGATGTGACACTCCACCACTACTAGAATTAGATTGTCAGTTCATTAAAAATTTTGGGTTTAATTCTCATGATTCTTGGTTTTACACTGGCCTAAGGAACTTGGATTATGGGGAATTAATGCCCATTTTAAAGGTGTGAGATCAGAATCAAGTCCTTTTTTTATAGGTCCTTTGTGGTTTATATTAGATCTGGATTTGCTCCCATTAGAGTCAGTATCAAAATTCCCATTGTCTTTGGTGGGAGCTTAATTGATTTACATTATACCCAGCATTCCTTCCTTTACCAATTCAGGCTTTCAGCTGTGAAGTGTGTTTCTCACATAGGAGCAGACTTTTCTTGGGACATCTAAATTTAAAGATTTTTCCTAGATCTGTGGCCGTTGTCCTCTCTTGCGACTCCTGGATTATTCTGGAAAAAGGAATAGCTAGTAGTAGTAAAGCAATTAGCCAATTTTTCACAGTCACTCTTCCCAGAGTTTAAATTCAAAAGAAAAAAAGGCTTCATGTTCCACTCTGAACATAATCAGTTGTATACATATATAAAGTTCTTTTGTAGTTTCTAAAACCCTAGTAGGTAGATACCATTGTGAACTATTTTACTTAGTAATTCTGCCCATTTCCAGCTACAGAACCCCCGAATCTATAAGATTCTATCTGAATTTTGCTTTCATGGAGACCCAAACTTTTCTAGTAAAGAGTTTTTTCCCCTTCAGCATGCTTTTTCACCATATCTTGCCTTTGCTCAAAGCAAGAAGTGTTTAAGCCTGTACTCAGGAGAACCATGTTTATCTGCAAGACTTACAAAAATCAAATTTTATGAACATGAATTGAATTACTTCAATTAAAAAAATGCTGCCACGCAGATGTATTCAACAGGATTTAGAGCCACCTTTGGCCTCTTAAAGTACCAATATAATTCTATCCTGTCTCACAGCGCAGGTTTCTCCTTGTTCGTGTTCAAGAATAAATGCTAAATAGGGCCATATCCTGCAAACCTTATTCAGGCAAAATTCCTAGTAAAGTCAGATATGTTTAACTGCAGTTATCAGGGGTTTTGTCTCACTGACAGTTGCAGAATCTAGCTCTCAGGCTCTAATGGATGCCTGTTAAGTAATGAACAAATTCTACCCTTACATACTTGTGCACTATTCCCAGTTGAGTCAATGGGAATTGTATTTGACAAACGGTGATAGCAACATTTCATTTGGTATACTTTGTTTTCATAGGAGACTCTGACTACAGAAGGAGAAGCCAGTTGTAGGTCACACAGTGAGTCGGTAATAGAGTAGGAAATAGAAGCCTGGCTGTATGCTCAGTCCACTAAGCCACAGCTGTTCTCATTTGTTGAATATCCCTCTGGAATATATTTTATGTGATGAACACAGTTTTATTAATGAAACCTTCCTAAATACTAATAAAAAATCCATTAAAACAAGCCACTATCTTTTTTTTGTTCTTTGCTTGTACAATGCTTAGCCCAGTGGGGTCCTGGTCCAGGGCTGGGGTTTCTAGCCACTATTGCAGTATACATAATTAGAACAATAAGATTTTAGGTCCCATCCTAAAACGGTGTAAATTGTTGTATCACTATTGGATGCATCAGATCTGTGCTGATCTACACCAGCTAAGTTTCTGGCCTTGGTCTCTAAAACATTTGTATGTTTTTTAAATTGAGGTACTCTAAAGCAATTTATTACACAGACAAAATAATCTTTGGGTAAGTGTAACACACTGCTGGGGATATCCAGAGCTGTGAGCCACTGTTTTAACTCTGCCTAACTCACTGCTAGATGTCACAGTAAGTCTTCTGAATTTGGTAGCATAATTCTTTTTTGTTACTAGAATCAGACTAAACCCAACCAAGAGATATGTTCAGCAAGGTGAAAGGATGCCTGCTTTATTTTATTAAAAGGTGTATTTTCTCATGTAATCTTATAAATAGCCAGTTGATCTCTTTGCCACGTGTTCCTTCCAGTGACCGAAGAGCCACGTTATCTACCAAAACACTCCTTGCACGACTGGGGAGGAATGGACGTACTGTCACAGCAGCCCTTGGAGCAGAAGCCAAAGGTCTTACCCAATCTGTCCGTGCCATTCTGGAAGTAGATTGTGAGTATATATATTCTATCCCCATTCCCGTGCCAACATTTCTCCCTTTCACCTTTTGACTGGCAATTCAGAGTAGAATGTTTCAGCAGTTGTCAACTGAACAATAAATCTAAGCAGTCATTACTGTAGGTTCATCAGAAGGAAGCACATTTAAGCATAACAGCCACTAGGAAAATCCTCGATGAAAACTGCTGCAGTCGTTCAGATAGTTGTAGCATTTACATTTACTACGAAATCATGAGCTGGAATGGTGATTTATGTTTATCATCAGTCCTTGTCAAGACACCTTTATTAATGTGCCCAAACTCGTATTTCATAATTGTAACTAGTCTGCACTGCAGGTATGGTCCCTGGAAAACACTAATTATAGTAGAACAGTCAGGTGGTAGGAAGAAGAAGAGACCTTTTAACTAGTATGTCTCAGACAAAGACTCCTACAGCCTGCTTCCTCTTCTAGTCTGCAAAGAAAGGTAATTGTCATAGTCTAGCCTTCTAACAGCACAAGTAATTGCACTGATAAAAATGGATATAAATAATTGTCAAAAGAGTTACACTGATGTAAAACTGAAGTGAAAGGAGAATCAGTCCCAATGTAAAGATAAAGGAAAAAAGTTACTTTCCAGCAGAAAGCTGTTTTTCTCTGACCAAAATAAGATTAGAATTTTTTTCAGATTTTTATATCATTTTATAGTTGGAATGATCTAGCTTTCCAGAGTGGACTAGAAAGAATTTTATGGATTTAGTAATGAGCATTGGCCAATATTACATTACAATTGTCTGAAAGAAAAGACTGTCAGCCAATAGTTTTACAAATGCAATAATCAGTTAACACAGCAGCTGGTTAATTGGTCATTTCATAAAAAAGGTTCATATACTAATGCTGAAATGGAACAGTGCTTCTGGAGTCATTTCATTAACATTATATCAGTATGTTTGATATCTTGGTTCACAATTAACTGTCATGATTCGAGGAACCCAGCATTGTAAGTAAACGCAGAGTTTGGGTGTCAGAAGCAAGGTATTTGATGACAATGCTCTGAGCTGACTGCATCACTCACTCCTTTCCAATTACCATTTATGAAGCAGTCATCAAGGAGTCTAGAGTCCTGTTTCTCATTTACACATAAGGCCCCTTTAGACTGCTATGGCATGCAAAAGTCTTCTTCAGAGACAGCATGATATAGATAAGTGACTATATTTATTCAAATCCATGGCCAAGGAGCACACAGCACAGCTCAAAGGAGCAAAAATAATTTGAAGTTCAGTTATTTTTCTCAATCTCTACTCTTCCCCCATACGGTCTGCACTAGGAGCAGAGAGGGGATGACAGAGGATCCAGGGCTGTGAACCTGTACCTCTTAAAGATTTCCCTTAGCAGACTGAGTCATCGGGCTGGTTACATCAGCTTTATGGCTACTTTTTAATCATCAGAGCAGCACAGAGCACCTGGAGTAGAGATCAGCCTCTGACCCAGATTGGGGAACCAGGAATCTCCTGTGTAGTAATTGCAGCTCTGCAGCTGATTTGCTGTGTGACCTCTGCCTCATGGAATTTCCCCTTTTCTAAAATGGAACTAATGCCTACTTTACATGTCCTCCTGTGTGGTTCATGGGCAGGCACTCGGCTGCACTGCCAAAGAGTTTTGGGAAGTAGGAATGCCAGTTTAGTACTGAAAAATTACCTGTTCAGTAATATCCATCTCTCTTCATAAAACACATGCTAGGGACTTCAGATAATTTGACTTCCCTGACCTGTGAAAGTCCAGGACAATAAGCTCGGTAACTCAGATTTAAGTGCCATAGCGGTTCCAGAAACTAAGGGTTCCCCTTTCACTAAGCTTGATCCAAAGCTCACTGAAGTCAGTAGAAAGATTTCCATTGACTTCAATGGGCTTTGGACCAAACTTCTTATGATGATGTGCAACCTAACTTGGGAGCCCTCCAGAACACCAGCTTAAAGGACTCATGTACTTAAACCTACTGTCACAGTTTTTCCTTCCCAGATGCCAAAGTTCCATCCGAGTGAGCGAGTGTTGTTTAAGATCTTTGAATATCGTCTTTCATAATTCTTATTCTGTAGTGATTAAATCATGTAATGTCTAAGGGAACAAATGCTGTCCAAGCTTCTAAATATATTAGCAATCCATCAGAGGATGAAGGGAGTGTCATTTAATACTGACTCTGAGCTAATGGAAAGGAACCATGAGTAGCAATTGTACCAGAGACTATTTTGGTTCAATATTACAGAAAACTCATCCTATCCTAAACTTTTACTGTGTTTTTATTCATGGACAGACATAGACTCAACCATAGTTTAGACTGAAACTAGTCTTCACTTATAAGCCCCATTTTAACATTTAAACACACCTTTGTTAACGTGAAGTCAGTGCACCTGAAATGTCACAATTGTGAATTTATGCCAGGATAGAACTTGCCAGGAAAGAGTAATGCAGATTGGATGAGGAATTTAGGTGTTGCATGGGTTCCAGAATTGTATAAAACTAGCTGAATTTCCTAACTTTCTAGTACATTATTTTTATGCTATTTACTGTAATATATTTTTTGCATCTTAACTCCATGTTTGTGAAGATTTTTGTTGTTAGTGTTGCTAAGGAATGAGCATAGACTAGTTTTCTCGAGATACACACACAATTGTAATTTTTAAAAAAGTATCTCTAGGTTGTCTCTGTAAACCCATTGTCACCTGATATCTTTGTCCAAATGTAGAAGTCTTACCAGTTTATGACTAGAGATTGTACTAGACTGCATGAAAATGGAAAGCTAAGAAATGGTGGTTTACGACAGGATTTCCATTAGATCCCAATGACTGTCTATTTTGGTCATATGTACCTATGGTTGAGGGGATGTGTCAATGATAATCCAGCTCAGATAGATGAACTTTCAAAAATAAAACACAAATGGCCACACAGACACATTGTAAGATCTTTTTTGTTTGTTTGTTTGTTTTTTTCATCTTTTTTTAAACACAAGAAGGATTGTGGTGGGAACAGTCATTATAACAAATGTTTTCTTTATCTCCTTTTACGTCTGCTGCCAGCCTTTTAGAATGGTACTAAAGAAGTGTCTTTGGCCAAGTTATGTTTCATGTGCATACATTCATGTGAATCCTTACAATGTCAGGAACTGAAAACCTCTTATCCTACCTTCTATATGCAGGAGTGCATAAAATGTGTGAGAAAGGCTTCCAAATAAGAAGATGCTGAACTTGTACAGAATATCATGAGTGCTGGAATTAGAGGGTGCAGAATAATTGTGACAGGCTCATTTGATTTATCATAGCATTATTTATTGTTGCAAAGCCATGGTACGTTGCATGTTAAATAATTAATTTGTAATTATGATCTTAATCAAACAACCAATAATGTCTTTTTCAGCAAGCAAAAATATTGT
This sequence comes from Mesoclemmys tuberculata, assembly GCA_007922155.1. Classification (NCBI taxonomy): domain Eukaryota; kingdom Metazoa; phylum Chordata; order Testudines; family Chelidae; genus Mesoclemmys; species Mesoclemmys tuberculata. The sequence goes on from ML675637.1 coordinate 14,351,829, forward strand.
CTGACAAGTAAAGACTTTTTTTTTCTTTTTGTGGGAAGCTGTGGGGGGAAAATCAGATTTCCAGCAGTGGGGATGGAAACATTCTGTCACGTTCAATTATTTCTGTCAGACTACATAGGAAATCATGCGAGAGAAACCTTGAGACCTAAATGCAGTTGAAGACTAACATCTGGTTGTGTCAAATATAATAGGTAGGATTCAGTTAGAAAACTCTAGAGCTATAGCAGGGATCCATTTTGTGAACCTGAGGGTTAAACATAGCTCTGCAGAGAAGGATTTAAAGATTGAACGTCATCTGTCTGGGTTCATTCTGATTTGGAGAGCATTACAGATAGACTCAGGCTCTGCTGAGCTTGTATATGAGATTAAAGCATTAAAGCTCTCCAAGCTTAACTCACACGCGCGCGCGCACGTAGTGAAGCAGAGTAAATATTCAACAGTTCTCTGCAATCCTCTGAGCCAGATTTTCACAGCATGTTTCCCATGTGATCCTCGGTGTTCTACTAGAGTGGCTGATTTAAAGAGAGGTATTAGTGTCTGCACCAGTTCATAACCAGTGTACCAAAGAATAACGTTTAGTGAATGTTGCACTGAAGACTGAGGCATGGAGTGTCCCACATAATAGTTTAATTATATAGATATATATATTTAGTTAAAGCAGTGGAGCAAGATTTTTTTCAGATTGCTAAGCAGATAATTTTGATATTCATGTAGTTGAAAAAAAATACCCAGATTAAAACTACTTTTGTGAAGAAGGCTATTAATTTACCTATAAAAAATGTGTCATGAAAGTCTAACTTTGTGAACTCTGCTTTGTGAAGAGCTGTTTTAAAAGAATCTTGAGAAAACACAGGATGGGATCCAGAAAGCATGGATTATCCACACAAACAGTTTTCTCCCTGCATGGGAATTGTATTCCTCCATTAATTGTATTCCTCAAAATCTCCCAGCACGTGCTACCTCCTTTCTGCAAATAGATAGCCTGATTGTGTAGTTGGAACTGCTGCTGAAGAACAGTGGCTACATGAAGGTAGTTGGCAACTCCATCAGCAAGTGGAGACAATAGCAGAAGGAACTCACGTGCAGTCAGCCTGCTGAAAGGTTGTTGGAGATTTTTTGTGTATTAATCACTTTGGGACCCTGTTCTTCCCTGCCAGATACAAGTAACGCCCAGTAATTTTAAGAAGAAATACTTCCACCTTGCAGAGGAGAATAGGGACCCAGTAAAATATTATAGCATTTGAAAGTTGCCTGCTGGCTGAACTTTAGTAATTCGCAGGGTGAAAATCACATTGTTAGGATTTGGGAAACCATGATCCTCCCTTCCAATACAAGCACATTTAAAAAAAAAAAATCTAGCTAGACATTTGCAGTGTCCAAAATCTGATTAATTCATGGAACACGCTTATCTCATCATGGTATAGTGATCGTTCGGCATTTCAAAACCTGCACTACTATAATTCAGTTCTCAAGTTTTCTGTCTGCTTATTTCACACGCTACCTTCAGGGCATCTACCCAAAATACAATTCTGCTGTTGTTGATATAATCCCAGTATGTCAGCGGTAAGCCATTAAGTATTATGACGCCTGCTCCTCTGCACAGCAAATGCACCCTAAAACATTTTCTCACTCATGGATTCCAGGGCTAGAAACGATCATTGTGATCATGTAATCTGATCTCCTGTATAACACAGGTCATAGAACTTCCCCAAAATAATTCCTAGATCAGATCTTTTAGACGCAGTGTGTCTTTAATCTGGAATTTGACCTATGGCAGTCATGCCGAAGTTTACTTCTTTCCAAACAAATATATCTCCTCTAAAAGGACCTGCTCCCCTATAAAATGTTGCAGCCTTCTAACTGAAGCTATAGCTGCTGCCAGTTACCATGCATAAATGCATTTTACTGGGGTCGTCCTACAGACAAAGTTTAGCGGGCCAAGTATTGCTTGCATTTCCTTCGAAGTCATTTTGATGGCCTGTTGTGTTCTGTGCGTCACATCAAAACTAGTTGTGGCCTGATCCTGAGCGATGCTGAGTACCCCCAACTCCAAATGAAGTCAGACTTTGCAGATGCTCAGCACCAGTCAGCCTTCTCAATTTAGGCCAATTCTACGCTCCAGAAGTCTGACAAAGGACAGATTCTTTATCAGCGGAGATATGGAGACAGCCCATTTTTCAGTTTCATGTGTCTTCACTCATTTATAGTAGCTTGCTAAATAGCTACCCTCTACTCTTAGGGCTGCCTTTTGTCCCATCCCCTTCCTCTGCCAATCAGTACTACAAGTATGAAACTCTAAGACAGACAAAGCAGAAGTTCTTCCCAGGTTACCAATTTGATGCCTGAGCCTGCATGCTTTTGTTTGCACCAAGGGTCTATAGTATCACTCTCCAGAGAAAAAGAAGGAAGCACATTTGTTTAATTTCAGCAAATTTCAAAAAAGCATGATTTATATGCACAGACCATCCTCAGTACCATGAACTAAGGAAGAATGACTTCAGGTATGTTGCAAAGACTAGACCTATTAAATTGACTCTCACACTGCATCATTACCACCTTTGCAATACAACACATGCGGGAGAGGAAATGAAACTGTTGTAGCTCATAATTAGAAGATTTGGGCTTTTTAGGAATGGGAGTAGTAATTGCCACCATGGAGGCTTGGGTGGGGGTGCAGGAGCTAAATGGAAGCAGACCTTTGGCATGTAAATGAATATGCGAAGATGTAGCAGTAACTGAGACCCAGCTATATTTGGTATATTTTAACATCTCTTTATGCTAATGGATAAGCAAAATGTGTGATAAGATTCATCAACTGAAAGATCAGTTTAATTTCTTTAACAGTGAGGGAGGACAAATTGACCAAACTAAAGGCAGAACAGAATTAGGGAAATTAGCATCACTGGCAAACAAGTTTGCCCTGATATTTCTAGCTTTGATTATGAAACACAGTGAACTACTATTGCACATTTGGGGCTCTTTGTTTGGTTAGTTTTGGCCATTTGGTGTGTGGAGGCCTTAGACTGGAACCACAATAGAAATGCAAACTGGTTAAGTTACGTTATAAGATATTACTGCTTTGTCAGCCACTCCCAGCCATACCCTGTCAGGAATTCCTGCAGGCTACCAAAGGCTATATGTGCCTCAGGACTTAACTGGCAGCAGGAGAACCACCGGGACTTACTGATATCAGGGGAATCCCAGCCGGAGGTATAAGTGCCCAATATGTAGTAAATGACTTGTTAAGTACCAGAAAATTCACTGTGTGGTCCTGTATGTAATATGTAAACTTTGATAAACCTATGTAAACCCTTTGTAACTTGAAATCAGTGGCGTGCCAGAGCTCAGCATAGAGACATACTTCCTGGGCTCCCCTATAGCTATAGCTTTCTGTGTGTTAAAATTAAAGTTCTGCTCGATCTGGACCTAAATTCAAGTTGCTGTGTGATTCTTTCCATGACAGGTGAAGAGAGAAATTATGTTACTCTGGACTGAGAAAAGAATATGAATTCTTCTACTGAATTGTTCAGAAATTTTTGTCCTCATGGTGATATCATTCATGAATTGTTTAAACTGGGGAAAGGTTTTAACACATTTCAGAATATGATCCACGAGCCACTGATGTTTCCCAAAGGAGCTGCTGAAGGTCTGTGGGAAAACTGGTTGGTCAGACAGAGTCTGATCTAAAGCCCACTTTTAATGTACTTTGGATCAAACCCATACTGATGGCATCTTCTCATTGATTTTCTCTGCTACACTTCATTAAAGACAGCTTTAAAATACATTTAATTCTTTAGTGTTACTTGTCCATGTAAGCAATTGCTAGGTTCCCTTAATCCAAAATAAACCATATTTGGTGACCTTCCAGCTGCTAAATACTCTTGTTTGGTAGGGCTTTTTTGACAGGCCTAAGGCTATGCTTCCTATAATAATGAGGGTGTTGGCTGAATTCCTGTTGAATGATTATTTTAATGCTGCTGAGATTTTTTGTATAGTATTAATTATCTGTTAGGTTGTCACAAAGATGATGTGATCATGATTGGTAGGGCAAGTGGCTTGCATCATTATGATTGAGAAATGAGGTATAGTGCTGACTGAATAATTGATTTTTTCCTAGGTCGGTGGCTGAATTAAAAAAAATGAAAATAAGTCCGTTCGCTTTGAATCCAAACTTAAAATTCTCTGCATTTTCTCATCAAAATGAAAAACTGAAAGGAAAAAAAATTGATTTGGGTCAGAGAAAGTGCTTCATTCAACCCCCAAAAAATTCTTTTTGGTTTTACATTTTATTACATTTTCAGGTGTGTGTTAACTTTTTAATTAAAAAAACCAAGACAAACAAATATAGCTAAATTTGAAAATAAAATATAATTCTGAAAAAGTCAAAGCATTGTTTTCAAAAATGTCAGATTGAACTGTTTTGATTTTCAAATTTCTTAGTTCTGCTGAAGCCATTTATCAAGTTCAACCCTCATTCAGATGCTCCAAAACTCATTTTTGGCAAATATAACATCCAGTAGAAAAATTTCACCCAGCTCCAATAAGGTTCTCCACAAGACAGATCTCTCAGATGTGCTCAAACAGTAAGAAAAGTTTGAGAACCTTCCTCACCTTAGTAGATATATTACAACTCCAATTCAAATTCTGTCAGGCTAGATAATTTTTGGTGTACTGTAGAAGGGAAATAAATTTATGTCGTTATTTCTATTTATACATGTAGCTTACCTATAATGCACAGATTTAAAGAAGTTTAATGAGAATGCGCCAAGGTTAATTTAAAAAGTAGCTGAAAGAACATGCAGGTCAGTTTATTGTATTCTATTTTTGAGAAGCGTCTCCCTTGAGAGTGACTGAGAAGGAAAACAGAATTTAAGTTTTATTTCCTGTTGTCAGGCTCCATCACAATCGCAGCTTGTTGCTGAAAGACATCATATAGTGTACCTTAAATATTTACAGCCTGATGTACACAAAAATTTAAGGACAGAGGTGCACTGAGCTTTAGGTATCAATCCTCCTTCCTTCTACTGTCTCCTGTGTACCTTGTTCCTTCCACTCCATTCTGTCATAGGATTGTATTACACTGGTTCATTTATTAAACATCTCATCAATTCCACCAATTACCGTAATTGTTACATTTCTGTTCGGCATTACACCACAAATACTGAGGTAATACATTTTTATTTGTTTTATATGTATTTTATGAATATTGTTTTATATAACAAATATAGATTTGTTATAGATTTATATTTTTTAATCATTTCTGTTTTTTAATGATAGAAGTTTGTGTGTGAATTTAATGCTGATGAAAGGCACCAGATTGACATTCCTGGACACGAGTCCTCTTTTAATTCTCAGGATAGGTGCAGAAGAAGAAGTAACAGAAATTTCCCCTCATTACCCTAGCAATGTACCTCTTGCCTGACCAGCACAGGGGGCCAGAATGATTTTCTGAGTCTTCTCCATGGGCATGGTTAGGCTCTGATTGAAGTCAGTGGCAAAACTGTCATTGATTTCAATGGGACTTGGCTTTTCTGGTGAGACTGTTAAAGTGACAGTAGTGGGGATTTTTATTATTATGTGGATGCTCATCCAGTAAGAACTGGATTGAGACCACCAAATAATTCCACACAGGCCACTGAATAGCCATCAAATGGAAATGCATTACAGCCACTGCTGACCTGGGTCAGATTTGGACTGGTGATCCACTTTTCTGTATTAATTTATTTTGAATTCTGCCCAGTTGCCTTTATATTTTTCTCTGCCAATTTTATATATATTTCTCTGCCAATTTATCCACTGTGCTTTCATTCAAGTCATGTGTTTTTTTCCTGAGAGATGTTCAAGGTTCGTAAGTGCCTGAAAATTGATGATGGTAGAGAAGCATATTGTTGTAAGAGGGTAGATGGCTATTGTGTCTGCCTGAGATGTATCTCACAGTGCTGTACAAACTTTGTTATTTTCCGTGATTTTTTTTTATTGCAGTCTCTCAAACATGACTCAGACTTTGAGCATTATTCATCCCCATTAAATAAATGGAATGTTTATTACAATACAATCCCACATTAATTACATGCACTTTTGTAGTCATTCAGAAATAATATTCACCAATTTAGTGTTAAGGTCTTGGTGTCAGAAGCCACCACTAAAAAACTTTCATCTGGTCATGGTCAACAGAGATGATAGAGTACTTGCATGATAGTATCATTTACGTAATTTATAGCTGGGAAACCAACATATTTTGTGCTTCACTGCCTTTGTTGTCTAATTAAAAAAATACAGTTAGGTTATATTCCCCTTTCTCTCTCCTCGCCCCCATATGTATATATACATATAAAATGCTGTTGTCTGAAGTAGTTTCTTTCACTCTTAAAAGAATAGAAACAATAACATTAAATATCTATTCAAGTGTATGGGGCTCAGTCTTAGAAGGTGCTGCGTGCCCTCAACTCCCATTTATTGAATTTGCTTGTAAGAATGTTTATCCTAACTCAGATGTAAATTAGGTGTGTTGATCTCCATTCTCTTAAGGCAAAATCCATCGTGAGCAAGAGGTTCCAAGCCCCGTGTGCCCAGCAATTACCTCTGTGTACTGGTGTGAATGGAGTGGTTATATAGCGGTCCTGTACACCAGGGGTCCCCAACCACCGGTCCGCGGACCAGGACTGGGCCGTTGGGGGTTTTTTGCCGGTCCACGGCGCCGCCGCAGACCAGCACTAAACACTGACAGTGTGCTCTGCTCTGCGGCGGCTCAGAGCACACTGTGTGGGGCGGGGCAGCGGGCTGGCCTCAGTAGATGGGCTCCCAGCAGAGAACATTATGCGGGGCGTGCCCCCTCCATAACCCCGCCCCCATATGACCAAAGCCCCGCCCCTGCCTCACCCCCACCCCGCCCTGCCGGGCCGTGGAAAAATAGTCTTGCTTGAAGCCGGTCCCTGGTGCAAAAAAGGTTGGGGACCACTGCTGTACACCCACTTGTGTGCTGTGCAAAGAGATTCCATACTAGGTCTATTTAGACAGCTGTGGAGAAAACCAAGAGGTATAGAAGTAAGACGCTTCTGGATCTGCAGATGTACGTGTTGAGTCATGTGTCTGGGAACCCCTATCAAGAGCCTGTAGCTGCTATGCTACAGCTCAGAAACAGCTATGCCAGCTCAGAAACAGGAATAATGGCTGTGGAGGCACTGCAGCTCCACAGCTTGCCTGTGGGCTCGATGTTAAATTCCATCCCCACCCAACACCTGCGTAGCTCTCTGCACAAATCCTGTTTGTTCTAACTGTGCTGAGAGCGGCCATTTTTCACTCTTACTGGATATCAGACACACACAACTCCAAAACTTGGCTTTAATCTGTAGCTTCTGTGTCTTTCATAACTACCACCTAAAATGAAAATGTTAGAGGGGGAGATTTATTATAAAGGTGGTGATTAGACCCAGATCCTCAGCTGTGAAGAAGGCGCAACCATCATGGCTTTGAGCTGAGCCAGTATCCTGGTGAAACAGAAAGCACCCAAGGACCACTCTGAATTATGGTAGCTGCCAGCAGCACCTCCCCTGCCCACTTTTTCCAGGCCATGCCTTAGCACCAACAACAGGAAAGGCCTGGCATGGGCGCTGCAACACTGGTTGTTTGCCATTGAAGGAGGATGTCACTACACTGGGGTTGTCCTCCCAATGTTGGCTGTGCATCAAAGTGGCCACTCCACCTCCCAAGATCTGGGCCTAATTCTATAATTACAGAACATTCTGTAATTTTTTTCATTTTAACTGGCAAATTGTGGGTTCTGTGGATCACATAATTTTTTTGGAACATGTGAGCAAAATGAGTGCCATAAAGGTCTAAACTGAGCAGAGATCCATTTGTTACCTTGATTTATCCAGAGGTTTTCAACTTTAAAAATGCAGAGAGAGAAATTCATCTCTGGTGTAAAGTCATTGACCTCAGCAGAGCTAAACTGGACATGAATTTGTCCCTGTCTTTTTTTACTGAGTAGATTTTCAGGCTGCTGTGGAAACTACAAGTGCTGTATTAATTTATAAATGGCTTGAAATTCCAATTTAATCACTTAGTTGCTGTGCTTTTATATCAGAATGAAGAACTGGTATAGGAACCCCCTTAAGTATGAATTAATAAATGGAATTGTATATATGGATTATAAAAGGAAGACATATCACAAAGTAACGAAGAAATCAGCTTTTCAAACTAAGCTAAATTCCTGAGTTCAGACTATTATTGGATTGTAAAAGAACTATACTGCTGCAGCTTTTTTGTAAGATTCCTGAGTGTTTTATCCACATTTTCCCTCTTTAGGTTCAATGCTCACTCCTCTCAGGAAACAGCATATCGTTGACCAATAGACCTGCCTATCTCTGTTCTTCTTGTGGCTTTCATTTTTGCATTCCTTGCTTACCTAGCATATGAGATAAATGTATGTTTTCATGTTTAGTCTCAACACCTATCAGTAACCTACAGCATATAATATTCATTTTAATAGCACTGGTGAGATGGACTCCTGGGTTTAATGAGGCCTTGCAAAATTTCATCATCTTAGTGAAATAACATGATTTAGTGGGTCTTCTTGTAATAGCTGAAAAGGAGGACTATGTAAAGAAATCTCAACCTCATTAATCTGCATATTAACCAATTTAAAGCGATGACTTATTCTTCTTCGAGTGCTTGCTCATGTCCATTCCCAATTTAGGTGTGTGTGCTCACCACAATCACGGGTGCCGGAAAACTTTTTCCCTTAGTGGTACCCATACAAGCCAGCTCTGGCACCCCTGGAGCTGCGCACACATGCGCCCGCATATATGCACCGCCGGTTTCCCCTCCCTCTCAGTTCCTTCTTGCCAGCAATGCCAGTGATGGTGCTGGAACATTCTTGCCTTTGCAAGTTCTTCTCATCTCCCTAATGGTTTATTCATCATTTTAGTGTATATAGGTACTTGTTTGGTTACAGTTAGTTCTACTTTGTTAGTAGTTAGAATCCCAGGGCTGGTGCATGTCCAGTTCCCCGGGATTTAAACCCTGCACTTCATGTAAGAAGCCTTTGCCGAGGAGCGAACCGGGGGAAGCCCACATCAGTGAGAGGTGTAAGATCTGTAAAAGTTTCCACATGCAGACCAAGAAAAACCAGGATATCCGTCTCAAGATCGTTCTGCTGGAGTTGGCTCTTAGGCTAATCTCAGAGCCAGGCAGGTTGGACTCAGTGTCAAGCATGATGGCCTCAGCACACAGTGCCCTTCTAGCCCCTGTTTCATCTGCCTGGCACCAATCTCCCTCCTTGGTTCCGAAGAAGAGGTCAGAAGATCTGCACGGAGCAGGGATGCTCTCCTGCGGAGAAGGTTAAGGGGCACCTAGCAAGACCTGCGTAGGGCTGCCAACTCCGCCTCAAAAGGGTCCCTCGCCTCAGCAAGCATCAACCCCGGAACAGAGCCCTCCACCGACTCTTGGTAGTGGTAGAGGCCCTCATTTCTTAGTGGTGCTGTCATCTCCAGAGGCCTTCCAAGCTATGAAGGACCTCTTGGTGCTGCCAGTGCTGCAAATGCTAAGGGATGGCAAAGCACTGCACTGAGATCTGGAACCAGCGTCTTGAGCCAGTCTTTCGAGGGGCAGATCTACTCGTCCATTCCCATCATCGAGGTATTGCTCACTGATGTGAAGACGGTCCCTGGAGTCTAAACTATGCTCTCTGGGTCAGGATACCGGCAGATCAGGCTCCCATTGCTGTTCCCCAGAGGACTGGTACCGAGCAGAGCACCGCTATGAAGCAGAGCGACGCAGGTCACCAAACTCCCGATGTGTTTCCCCTGCTCACCTAGCCCATACAGGAAGCCCAAGGACAAGAGCTAGTGCAGTCACACTGCACATTTTGGCTCCTCAGGCTGCTCTACAGTGCCAGCGCATCTCACATGGCACCGCAAGGTATTCGATGGCCATGGCGGCAGGCAAGTGTCAGAGATCAGGGCATTCACATCGGAACCACCCTACCGGTGTTTTACAATGACAAGGTCCAGCTACGCCTACACCCAGTTTTTTTTTTTTTTTTTTTTTTTACCTACGGTGGTCTCTCATTTTCACCTGAATCAGGAGATTTTTCTGCCTGTGTTTTGCCCCAAACCTCACAACTCCAGTGAGGAGAGGCATCTATGCTCCCTCGATATTAGGAGGCTCCTGGCTTTTTACATCGACAGGTCTAGACCTTTCTGTCGCTCACACACCTCTTTGTGGGAGTTGCAGACCGGATGAAAGGTCTGCCGGTTTCCTTGCAGCATCTTTTTAAGTGGATCACGGCCTGCATCTGGGCCTGTTATGAGCAAGCTGCAGTTGTGCCTCCGGTGTCCTTGACAGCACACTCAATGAGAGCACAGGCATCTTCTGCGGCCTTCCAAACACACGTCCCCATACTAGACATCTGCATGGCAGCTACCTGGTCATCAGTACATACCTTCGCGTCCCACTTGCTGTAATGCAGCAAGCTCAGGACAATGCTGGCTTCCATAGAGCGGTGCTTCAGAGGTCATGCCCATGAACTCCTGCCCACCTCCGGAGACATTGCTGGTGAGTGACCTAAATTGGGAATGGACATGAGCAAGCACTTGAAGAAGAAAGAACAGTCACTTATCTCATAACTGTTGTTCTTCGAGGTGTGTTGCTCATGTCCATTCCTCACCCGCCCTCCTTCCCTTAAGTCGGAGTTCCAGCAAAAAGGAACTGAGAGGGAGGGGGAGCCGGCGGTGCTTATATGTGGGTGCACATGTGTGCCGCTGCGGGGGCACCAGAGCCAGCTTGTGCGGGTACCACTAAGGGAAAAGGTTTTCCAGCACCCGTGCACGTGCCGAGCACGCACACCTAAATTGGGAATGGACATGAGCAACACATCTCGAAGAGCAACAGTTACAAGGTAAGTAACTGTTCTTTCCAAGGTCATCCCTCTGGGGCCATATCTTCATTAGGAAAAATATGTATTTTTACTATGTGGCAGCTAATGTGTTAAAAATACACCGTTTTCCTCATGTAACAATGGCTTGGGAGGAAGCAGCAGAAGAATGATAGCTATGCAATGATAGGTTTGTATATTCTGTGGACTGGTAAATCCATGAGCACTTGAGCAGGTCATTGAAATCAACTGTGGAAGAGATCCATTCCTTTGTTTAGCGCAACACCTGCCAGTTGGTACAACTGCATTTTAAAAAAAATCTCAAACAACAAAAGAAGCAAAAATCTGCCAACATACTGTATGTTTAAAACTTTTATGGATCGTGTGTGTATAAACTGTGAAATAGACTTTTTTCCCTGTTAGATCTATTTTTTCTGAGCAGTGGAGCATGTTAAAATGGAATTTGGAAGATCAGAATTCAGAATCAGATTCTGAATTCCAGGGTATAACCTAATTACCCATAAAATGTTAAATCCTATTATATTCTACTTCACTAATCTCATTTTGTTCCACACCTTTTACCACATCACCGTTTAAACTCTCCTTTCCTGTGAAATGCCATGCTATTACACCACAGGCCTATGATTACTTTGAGAGCAGTGCTTCATAGACAATAAAGTAAAATATTAAATTGTATATCATAAATTGCTCAAGAATTGATTTAAGGGAGCAACAATACTCAGGTAATTTTTGTCTCAATCAATAATAGATCCACACTTCAGTAATGCTGTGACAGTGGCATGGTGTTAATGGTTAAAACTAGCTTGTTATAGCAAAATAATGCTTATTAGGAGTTAAATTCAAATGTTAGGTTTGATTCTCCTCACACACTTATACTGGGGTCAATCAAGAATAACTCCATTTACTTCATTTGAGTTCTCTGGCATAAAATGGGTGTGAGAGGAAAATCAGGCTCCTTATGTTCATAAAATTTAGTTGAATTGCTGCCTTAAACTGAAAAGAATAATGTTATTTATAAAGCCACCTCTTCCACCCACTACAGTGCCTGGGGCACTATACAGCATAATAGAAAACAATGTACAAATAGTAAAATTGTAATGAAATTAAATGAAATTGTAATGAAAAAACTTTTCAGAATGATCGTGTGAGCCTACATGGAAGCTGAAAATTCAGGTCCAGTTCCTCAGCTGGTATAAATCAATATAGTTCCAGTGATTTTAATGGAGTTAGGCATAATGATTTTTTCAGAGATATGTGTCTTCTCAAAAATCTATACTGTCACTCATTTAGAAAGGACAGAATAATTACACATTAAAATAAAATTTTAAATGAATCCTCTTTAGTAAGTCAGGTCAAATGCTGATTGCAATATTCCATTTGAAATTTGGAATAACTTCACTGAAATCAAGTTACTTCAGGTTTACACCAGTGTTTGAGTGCATAATTTGTCTCTTTTTTGTAAACTTGGAAAATACAGACTAAATTAAGCCATTCACCTTTTAATCACATTTAAAATCATATTTATTTATTGTTCGTAATATAACCAGAATTTACTGAGGCATATGAGTAAAGGCAGTTAATGAAATAATAACAATTTTATATGTTGAGCTTGCATACTTAAACTTTGTGTCTTTTGCTACTAATTTGAATAAATAATTGATAACTTGTTAACAGTTCATTCATTAGGTACACTAGAAATCAGGTCACAACAACAAAGCCAGAGGGGAACAGCCTCTACTTTTTTATTTATAGAAAAGCAAATAACTCAAAATTACAAGTCAAAACACCACACATTAGAGATGAAAACAAGTTTCCTTAGTCTTCAAGATAAATCCAAGCGTATAATCTAAAGCTTTATAAAAAGATAGCATAGAAACTATAAGCATTTTTTGCATATCTCATTGTTGAACCAAGGTTTCAGTTAAATATTTATAAAAAGTGAAGTGCTCACTGGGTTAATACACACACCTCGAGAGTTGGGCCAGATCCTAGGCAGGTGTTGGATGTTCTGTATAAATCATAGACTCATAGGTCAGAAGGGACCAATATGATCATCTAGTCTGACCTCCTGCACAAGGCAGGCCACAAAACCCTACCCATACACATTTATAACAACCCCGAACCCATGACTGAGTTATTGAAATCCTCAAAAGTGAGATTTGAAGACCTCAGACTGCAGGGAATCCATCAGCAAGCGACCCATGCCCCACGCTGCAGAGGAAGGCGAAAAACCTCAATGGATTTTGGGTCAGAACTCATTTTGCACACGTTTGTGTGTGTTTGAGGGGCACAGGGGGAAGCAATAACAGCCTTTTAGCTAAATGATTTTGGAGAGCCTCACATGCCTTTTTCCCCCCCCCCTCTTAGTTTGTTCCCTTGGATATTCCCACAGGAGCTGGGATCGGGGATCAGGGCTCATACATTTGATTTGATCTCTGAAATTCAGAAAATAAACTTTTAAGGATGTACAAAGTAGGGAAGCTGGATAAATGGTCAAGGATATAGATGCACAGGATCATTTTATATTTAGATAATCAAGGAGCTGCTTAATTTAAATTAATTACACACTAATTTATTGATGTTTAAACATGTTTGCTGTAAATGTTGTTTCACAGCAAGGAAAATTCAGTATTTAAATCGCATGTGTGGTGGGAGTGTTCTTTAGTGTGACCTAGATTTCAAATCTCTGTATTGTCACCTCTGGAAAACCAATTTATTCCCTCTCCATTCAACTCCTGTTAATGATTAAAGATGAGTCAGCTACTGAGCAGGCATTGTCTATACTGACTTTTTAATCTAAACATTGTACTGATGAACACTGTGTACATGATGTTGTTATACCTTAAAATGCAGATGAGCTAATAAGATTAGTACAGTGTGGTTAGCTGATTTTCCAACATTTCTGGTGGAAGAGTATATTAAAGAGCAGACTTTTAAAAGCCCAGGGTCAAATCCTGAGGACTTCATTCAGTTTTTATTCAATCCTTATTGTAGAAAAATGTGACTGACTGTGAAACTTCCTTTAAAGCTGTGCTTGGTCTTGGTAACTATGGAGACAGAAATTCTCAGTCCATAAACTCAGCAATTATCAAGGGCAATGCAAGCTTCCTATGCTGTCCTTATTATTAATTTATATATTGCAGTAGTGCTTAGGGAACCCAGTTGAGATCAGGGCCCTTTTTGCTAGGTGCTGTACAGAACACAGTAAGAGACTCCCTGCCCCAAAGAGCATGCTGTCTATAAATAAACAAGACATACCAAGGGTAGGAGACAGTAAATATTATCTGCATTTTGCAGAGGGGGAGCTGAGGCACAGAAATTGGGAATGGTCCAAAGTCATATAGGAAGTCTGTAGCAAAGGCAGGAATTGAATCCAGATCTCATTAGGCCCACACCGCTGCCTTAACCACAAGAGTATCCTTCCTCTCGTTCTGTCCTGCCAACCTGGTTTAGCCCTAGCCTGAAGAGGTGAGAAAGAAGCTCTCTGTCTAAGGCAATCAATGCTCCTTTTGGGTAAAAAGGATAGGTATCTTTTGCCATTTTCTTCATTTGTCACTTTTTTCATCTTTTTTCAGTGGGTAAGAGTGAGAAGGTAAGGATTGTCACTCAGACCTATATAACGCACACATATGATAGTTCAGATGCAGAGGAATAAAGAAGCCTGGTTGAGGAAAACAGGATAGGAAAGCTTTAAAAGTAGTATATTTTAAAGAGGGATTTGAAGGAGGAAAATGGCAATGTCTTTGGCAGAAGAAGGAGGCCTTACATGGGACTTAATGCTGTGCTAGCTTTCTGTACAGGGCTGAATTTTACATAATCATCTTCTTTGTGTGGCTGAGGTAAATGTAAAGCAACAACTATACTTTTACATTCAGATGGGTAAGCCAGATAATTGCGTCTGGAACAGCAGAGTGTATTGCTGTGGTGCCTCCTTTGTATTTGCAAATCAGGCATTTTGTTGTTATATGTTCTATGGTTTGTCCCTTTTACACAATAGCGTAAAACATAAATAAGTGAGCATTATTAATGAGGGCTTTTCCTTGACATACCTGACTGCTGTTAATATTGAATTGACCTTTTTAATTAAACTGGGAGGTGATTATGCTGAGGCATTTTATGTCTGGAATGAAATCATAGTGCAAATACTGTGTTTTTATTTTTATTTAGGTTTATAACCACACAAAAAAGGGCGGGGGGTGGGGGGAGAGAAGCACCTATCCTAGGCTCTAGGCACCTTTGACATAATTTAAAAAAATAAGATATTAGAAGAAGCATGTCTACCTATGAATCACACCCTCATTGACCCTTCAGATGCAGCCACAGGTAATTTTTAATAGCCTCTAGAGATATTTTGGGGTTGTGCATTTAAAAAAAAAATGGATTCTTGTATTCAATGAAAACGACAAAATCTGATATTATCCATTAAGGTGTATGCTGGGGGTGAAATGAACTCCAATGATTGCCTGTACCTCTTCAGTGTAGGTGGCTCGCTCCAGCCATAGGCACTGAATTTAATGGCACTCTCCAGGTATGAAAGCACAGTTTGATTTAGAGAGCAAGGCATATCATTTAATGCTATTACTTTTAAAATCTCAGTCAGTTTCTGCTCAATTCTAATTTTAGATGCAGTCATTTTGATTAGTTGCCAATAAATGCTTTTTAATTAAACTTATATTTAACAGTCAAATGCGTCAGCGAGGCTGTGAGCTGACAGTGATGGAAGTGGGTGGATAGCACAATAGAATGTGACAAGAGAAGTTGATCCACTAAGGAAAGGAAACTGATGAATTCCAAAATAGAGATAGCAATCAAGAGAGAGAGGGGGGGAAAAAATGGGGTTTCGAGTTTAGGAACCCAAATTAAGAATTAATGTGTAAGGAATGCATGTTTAGGTTTGTCTAGTTATGGACTATTCAGATTCCACTTAATTCTCCTGCTACTCTGTAATACAGAATGTGTTTCCTGCCTTCCAACTCCCCACCTCCATTTTGACAAGACTGATAACTGTAACCAAAAGAGAATTTAAAATTTCCCATGGAAGTAATCACAGAAACCACATTGTAAATTTGCATTCATGAATATACATGCCAAAAGTGCTTGCACCTTTATCCAATCAGAAACAGAAACAGTACCGTGACTTCCCTGACCAATCACAAAAAGGCATCCACCACTTGAACAGCAAATATTGACAGCTTGCTGCAACTCACATACTTGAAGGAAAAATCATCAAAAAATTGTGATTGTGAATAGCACCAGTCCCAGATTAACTCATATACACTCAGTGTACTTGCACAGGGCCCCCTTTTCGGGGGCATGGAAAATGGGGTAGCCCTCAATAGTGCAGAGGGCCCCAAAATTCTTTAATCCAGTGCTCAATAGCACATACATTTGAAAAAATCTCCCAGTATAGTGTGTGCCTTATAGCTGTTCTCAAGACTTCAGCATGGGGCACTACTAGTTATATGGTCCCAGAGAAACACAATTGTCTCTGAAATAGGTGAGAGACTGTTTCTAATGTAGCTGTTGGGGGCCTGGAATTGGAAGCCTGTGGAGGGTGAGGACCACTGATATGTGCTATTTGCAGCTTTCCCTGCAAAGATGGCAGGTTTCTATGTTGTGCAGAAATCTGATGTTCTGTATTGTGTCCAGTTTTAGCCCCAGATGCTGTAGTCAGAAAAAAACTTTAGAAAAGGAATAAAAAAGTGCTGCTCACTATATTGTTTTAATACCTCCACTGGAAAGCCAGCAGCACTTTAATAAGAAGCAGTGTAAATTAAAAGTATAAGAAATAATCCTCAAATAATTGGTTTCTTAAATGTAGTTTCAGAAGGCAATATTAATTGCCAGATTGATCCAGCAAAACTCCACATGTAGTCAGAATGTGCTGAGAATCTCTGGTTTTACCTTTCTCTTTCCAAAGAGATGTATTCTGCATCTCTTTGACAGTTTATATTTTATTGAACAATTTCCTGCAGAGTTTAGGTGCCGGAATATTTACCATTTGCCACCAGCTTTCCATAGCTTTGTTGGAAATATTACTAGGCCTGTAGGCCCGTCCTTCCCAGAACTGCATCTTGAAACTGTTTCACAAATACCTGAAACTTTAAAAGACAATGCAAGCTAAATGTAGTAAATATTGATGGCAATCTAAAAATATGCACATGATGTACTTTATCTTCCTATTATAGCATTTATTAATATTTATTTATTAATTAATATATTTATTAATATTTAATTTTTTATCTAAAGACTAGCCTCCCCCCCCAATAATAGTGATTAATAATACATTGGACTTTACCACCACCTTTCACCACAGGTCCTCAACTAATTTACAGTTACTAACATGGGCTTATCTTTACCCAAAGAGAGTCCAATTCGGCAATCAGTGGCCAGCAGTTGGTATAGCTGCATTGTTGTTGGCACCTAAATGTGGCTAGCGGAAGTACGCTGGATTTTCATTAGTGTCTCAATGTGTATGTTTGTAATTGGCATACATTTATAAAGGCATAAAGGTTGGGGTATTTTTAATTGCTAATAGAGTTTAATATTCATTAACCTGTTGTTGACAAATGCTTAAATCTCTTATGCCTTGTATCTCAGAAGGACAGCAATTCTGTTTGGCGACAGAAACAATATGGTAGTTAATTTGCATTCTGCTCTCCTTCTCTTAGAATATAGTCAGAGTATTTTATAGCAGTATTATTTTTAAGTACACCCGGCAAGCTCTGTTAACTTCAGCTACTTGCATATAATTAGACAGACACATTTGATTGCCATCAGCTAAGCAAGATGTGATTTATGCTCATGTTCATATAGTATTTATTTCTTACTTCCGCCACTAAACGCCTGCTTGAATAAAAACGAATCTCAGCTGAACTTTACCCTTCTGATTTTAATAACCATTCAGAGCAATGAAGATTGGCTATGAAAAGCTTTTATCTGAAATCAACATATCAGTAATAGAATTGTATATTCTCTTCTAGTAGTTTTCCAAAATGGTTTTAAGAACATTCGAGGTAACAACTGAAAGGAATACATTTCTCTGAAAAAATAAAACAGTATTTCATGAGGAGACATCTTTACCCATCTTTGAGACTCAGAGGGCCAAATTTAGTCCTTGGATAGATAAGTGCTATCCCACTAACTTCTGAAGAATTTTAGTACACATGTTGATGTAGTAAGAGTTTGTTTTAAATGTGGATTTTGTAAGTTAGGAGGACAAAAGACAATGTATGATAACTAGAGTGATCACATACTATTCAGATTATTAATGTGTCACTAGATAAATCAGGTGGTTTAGCAGTTGCCATTCATATATTTAAAATTGCTGTTTTTGAGTACTTAACTTTAGCAAGTTATTCCCAGGCCCGTATTAAGGTAAATTAGAGAATATTAGATGTAACATTTATAATTTACAAATGGTAATAAAAGACTTTAAAAATTATCCCTGTGTCAGATGTTCTGACAAATCCAGATTTCCCTACACCTCCCGCCCCCCAAAAAAGGTATTTTTTCATTGAGTCCATAGGTTTTGTATCTGTTTTATACCTCGCTCTATCAACTGTGCAATAGTTATCTAACTGACTGATAGGGCATGAATGAGATTGTTCACTAACGCAGTTGGGTTAAATTCATATCTTATCATTAATCATGGAATCATAGAAATGTAGGGCTGGGCAGAACCTCAAGAAGTTGTCAAGTCCAGCCCCCTGCACTTATGCAGGACCAAGTAAACCTAGACCATCCCTTACAGGTTTCTCCAACCTGTTCTTAAAAACTTCCAGTGGTGGGAATTTCCTATTGGAAGCCTATTCCAGAGCTAACTACCTTTCTAGTTAGAAATGGGGAAAATGAAATGGGAAGATATGTGAGACATGTCCATGAGTCCTGACCAGTAGAAACAAGGAAAAAAATATGTTGCCTGAAGCACAGTTTCTGGGAACAGAAATATGTGGGGAGCAAAGCAAACCAATAAGCCAGCTGCACTGTAATTTAACAGCAGCTTCTGTTGATTTTATTTGCCTGACTCCATCTCTGTTTTACTAAATCAAAAACAAAAGCGAAGATCCAGTTCTTAGAATGGAATTTGCTATGTGGAGGAAAGGAATGGAATGTCCCATCAGCAGAGCACTTTTCTTGGGCAAGCCCTTGAGAAAGCCCAAAGAATGGAGTGGCACATGAACAACACATTCATTTCTGAAAGCTATTTCTTTCTACCTGCATTTTACAGTCTGTTCAGGAATTAGAACTAGACAATACAGCATGCATGGCTGAGAGCATCAAAAAATAAATGGCCAGTTCCCCAGATATGCTTGACCTCTACTTGGCACACCTGAGAATAAGGTATGTGTCCCAAGTTAAGCCAGCTGGTACAGCCCGTAGGGGTCTGTTCTGCGAGACCTGAGTCACCAAAACACATCTCACTCTGGTTCTATGAATGACGTATCCCCCTAACTTACTAGTTCTTGAAGTCCAGAACCAGGTTGCATGGAGCTATCAAATGGAATACCCAGCTCTCCATCCCTTCCACCCTGCTAGAATGGCACAAAGGGAGAATGGGCACAAACTGAGGATCTGGTCCAAATATTTTAATTTTGTTGACAAATGAATTTTGTACGCACACGCAATGTTGAGAAAGTATAACAGCTGATAATAGCATGCATGGATATATCACATATGTTGGTGGATGTTGAGATGAGATCTGTTCAAAATCTCTTTTATGAAAAGACAAGAAAGGAACAAAAATTGTACCATGAACTGTAGCAAATCTTTTACCCCAATTCTGTTGAATTTAATTCCGTTTCAAATCATCATTCAAATGTTTCATCATTTTGGAAAATCATTGTTTGAAATGTCAACTAGCAGAAAAGAAAGAGAACCTAAACCATACTATTTATCTTTTCTTCTGAAAAATACTTGTGAAACACTGATAGAAACACAGAAATTTCTGCTGTTCTTGTTGCTCCGAGAATTTCTGTTTGCTTTGAGATTGAATAAGTGTGCAGCTTGGCTTCAAAATTCTAGCCAAACGTTATACTCCTTAGGCATGATGCTTAATATTAATTCCAATTCAGATGATTTAATGACACAGCCTTGGGTGTAATTAGCTGTGATGGGAAATGAACTGTAGGCTTCCATGTCATTGTGGATTACAAAGCTGTAAATGCTGCTGGAAGCAGCTATATGCTTCCCATAGGAGATGTAAGGGTTAGGTTGCTTATTTTTCCTTGGTGGTATCATTACCAATAAGATGGATGATGTATGAAGAAATGAAGCTGTTACTCAAGCAGTGAAGATGATGATCATTTTGGGTATGCCTATACTGCAATTAGACACCTGCCACTATCCCATGGAACCTGACTTAGGCTTGCAGGGCTCATTCTCAGGGCCTGTTTAAAGACGGTGTAGATGTTCGGGCTTGGGTTGGGGGGCCTAGGCTCTAGGATCTTGTGAAGTGGGAGAGTCCCAGAGCTCGGGCTGCAGCCCCAGTCCAAACATCTACACCACCATTAAATACCCCCTTAGCCCAAGCCCTAAGAGCCCAAGTCAGCTGGCACGGACCAGCCAGGGGGGCTTAATTGCAATGGAGATGTACTCTTTGTGAGACGCTGAAAGCAATGCTAAATATTTGTAAGCAAAATGAATTAAGGATGGGCTGAATTATTTGGTGAGAATATGAAAGGAAAAGGTCAGAATGTGTTTGTGAAGTGGATAAGTGCATTGTCTGCCATACTCTGCTAGAAATGTGGCACAAGACTCGTGATCATAACGCCCTTCGGGGCTTTTGAGACTGCGCCATTGCATCGTGTTGAATTATGACCATTAACAGGCCAACACATTAAGCTCCTTTTTAAAAGACAATATGTACATTTAAAAAGTTGCTGTTCATGTGCTTGAAGTGGAAATTACTGCAATTTCCATGACTAGAAAAAGGGACCAAAATAATTTCTTAACCATCCTTTGACATGATTGAATTCAAAATGATTGAGCAAGTATTTACAATCCTGGAAGTTTTGACTTCCACCTGTCCTGCAGGAAGCAAATGGAGTTTGTCTGCTTTTTTAAACCAAGAATTCACTCTTATTCAGTGTTCCACTCTGCATGGAAGATGAAATTTCCCTTTAGTGCACTCCAGCAGGGCCTACATGGATAAATGAATGTGCAACACATCAGTGCGGTTTAGAAATCACATCCCTGCAGAATGTATAGCTCTACCATGTAGAAAAACCCAGTGAATCTCTGTGGATCCTGACTCCAAAGTATTCTAAGATTTGTATGGACTGCCCATTCCCTGTCCCTCTCCTCTACATAGTAGAAATATGCTGGTTTCACTACAATAAGGACCTTCCATGTTACTACAGAAGGAAGAGGACAGAGTTGATGCTTAGGGCCCTATTTTTCAACATGCATTAACAATACATTTGAATTGTGCATTTGGACAATTACTTCAGCATGTCTAGGCCCTGACCCAAAGCCCAGGAAGTCAATGAAGATTCCCACTGACTTAAGTGGGTTTTGGATTAGGGCTAGATTGTGAATTCTTCAGTCCCATTGGTGACTCCATCAGTTATTCCTGATTAGTCCTTTTGAATTCAGGGAGGCTGTTTGTGTGAGTAACTGGTCACCAGTGGGAGTAAGATTTTCACAGCCTGGCCTTTAGGCCATAAGCCTATAACCTCATGCTCAGCTTTAAACAGGTAAGTAGTCCCCCTGTGGTCAATTCAAGTCTAAACTGGGGCCTTTGTGAATAGTAGATTAAATTAGGTACCCAATAGTTTTATGTGCAATGGGGAACTTGGTGTCTCCAAATATAGGATTTGGAAAACCAGTAAAAGTGCTCACATTTGAAAACTGAGGGCAAGGCACTGAACATTGTGGCCTGATCCAGTGAAGATCTTAAGCAGGTGCTTAATTTTAAGCACATGAGTATGGCCATTGACTTAAGTGTTGCTGGGTTGGAGTCCTTGTCTCCCTTTAGTTACTGAACATTAGAAACAGTCCGCAAATGGTGAAATGGATGCCTAGAATCCATTGGACTGTCCCCAAACAGCAAGGTTAGAAATAAAACAACATTCACACACTAGTTAATGTTTGTTGCTTTTTTGTTTTTTATTTTAACTTGTCATTCAGCAAAAAGCCATAAGAAAGAACACCACAAGCTCAGCATAAAAATCCTCTGGGGAATTGTCAATGGGACTGCTCATGTGCTTAACATTAAGCATGAGTTTAAGAACTTCCTGGATGAAGTCGAAGTGTTCAGTGCCTTGCAACACTGAACCCTTCTGTTTTCAAATAGGAGACCCATTTTAGGACATCCAGATCCTATAACTGAGCACAAACTTCCCCTTATGCACATAAAGCAATTTTGTGCCTAAGATGCTACTCACAAAGGCCCCAATCTAGACTTGACCACAGTAGGGCTACTCCCATGCTTAAAATTGAGCATGTGTTTATGTGGTTCACTGGACTGTGACTGAGGGCCAGACTCTGTGCTCCTTGCTCCCATTGGGCAAATATGTCAGAAAATATGAAAAATTGGACTTCTTGGACCTAGATATGCAGTCTTTAGCCCTTACTCAGGCAAATGGGTGTCAGTTTTGCCTGAGCATAAACCAGATAAGAACTTAGTTTGGCATCTGCTGTGTACATCTGATCATCAATTCTATTGCATCTTTCTTTTTTAATATTTTAAAAAAATCTTTTTTAAAAATTAATTTATTTTAAAAGAGTTGCATTACTTAGCTATTTTAGGTCATGATGACTGCCCAGGGAAACTAGGCACTTTTCTACATAAGGAAACATGATTAAGACTGGAATAAAATGGCACTGCCACACAGGCCTACAAATTAAAGTTGTACAATTGTAGTTCCCTAGTCTTACGCAGTTCAGTAATATCCTGCATTGCACAGAACTAGTTTGCACTGCCCGCTAGCCTACAAAGTCGCTCTGCTACTTCCCTGAAGATGTTACTGTGGAACAGACATCACAAAGGACAGAGCATTTCCTCCCCCCTCGTCTCTACCAACATGACCATGCTGTCTGCATCTCTTATTCTAGTGGGCTGTTCTGAGACATGGGAGAGAGCGAGCAGCATGCCATCTGGAGAAAGAATGGGCTATGCCAGTTTAACATGATAGTCTGGCCCTGTGTCTATTTTATTTATTGCAACAGACAAGGATCGGACATCAGAATAGAAATGTTTTCTCAGCCCTCTTGGCCCAGGCAAATACAGAAACCATTGAGAGCCACGGTTCATGCAGTGTTGAGTAATTTGGCAAGTTCCCCCTTTTCCCTTTATATAATCTCAGCCTTGCCCCTTCCTTAATAGAAATGTAATCACTGCAGTCATCTTGCAGCTGAGAAGGCAAGCAGTCACCAGGGAGACTGCCTCACCACTCTGTAATCAGCAAAAGCAAAGTATTAGAGCCCTCTGGATGTTGCTTGTCCATGTATAGATACATGAACCTCCTTTGCATTAGTCTTAATTAATACTTGCCTAAGATTAAATGTAGTATCTCTCCCTGTTGGTCTAACTTCTGATCTACCCTCTATTCTGCTACAACCAGTTCACTAAATCATAAAATAGGTCTGTTGGTTACCATTATGCCACTGTGCTTTACTTATATTTGGAAATTGCAAATATTTGTAACAAAAAAATCAGGACAATACTGGGGTTTTTGTTTTGTTTTTTGCTGCAAAGAAATACATCTTTGAAATACTACATGTAGTTTTCTTTTTTTTTTTTTTTTTTTTTTTGAAAGAGGGAATGTGCAGCCACCCACAACCAAGATTATTATGTATGCAATTCCGCAAATGAATGTAGTGCTTTACAGAGCAAACAGGAAATGCATAAGTACAAGACCCATGAGTTTATACTAGGTAGGCCAGACCATCTAAGTTTCAGGACACAATCTTGAGTGTTACTAAACGCCTTCAACTCCCATTAACTCCTGTTGGAAGTGGAAGCACCTAGCACCTTTCAAGACGGACATAAATGGGGCAACAGTTCTGACTCAAGAGGGTGTGGAGATAACACTGGTAAGTAGATCAGCTTCTGAATGATTCAATGGATCAAGTGGGTTTGAAGGAGGTGAAAGCTATATCCAGAGACAGTGGGTGCAAAGGAAACAAATAACAAGACCTGGGGGCTCCTTGCTAACAGATGAAGCGATGAGAAAAGAAAGCACAAAACTGAGGGCTGGTTTACGCCAGAACATAAGGTTGGCCTAATTACGTTTCTCAGGGGTGTGAAAAACCCACACTCCTACGTGGCATAGTTAAGACGATGTAAGTCTTCATGTAGGCAGCACCAGATCG
The DNA here is from genome assembly GCA_007922155.1 of Mesoclemmys tuberculata. Taxonomy (NCBI): domain Eukaryota; kingdom Metazoa; phylum Chordata; order Testudines; family Chelidae; genus Mesoclemmys; species Mesoclemmys tuberculata. The sequence continues at coordinate 14,376,043 of ML675637.1, forward strand.
ACAAAAGAAATCTTCCATCAACTTAGCTACTGCCTCTCAGGGAGATGGATTAGGTACGCTAATGGGAGAACCCTTCCCCTCAGCATGGATGGTGTCTATATTGAAGCGCTATGGTGACACAGCTACAGCGGTGTTGCTGTAGCGTTTTAAGAGTAGACAAACCCAAAGGATGGGGAAGAGGTATAAAGGGGGGCAGTAACAACGGAGGAATCTGAGGTGTTTAAGGAGCTAAAAGGTGAAAAATAGGAAATGAAACCAATGGTATTGGGTTAAGAAGAGTTTTAACTTGATGCTTAGAAGTCAAGTAGCCAAATTCAAATACATTGCTATAGCAATAGCAAAAGTCTCAATAGCTTCTTTTACAAGTGACACGCAGTCAGAAGTAATTCTCATTAATGCTCTAGTGCTCCCTTGTCAGAAATTGTTTCTTTGAAACTTTGAATAGTCGTCTGCTTATAATTTTCATTTGCAAGAATGAAATGAAACAGTTTGGTCGAACCACCAATGTATCAGACCAAATCCAGTTCTTGGACTTTGCATTCCTTTGCTGAATCAGAGATATCATAGTTTGAACTGGCATTAAGACAGCGAGATGGGGGAAAGGCTCTGCAAACTCGAAACATTCAGTTTCTCTTCAGTTTGCTTTATATGCTTGGCTGATCGTGATTCTAAGAATTCTGAATGTTCTAGCATGAAGGCAGCTGCTTATATCTTATCAGATACTTCAGTGACAGTGGAGAGGTGGTCACAAATGAAGAGGTTGTCATAAAGGATTATTTGAAGTGTGAAAGCAAATCAATCACTGATGTTTCCTCAGTGATTGAGCAGATTTTCTTATCTGATGTTTGAGCAGGCATGTAGTGACATGCTGGCAGGAACAATGAGGGGTCAGAGAGGGCAGAAGTATATCTGGGATGAAATCCTGGACTTACTGATTTCAGTGGGGCTAAGATTTTTCCCTTAGTATCACAAGGGCTCCATCTCTTCTGGTTTTGTTTGGATCTCAGTAGTCCCACTGAAAGATTGTCTCTCTCAAAAACTTTCAGAAAATGATTCTGCGTGTAAAAACAAGGAAGTACATTGAGAAATTAGAATTTCATCCTTGTTCTTCGTGGCAAGCTATAATATGCGTAAACTATTTTCAAAGAAAATTTGGAAGAGTAACATGTCAACCTGTTTATAGGATTCAGATAATCATAGAAGGACTGAATCTATTCCCTCTCGCTGCAGTTGAACACCAGTGTAAATTCACTGGTAACACATTAATAACATACTACCCTCCCCCTCATTTTATGGAAGCCAGATTCTGGGGATTGTCATGCATCGACAGCCCTATAGAGGGTCGGATATTAGCTTTTTTTTTTTTTTCCTTCCCAAGGGTAGCATGTGAATTTTTTTAGGCATGGATTGTGGGGATTTATGGTAGATACAAGTGACCAGGGGCATGGGTAATGCCATACACAGTGCCTCAGCTCAGAGATGCTGCTAGTTGGAGCTGGTTGGTAAATGTCCATCAAAACTTTTATTTAGTTGAAGCTCTCCTATGTAGCACGGAGACCACTGGGGATGTTCAGCAAGTGCCAACTCAGAACTGCTCTTCCCCAGCTTTGAGTTTCTGCCAGACAGTGGCCACCTTGTTGCTTTTCAGTTTTGGGTAATTAGTTGAATTTGGGCACCCTTTGAAAGCAGGGCCTCTGCAGGTGCACAGAACTCTGGTCCTGTTTCAGAACTAAAGGCTAGAGCTGATAAGGAATTTTTTTACTTTTTTTTTTAAGGAAAATTCTGATTTGGCAAAACAAAAACTTAATGGAAACGTATTTGGTTCTGTCTTGACGGTTTCTCAGGTCCAGAATGGAATTTCTTCGAGAGAGAGCATGTGCACCCTCACCTGGAATATGGGAGACCCAGGTTCAAGTCCCTAATCTACCTGAATCATAACAGGGACTTGAACCTGGGACTTCCGTATCCCAGGTGAGTGCCCAAATCACCAGGCTGTAATCTTTCTCTCTTCTCTCCCATTCTCTCTTTATTTATACAAAGTAGATCAGCTCCAACATGTGAACTTGGGAGGTCTCCCATTCAAGATATCTAAGCAGAAGCACTGAAAGCTTTTGGAATGAAGGAGTGGCAAACCTAGGGATCTAGTTAGGTTGCTGTGCTGGGTCGGCTTGTGGGAGGGAGGAAGGTGGGTGCTTTAGGGGAAGGGTTTCCAATGCCAGTGCACTCGTGGCCTGTCTTGGTATGGAGAATTCCCCAAAGACAATATGCTGTGTGCAATCCAGCAAGTTCATAGATGGTTCTCATGAGCTGCTCTTTGAGATATACTGGAGCTTGAACGAAAGCAGTTCAACTCCTGACTCGCTAAGATGTCCAGATGCCTTCCAAATCAAAGCACAAGACACAGAACAATATACATGAATGTATATATGCCTCCAGTCTCCAGAGGGTTGTTCCTCACGTCCTTATACTTAGATTTATCTAGTTTATAATAAACTACTGCCCAACTGCAGGAGCACTTTAGCATGTTGCTTCTTGCTGCTTTCTCCAGCATCTTTCACACACTACTAAGAACGTGCTCCAGGGTTTAATCCATATAATCTACTGATATGGCATTTTTTTCTTAACTTCTCCTTTTACATTGAATTTTCAAAGAGAAAAAGAGATGTGTAGCACAGCACGGGTAAAAGTCAAGTCAAAAGGCTTTCCTAAAACATATCACCCAATGCCACCAAATCATCAACAGTCTTTCGCATAGGGGTCACATTCAAAATAAAACCCAGTGTGCACAACCAAGGTTCAGTCTCAGAAAATAGTGCTCCTAATAATTACCTCTGGGGGAAAAGAGACAGTAACTCCATCTTCTCAGAAGTTTTCCTGCATTATATGTAGTGCTTTGGCATTAAATCCATGACTCCCATTGACTTAGTAGAAGTCACACATCTGAAAACCCCATGTATCACTTTGCAAATTGTACTTAGTGTGGAAACAGTTATGCGTTTTCTCCGAAGCTGGCTCTGTGTATCTCAGAAGAGTTTGCGAGTGAATTTTCAAGGAGTTACATTCAGGGTTGTAAACCCCACAAAAAGCCTAACTGTGTTCAGCTTTGCATCTTGTGGAGTCATTTACACCTATGGATAATAGAAGTAAAACAAAAGCAAATCAGAACGGTTGTTTTTACACCCCCTTTGTATGGGTGTAAATGATAACACCAAGTTCAAGCCTGTTGAGAATCAGACCCTAAAATTCTACTGAACTATCCGTTTACCAGCAGATAAGAATAATAATGATTAAGGTCTTGACTAACAGGTAATACCTTTGTGACACAGTCAGTATAAAGCCATTACACTTCATTGTAAATAAGTTGTTTCTTATTATTAAAAAACTGGTAGCCTTTTGAAAATAATATTGCTATGCCCTTGTGGAAGAGTATAATATGCTAATAATCATTGTGATACCAAAACTGTAACATCATGCTGCCTTCCAAACTTCAAGAGTCATTTTGTGTCTTTTTCGCCTTAGGCTTACCTTATGGATGGGAAGAAGCTTACACAGCAGATGGAATCAAGTACTTTATCAAGTGAGTACTGGCATGTAATCCGTTTCTGTCACGTCTGAAGGAAAATAGGGAGAGAGTCAAATAATCAGAAAAGAAAAACAAAAAAGCTCTAAACCTTCTGAGAGGAACATAAAAACCAGTAACATGACAAAACACATCTGTTTTACATACAGCTTATTAGTGACATCATTTGTGCATTTTCTGAGGGCAAACTTATATAATGTGACTGGGATTTTCAAAAGATTCTAAGGGAATTAGATATCCAAATCCTATTAAAATTCTGTGAGAGTCGGGTAACTAACTCCCAACCACGTCTTGTCTCGGTCACTTCAAAAATGTTTGATCCTACAGTGTTACCAACAGGGATGTGAAAATACCATCCCCTAAAAAGTTCATAAGCTAAAATGAAAAACTGGATGGGGCCTCAGTGTTTGGGAAGCATTGTACAGTACTTGGTGATTTGGCAGATGTGGCTCTGGTTCCAACCCTAGGAGCTTTTGAACCTGGTATTTGGTGCCTCTGCCCCAGACATTACTTAAGCGAAATCTCAGAATCCTTTGCACTGTCTCCAGTTTTTCCTAGGCAGCCAGCCAGACAACTCAGGGTTGCAGCTTGGTGGCTGTGCCTCTTTTCATTCTATTGTGTGTAGATAGTACTAGAACACATCCCAGGATTGCATTTTTTTTATCTGTTTTCATGGTTTCCTCTTTAGGGTTTCTAGTCTTCTTTTCCCCCCTTGTCATTTTTTTCTCTGTGGTCTGCATACATTGGCACCTATCACTGTTTCTGTAGGGTAAGAATGCTTTCCACATGCAGCAGAAAATGAATAGGGTGCTAATCAGCTTCCCTCTTCAGTCTTTCATGTGTAAAGCCTTCAAACCACTGTGTAGACTAATCAATTACCTTCTGCACCATATACTTTATCAAGAGCTGGCTGTGAAGGGACGCTGGTTAGTTTCGTATGAAAATAAATTATTTGTCTTTTAAGAGCCAAGATGCTGACAGACACTGAATGAACTTCCATCTGCAATTCTGCAATCTTTTCACCCAGAAAACAACATTTGGAAAAGGACTAATATGTTAGTCAGTTTCTCTTTGTATTCAGATGCAGCAAAAGGTCCTTTACAGTCTGATATCCTCTATAACTGCCTTTTCCAGCTATATCTAAACATCCCAGGTGTGTCAGATTTCTGATTTAGTAAAGAACGGGACTTTGTACCCAGAGCTTTTATCTGGAGTTACCTGATTTATTGGGAATATCTGTTCTGTTATTGTAATGGATGCCTATGGGCGGGGTCCTGCACTAGGGCTAGGACTCATTTGGGTAGAGGACCTGGGGCTTGGGTTAGGGTTCCTACTAGTAGGGGTCCCTGCCCTTGGGTTAGGATTTCTATGGATAGGGCAGTTGGGTCTAGCTTTAGAGTTTCTATGGCTGGGGCACTTGAGGCTAAAGGTAAGGTTCCTATGCATAGGGCAATTGGGGCTGTGGTTAGGGTTCCTATGTGTAGGGCATTTAGAGCTCAGGTTACAGTTCCTATGTGTAGCTGTCCTAGATTTAGGGCTTCTGTTGCTAAGGGTCACTCTCTTAGAGTTACGGTTGCTATGGGTAGGGCAGTTGGGGCTAGAGCTATGGTTTCTGTGGGTATGGGACTTGGAGCTAAGGTTAGGGTTGCTCTGGGTTGGGGGTGTGGAGCTAGGGTTGGGGTTGCTATATCTAGGGGACTTGGACCTGGGGTTAGGGTTGCTCTGGGTAGGGGACTTGGACCTGGGGTTAGGGTT
>ML675637.1:14381387-14421643 GCA_007922155.1 Mesoclemmys tuberculata
GGGTTAGGGTTGCTCTGGGTAGGGGACTTGGACCTGGGGTTAGGGTTCCTATGGTTACGTGTCTCTGTCCTAGGGTTAGGGTTCATATGGGAGGGCAGTTTGAATAGGCTTAGGGTTCTTTTGGGTACGGGTTCCCGCCCTACGTTTAGGGTTTCTGTGTGTACGGCACGTGGGGCTAGTGTTAGGTTTTCTAAGATTAAGGGATTTGGGGCTAGGTTTTTGGTTCCTTTGGGTAGGCATCCCCATCCTAGGGTTAGCGTTCCTATGGGTAGGTGTCCCTTCCTAGGGTTGGGTTTCTATGCTTGTCATCTCCATTTTATTAATGTTATCAAAGACAACAGATTGGAAAAAACTGTACTTTGGGTTATTACTGGTTAGTTAAATCTATTCATTATATTCTTTAATAATGAATCATTATTCCAGTGTGTGCAGTATAGTTTAGGTGTTATAATAGCAAATGAATGTATTATGCCACCAAAATAAGATAATTGCAGTTGAATGAATTTTAAGAGAACTCTCTCGAGACTAGAGGAGAGGTGATGTTGAGATGTTACAATAAAACACTATGAAGTTCAATGACAAGCTCTAAAAAGCTTTAAAAGTTGTCACTCTGTGGGGGGAGACTAAAAAATACAAAGCACTAAGATCAGTTTCTTCTTGTCATTTGCTTTTGGGTTTTTTTTTCAAGGATTTCCTTAATGTGTTTTTTGTGAAATATTATAAGAGAAAAAGTTGTTAGTGCAAGTTCAGTATTTTCAACAAGTGAAGGAAAGGCCATAATATTTTAAAACCTACAGCCAAAGCATCCAGGATGATACATATATTGTAGCATCACACAGCTAAAAAATCACAGAATACCTCACAGATCTAGAATAACAACATGATTATAATGAATGTGAAGCTGAGCCAGAGCTCATTGATGTTAATGGAAATATTTCCAAGGATGTTCGTGGGCTTTAGATCAGGACCCCTCTACCTCTTTGTTTGTAGCCTAGTAGTGTGTAAAGAGCCTGCTTTATTCTGTGAAAGATCATGTTGAGTCTGATCAATACGTACCTGCCTGCCAGCAGGGGTTTGGGAGTTTGATTTATTAATGTTTGCAAAGCGCTTTGAGATCCTTGGGTAGAAGACACTAGCAGAGCAAACTGTTCTAGTTCGTATAATTATGAAACCGTTGTGAATTAATGTTGTTTGTGCTGAGTCTGAATCAAAGCCCAGCATCCAAATACCCCTGCACTCTGTAAGACTTCAGATCCAGTTTGAGGTGTAAACTTCGCATCCCCAGGTCCTTGGCTAGTAACTATTTATTTACTTAGTTACTATCAGTTGTCCCATGCATTATTTTCATTATTCTCTGAAATGCTGTAATGTCAAACAGCAGGAAGCGGTCATGTGTCAAATATCCCCTTGGAGAGCAACGTGTAATAGCCTTCTAGTGTCTATGAATATTTTGTTGCTGACCTACCTGCATTAAGGTCTGATCCTGCCTCAGCTGAAGTTAATAGCCAGAGTTTCATTGAATTCATTGGGAGCAACATTGGTCCTCAAAGTGAAAACTCTGTCTTATCTATTAAGAAGCGAGATACTGACATATGTAATTTGGGTTCAAGATAAAGAAACTTTAGGCTGAGTGAAGGTTCTTCCTAGGTATCAGAACAAGATGTAGTGCCTCCAGATTCCCTTGCCTGGACGAGTCCCCATGTAATCAATTAAGTTGTCTCTAAGGCTCCTGTGTGTTGCTGAAGTGACACAAAGCAGCCTTGGCACGGACAGCATCTGGTTCCCTATCTTTTATCCTTGAATGGTCTTGAATTGTTACTTTCGAGGGAATTCACATAGGCAGTGAAATGAACATTAAAGTTGCTTGATGTCCTGAGAGTAGCTAGACATATATCTTTCATAGAAATCGTTCCTATCCATCCATATTTGAGTTCTGCACCCGTTATTTTATGGGAGAAGCAAATTGCTGTCAATCCTGACCAAAATGGGAAGATACTGTTACATCTGCAAGGTGCTGAATACTCTGGTCCTGATCCAGCAAAGCACTTAAGACCATGAGTAAAGTCCATTGTATAATGGACCAATTCATGTGCTTAAAGATACATACAGGCTTCAGAGCTTCGCTGGGTCAGAGCCAGAGTGCTTACTATCTGACAGGATCAAGCCCTGTATTCTTACTACTGTATATTCACCATACAGGGATAGAATCCATATCTTTACTGTGCAAAATTTGCCGTGCACAGTGGCCCCAAGTGTGCAACTTTTACTCATGGTAGTTACCACTTACTCATGCACCACAGCCACTGACAGCTGGTAAGAATAAATGTTCATCAATCTGAGTAGACTTGCACAAGTCAGACTGATGCTTTTGAACCAGTACTGTGGACAAAACTGGACTCAAATCTCAAATGCAATCAAAGCTAGCTTTAGGTGGGTGGAGTTAGACTTGCAATACCCCATCCATCACATTTTGTTCATGTTTGTAAACTTTTTATTGAAGCTGGATATAAATTTGTTGTTCTACTTATGCATGCCATGGCTACTTTTCACTGGTGCAGTTCAAGTTTGAACTGTATTATCTAGAAAAGGGCATATGGGGGCAAACTGCATTGTGTTTTCCTTGTCTTCCTGATCTAATCAGCTGAGATGCCTCCTTGTGATCAGAAGGGTCAATAGAAGCCATTCCACTTGATTTCTCAGTGTGTGAAAGAGAGATTATGTTTTATCGGAGTTCTCTGATCCTGCCGGAAAGAGTCAGGAGAACAAACAATTTACTGTGTGTGCGTTTGTCTGTCAGACATTGTCAGGATATGATTTAGGTTAGCATGTTATTCTTTGTTCCGTCAGGTGGTGAAAACAGCTGTGTTAATATTCAAGTCTCAGCCACACTGCAACTTTACCTTGCTTTTTACCAGTTAGTAGAACTGTTGGCTAAAAGTATGGTTCACGCCTATTCAGTACATTGTTACATTAATAACTACTGAATATTAATCATGTGCTGCCTCCACTAGCTGCCTAATCTGTCCCAGTGTTCAATTCCAGTGAGTGATTAGGCACACATTATTTTGCATGTGGAGAAGACTTCCACACAGGCACATAAGGAATGAGAAGGTCTGTGAGTGAGGCCTCTGTAGTGAAGTGAAATTGATTTTCCCTGGACCATTATGGAAATTATTGTAAAGTATTTAAGTTTCTGTGCTAGCCAGCAAAAGTAGAAACTTTTTTTTACTTACTGCTAGATTGTCTTTAACTCATCACCTAGTGCCTACAGCTATATATATTAGAGCTGACACTGTCTTCTTTCACAGTGGATTCAGAACATACCATATGTGCTGTGGCACTCAAGTTCTGGGTGAGTGGTTGTGTTTAATATGCTGATTATTTTCAGACAGATGTAGGTTACTATAGGAGAAATATACCAAGGAATGTTGTGAAGAAATAACTTAGGACATTAAAACAAGTAGTGTTTTCCAATAAAAGTTTACATACTCCTGCAGCTTCCACAAATAAAACCAAGAAAGTAAAAGACTCATTTTATGGCGATTTAAGTAAATTGAATTTTACATGAAACATTGAAAGTAGGGTATCGCCACTTTCGGCCTATAAAAGGGTTGGTTGGTTTGGACAGTCGATCAGGTGAAGTTCTTTTTACCTTGCGATAAACCAGGTTCCGTTTTATGTAAATCTGAGATTCTTGCTTCACTTGTTACAATGTCGTTACCCTGTGTTTATACCAGTGAGACTGAAAGCCGAACCGGGACCTGAGGAAATGACTGTACAGCCATACCAATTGGTAAAATTCATTCTTGCTTAAATATCTATAACAACAACAAAATAACTGGTCACACACAGTAGAAAAAATGTCACATTTCACTGTTCATCTATTTTCTTTTCATTCGTGTTCTGTGACCAGTAGAAAGTCACAAATGCAGTCTCTCATTTATCCTGCTGCCTCAGCAGAATGCTGGATCTGCTGAATATGCTTGAGAGGATTCTATTGAGAGTCGCACTTTAAAGCTACGTTTTTGCAGATGTGGCAATAAGATGCAGATACGTAGAGGATGAACCTCAAAAGTTCAATGGTGGGAGTTCAGCTGGGAGAAAGCCTCTGATGTTCAGCTGCTTTCCATATCATCTTCACCTTTTGAGTCTGGAAATTTGGACTGGAAATCTCCCAAGAACAAACTTTCTCACATGGTTTTCCACACTTCGTATCTGGAAATGCAACAATGGCAGCTGTCCCCATAAGATATCTGCCTTTCTTAATGCAGTCCTTACCCAGGATGTTTGGTATCTGGATCTCTGTCATCACGAACCCCTGTGGCATATCCCAGACTCCATCGTCCACATCAGCCTTTGCAAGATGAGCTTAGAGACACACTCCATGATACATGAAGGGAAAGGGTGCAAAGTTCCCCTGCAGGCCCACGCTGTCTGAAACCTCTCATTCTCTAGAGCTGCCCCACTCCTCGGATTCAAGTGGTGTGAAGGTTCTTGCACCGGAGTAAATGTGACTGTGTTGCTTCTTGGGGACAAATTCAGACTTCGCTTGCTCCAGTGCAAGCCAGGTCAAGTCGGGCCCGTTGTAGGACTACCTTATAAGAGAATGGGGAAGCTCTATGTGTAAAGTCAGTCTGAGAAAGTTAACTGTTCACAGCAAAAAGCAAGTGCCACAGAAGTCCCCGACCAACAAACTGTGGTACAAATTTCCAGAAGAGAGTTTACATAAGGTTAAAAGGTATCCTTTTCTGGGAGGAACATACCCTGAAGTGCTTGTAATCAGCTGATCCTGTTCAGTGGGATTTAATCTAATTGTTGTGTGTTTAAATAGGGATTACGGTTGGTACTTACAGAACTAGCACTAAGTCTGTAACCCTCTTGTACTGTTTGGCTGTGAATTTCAATCCTTTCTTTTTCTTTGGTATTTAGAACAGCCAAAGCCATGAGGTACTTAGAGCTGTTTTACCACTGTCCCTTTCCAGTGGGTACAATCAGGTATAGAAACATGTTTTGGTTGTCATCATGACAAATGTAATTCCCCAAATGTTGCCACATTTAAACTCACCTTAAATTTGAATTCTGCCATCATTTTACCATGTGGTTAAGCTGTGGAGTGTACAGAAACCACAGTGACTATGTTTAAATTAAGATTTTACAGTGTGCTAAAGATGATTAATTTTTAATTAATAAGCTGCTTGAAATGCAAGGTTTTATTGAGCTGTCAGGTAGTTGGGACTGTTAATTCTATCTCTTGTAGATCTAATGCAATAAACACTCCAGGAGAGAAGCTGAATAGCATATAAGATTGAGATAGCTTGCTGTGAAATTTCTATAAATATCTTTGAAGGGGTGTGTAACAGTAGGAAGTGCATGAGAAATCAGCACTTCATATTGGCTTGTGTTACATGCACCAGCTGGCTCGTGTTACATACTACAGTGAAACTGACTTATGTGAATAACTGACATGAATTAAACATGTACATGGATGCATTCTTTATGGGTGAAACATTTCTGTCTATGTGTCATTGAGAGCTGGAGCTGGAACATGAATACAATGTTTGAGAATTCTTTTAATCTCCCCCATTAGGGCATTTTAGAGCCTCATTAATTCATTTTTGATCAGCCACACTGTGAAGGTAGCAAGCATGCGGAAATTACCTTTCAAACTGCAGTAATGTCTCATGAATGCAGCTAAAGCTATTTATGGGTGGTGAGGCCACATCTGCGGGGAATGTGATTGCTGGGAAACGTTCAGAAGGGTTGTAAATGGTGCTGTGGGTTGCACACTGGTGAAAAATTGAATGTAATTTGCACTGACCAGACTTTCAGGAGTATAAAATAAATGTAAGCTACATCAATGGAGTAGTGGGAGGGGGTTAGATATGGTCCTGGATGTAAGTGGGTATGCCTCCCAGCTGATGTCAGTGAGGGCTGTACTTGGTCCCAAGAGGAATTGAAGTAATATGATGCAACTTAAAGTAGTGTGAAGGGAAAGTATTATTTTATCTTTCACGTTCCTGCTACAACTAGCAAGTCATGTAAGCGATACTCATTTTTCACAGCCATTAGTACAAATTGCACTTTTTTGCCACTTAAACTCATTTTTTGACCAATTTACACCTGGTATGTAGGTTGCACCATTGCTTATATCACCAGTGAATTTGGTCCAATGGTTTCAGAAAAGTTTTACCAACTTACTTTAGGTGACACTTAGCTGAATTTAGTCCATGTATTTTAGCAGCCAAGAGCACTTCAGGACCAATAAGCTCTGAGGATGGGTGGAGGTTAAGGATAATCTAGGCATGGCTGAATATCTAAACAAATAGATGTTGATGACCTTGAGGATAGTGGTAGAGTGGCTAATGGGAATGAAGATATGGAGGTAGAAATTACCACATCCAGTGTAGAAGCCAAACTCGAACAGTTTAATGGGACTAAATCAGGGGGGCCGGATAATCTCTATCCAAGAATATTAAAGGAACTAGCACATGAAATTGCAAGACCATTAGCAAGGATTTTTAATGAATCTGTAAACTCAGAGGCTGTACCGTATGACTAGAGAATTCCTAACATAGTTGCTGTTTTTAAGAAATGGAAAAAAAGTGATCCAGGTAACTACAGGCCTATTCGTTTGACCTCAGTAGTATGCAAGGTCTTGGGAAAAAAAATTGAAAGAGAAAGTAGTTAAGGACATCAAGATTAATGGAAATTGGGATAAAATACAACAGCTTTACAAAAGGTAGATCATGCCAGACTAACCTGATCTCCTTTTTTGAGAAGATAACAGATTTTTTAGACAAAAGGAATGCAGTGGATCTAATTTGTCTAGATTTCAGAAAGGCATTTGTTATGGTTCCATATGGGGAATTATTAGTTAAATTGGAAAAAATGGGGATTAATATGAAAATTTAAAGGTGAATAAGGAACTGGTTAAAAGGGAGACTACAACAGGTCATACTGAAAGTGAACTGTCAGGCTGGAGAGAAGTTACTAGTGGAGTTCCTCAGTGATCGGTTTTGGGACCAATCTTATTTAATCTTTTTATTACTGAGCTTGGCACAAAAAGTGGGCATGCGCTAATAAAGTTTGTGGATAACACAAGTTGGGAGGTATTGCCAATACAAAGAAGGATCGGGATATCAGACAGGAAGATCTGGATGACCTTGTAAAGTGGAGTAATAGAAATAGGATAAAATTTTATTAGTGGAAAGTGCAAGTTCATGCATTTAGGGACTAACAACAAGAATTTCTGCTATAAGCTGAGGACACATCAGTTGCAAGTGACGCAGGAGGAGAAGGACTGGGGCATATTGGTTGATCACAGGATGACTTTGAGCCACCAATGTGATGTGGCCATGAAAAAGTTAATGTGGTCCTGGATGCATCAGATGAGATATTTCCAATAGAGATAGGGAAGTGCTAGTACCATTATACAAGGCACTGGTGAGACCCCATCTGGAATACTGTGTGCAGTTCTGGTCCCCCATGTTTAAAAAAGATGAATTCAAACTGGAACAGGTGCAAAGAAGGGTTACTAGGATGATCCGAGGAATGGAAAACCTGCCTTATGAGAGGCGACTCAATAAGCTTGGCTTGTTTAGCCTAACCAAAAGAAGGTTGAGGAGCGATATGATTGTTCTCAATAAATACATCAGAGGGGTAAATACCAAGGAGGGAGAGGAATTATTTAAGTTCAGTGCCAGTGTGGACACAAGAACTAAGGCATATAAATTGGCCATGAGGAAGTTTAGACTTGAAATTAGATGCAGGTTTCTAACCACCAGAGGAGTAAAGTTCTGGAATAGCCTTCCAAGAGGAGCAGTGGGGGCAAAAAACCTAGCTGGCTTCAAAACTGAGCTTGATAAATGTATGGAGGGGATGGCATGATGGGACAGCCTAGTTTGGCAATTGACTGATCTTTGACTACTGGTGGTTGATTTGCCAATGGCCTATGAAGGGATGTTAGATCGGGCGGGTTCTGAGTTATTACAGAGAATTCTTTCTTGGATGCCTGGCTGGTGAGTCTTGCCACATGCTCAGAATTTAACTGATCGTCATATTTGGGGTCGGGAAGGAATTTTCCCCCAGGGCAGATTGTCAGAGGCTCTGGGGTTTTTTTGCCTTCCTCTGTAGCATGGGGCATGGTTCACTTGCTGGTGGATTCTCTCTACCTTAAAGTCTTTAAACCATGATTTGAGGACTTTAAGAACTCAGTCATAGGTTAAAGGTTTATTACTGGAGTGGCTGAGTGAGGTACTGTGGCCTGCCTTGTGCAGGAGGTCAGACTAGATGATCATATTGGTCCCTTCTGACTTTAGAGTCTATCAGTCTATGAACATTTTGGAGTTTTCTGTATAACAGAATACAGATTGGGTATTGAAAACACTTTTCCTTTCTATGGGATTAGGACCATTTTTCTCCTCTCAGTTCTGTGTAAGGAGAAAGGATTGGTCTTTACTTCCTAACTGATAACGGTTCTGAGATCTCGAAGGAACGTAAACACAGGCACTTTTAAAAGCAATCCCATAAGAAGTTTCCCACCTGGCTGGCACATACATAAAACAATTCTAAATACCTTCTCTTTTTTTCTCTGAATTCATGACATATGTTCAGATCTCCTGGTACTTAGGAGAAGATGATCTGGGTTTTTTAAAACCATGTCCCTTTCATTTGTTGTTTACTGTGTATGGTGAATTGATCACATGCAGAGGGGAGGTGACAGCTGTCTGAATCTCTAAGCTACAATCAAAAAGTATTGCAGCAATTGATGTTATAGGGCGAGAAGCAGGAGCATGGAAGCTTCTATCTCCGTCACAGGCCTGGTTACAATTCCGTCCCCAAAAGGCTAAACTGCTAAGGAACAAAATTAAGTCAATCTGATACAATTCACCTTGTTGCTGTTTTTGAGGGGAATAAGAAATCCTATGCAGGATGGGACTCTGCATCACTCCACTTGTGAGAATCAGAAATCCAATGATTCAGGTTCCAAAAGGATTTATAATCCCCCATGAGAATTTCCTCACTAAAACTCAGGGCCATGGGGGCAGTTCATGTGATCTTATGGGAGCCATCACATGCATTCAAAAATGCGAATATAGTGATCAGTTGGGAGGCATTAATATGGAAATATCATTCCATCTTGATAGGAGCAAGTTCTCTTTGAACCACCATCCAAAGTTAGACATGTGGCAAATTCTGCCCAGATTTTCTTCAGATGCAATTCCCAGTGACCTAATTGAGGGTTGTAACCAATTTGAATCAGGGCAGAATTTGATGGGTCATATGATCTGGCAGCAAAAGACTTGAGGGGAAAGTCTTCCATCAATACAGCCTGTGAGACAATACATGCTTTCATTGGCATTTTGGTGCCTTGTAATATCGCATTAGTTGGTGTTGCTTGGGAAGAATCCTAGTACAAGAACAACATAGAAAAGGACATTAATTTTCTACCAGAGCAACCTACTCTAGTTAATCTCCTCTGTCTTCCTACTCTGTTTCACCTTTCACATATGGCAGCTGTGCATCATGGAACTAGCACCTAAAATTAGGTATGGCCTTGCTATTCTCCCTCCCACTGCCACCCACTTCTTGCATATGTGTAAAATTTGTAAGGACCGGCTGGGAATTTTGCCCATTTTTTCTTGCTGCTTAATAGAAGCAGGTTCCAACGCTTCGACATACATTATATTCTGTCTTACACAGTGAAATAACTTGTATTTTAAATACGTCTGTCCTGGAGACCAAGAAATGATTTCCCAGATATTTCATTCTTCTGGAATACCACTGGGACCCGTGATTATTTTTCTATTTTACACCAAAGAAAAGGATAGTACTTCTAATTCACCCAGTCGTCAGAAATTTTCCTTTTGTGCTTTAATGCCCTAGACTATTGCAGTGGAAGAATATTTCCTATTTCTAATATATTGACACATGGTTTTGTATATACATTGAGATGTGTTAATCTTTTTTTGTCCATCCTATTGCTCTGTAAATCTATTCTGTTCCACCTGTCAGAGGTTCTGTAGCAAACACATGTAAAAGTAGACATTCCTGACATACTGCCAGCTCACAGATAAAACCTTAAGAGATTTTAAAGACTTCTTGTTACTTTCTGACACCTAAAATTCAGTAAAAATTGCCCAAACCATTTAAAAAACAAAAGACCAGGATATGTATCTAAAAGATATGCTCTGGTTCGAATAGGAATGATTCAGGAAAGTCCTATGTTATACAGGAGGCCAGATTACGTGAACACAATGGTTTCTTCTGTAATCTATGAATCTGACCAGCCTGCTTTTTGACATTTTAAGGAACTAATATCTTATGAACTGAAACATCCATTGAAAAATCCATCTCTATTGTGCAATAAAGAGAAGATAGTGGGAACAGATGTCTGAGGCCCGTCACGTTGTCTTTGACCATTCATTTTATCTGTTGGAATCAATAGGAACAGATAAGTATATGTCCCAAGGCCAAATCTTGCTGTCTTTTACATCATTGTAAACACTGAGAAACTTCATTGAAGTCAATGGAGTTACTCGGAATATCCACCAGCGTAGCTGAGAACAGAAGGTGGTCTATGGTAGGTAACTAAGAGTCTGAGACAATACTCAGAAAAACAGAGACCAAAAAAAAAAATTCTATGGTGGATTTTGTAATCAAGCTAATAACTGAAGCAGCCACCTTGACTGAAAGCATGCATTCTCACACCCATTATATTTTTATAATTTGTGGATGACATCAAATAGACTTTCTGGGACCAAACGTACCCCCCCACAGTTCCACTGCATTACAAAGTTGGAACTCTGCTTAGTTCCTTAAACCCAAGTCATTCTGGATTCATGGGGTTTGAGCACAACTGCACCTTTGCAGTACCACTTTATGGGGTGGGTGGCAGAAAAGATCAGCATCTTAGTGAAAAGTCTATTGGATTTTATAACCTGCAGGTTATTTTGATAATAGCCACAGCATCTACATGTCTGTGAAATCGTCTTTCTAGTTCAAATCTTAGTGAATCTGCTGTAGTTCTGATTAGCATGTCTACACTCATCATGAAAGCTCTCATTTTATCACTGGGAACTCACTTAAACAGGAACCTTGATGATGTGTGGGACATGAAGAAAACTTTTGCCAATTGAAGCTACGGAATTCATTCTGATTTTCAGTGAATTCATTTTGTATTGCTCTAAGGTAAACTTGGCACTGGCTTCTGTGATAACAGGGTTTGTAAAACAAGAATGTTAGACTTTAAGCAGCTTCTGGCTGGGTTGTTTTTTGATGGGTGGGAGGGAGTTGTTGGTTTTGGATTTTTTTCCCCCATATCAAGCATCAGGACAGAGAAACATTCTTTTGTCCTCTGAAGATACTGTACTTCCTAATCAGATTCTGGCATGGCAGATCATGTACCAGTTTACATTTCCTCCCTGTGAGCAGATCACTTGGAGCTAAATTCTGCTCTCGCTTGCTTGCTCATAAATCCCACCAAATGGATTGGAACCACTTCTGATCTCTGTTTACTTCAGTAGAGTCATTCCAGCTTTACACAGATGTGACTGAGGGCCAAATTCTCCACTACAGGGTCATTTCCATGTAGGGACTGGAAGCGTGGTGAGTTCCTGTTCATTCTTCCATTATTGGGGCTGGGTTTACCACTTTGTGGAACAGGCCATGGTTTCCCCTGAGATCTGTATGGATCTTGAGAAATCTGCTAGAAGCAAAGAGGATTTACAGTAAAAACTGTGGTAGCTCCTGTTGGTCCCTGTGCATCTGTGGCTGTCAGGGACACGTGCTGTCAGGGGCTTCTCCTAACCTCTGCTGCCCCCAGAACTACCTTCAAAGATTGGGAGAAGCAGAATAAATATCTGCAGACTCTGTTGGTGTACTGTATGCCATACACTGGTTTGCCTCATAGTGTACTGGGAAGAGACCACCATCCAAACCTGCACAATGGGTTCCACAGTGGCAGGGGGTGGGGGGTTGTCATTTCCAGAGACTGATGACCTCTGTTCAGATTAGAAGATCAGCCTAGGCAGTAACAGTGCAGTAATTTTAAGCCTGTGTTGGCAAGACCACTACCAGTCCTAAGAGTCCTTGGCTTCTGCTGAGACCGTCAAAAAGTTGCCACACAGGAAGCTGGTTTTTTGTGATTTAGACACACAGAACCACTGATAACCTCCAGCCCCTTGCACACAGGCTACGGCACAGCCCTCCCAGTGTGATAACACTCCATCACTACTGACCCCTGAATTGTGAAAGTGAAAGGCCATGCACCCCATCACCAATTCCAAGTGTTTACTCAGCACTGGATCAGATCCTCTTATTATTATTGTTTTGCTTCCAGACAAGGTCATTTGTGTACTTACTGCTTCTTATTACTACTACTAGTAGTATCACTTTTTGGACAAATAAATCCTCCTCTTGGTGATGGCTACCTCTTATAAAGCTTCCAGTAGGCTTTTAATATACTGATATTTAATGGGTTTAGTCAAGGAATCAGTAATTGGACTCTTTTTCTGGACTTTGATTTTTTTTATTTTTTAACTACTAAATCTTCAGCCCTTCAGAGAAACACAGTAGGATTGGGGGGGGGGGGGAGGTTTGTGTGTAACCTTAGGACCCAAGCCAGTGAAGTGAAGAGTGTCCTCAGTCTCACTGAAGCCAATGGGTGCTAAGGGCACTAACCATCTTCCAGAAGCTGTTCAGCACCTCAGGCCATTAATTTACAACTCACATGCTGTGCCTTCCCTACAGTGGTTTCTTAGAAAATGTAGTCGTGGGAGAGAGTCAAGCCAGCTAAAAAAGACACAGAAGTTATTTTTAAAAAATGTTTATTTTAACTTCAGATCATCTGGTTTTGATAAATACAAAAAAATTGTTTCCCAAACCGCTTGCAGGTTCTGAGTCTTTGGAAATGGTCTTTACCAGCTGTTCTCAAGATTGATTTACACTCTTACCCCGGTTTTACCCAGTTACTTACTTGATCAAATCCCCCTACAAAGTTGAACAACTTTAGCTATGGTTGAGAACAGTTTCCTCTGCAGATCTCACCAACACTAGCATCCGCATACGCTGCCAAGAGCATGTTTTCAGCTTCTCGCTCAGTTGACTGAGAATCTCCATGCGATATTTAACATCTGGCTTCCAAATAATGACATTTTAAAAGAGACTACAAAGCCTGTAGGTTGGCTTTTGAATCCGAAATCTTGACTGGGTCAGGGGTTTACACTGACCACAAGAGCTGATGGCACCAGCATCAGTCAGAGCTAATTTCACTGAAAAGACCGAGAGTGAATTACAAGGTTAAGTCAAAATGAAAAGAGCGTAGGGGTAAAAGCGCTCACTCCTAAAAGCCAAGGGATTGTTTCTATCTCACAAAATGTGAGCATTAGTTATATGTTGGTAACAGTCTGTATGTTGAGGTTGTGAAGCACTCTATAATTGCCATAGTCTGCACACGCCTCCAGGGCAATAGGACTGACCCAGTGCTGATGCACAGAGAGTCCCAACCATGTAGCAATGCTGCATGGTATTTCTCGCTCTGCCCCCAGGCAAGGAGTGAACTAGGCCTAGCCTGTAGATCTACAATTACTGGATCATCCGGCAGAAAGTTCTAGCCCAAGGTTGTTCAGAAACAATAGAGTCTTCTGCAGTTGTAAGAATCTGGTTCCTTTGGTACTCAACTGCCACCTGGTGGTAGGGGAAAGGATCCCACATCTCACCACCTTCACCACTGCAGAGCAAAAAGCGTGGTTACTCTGTCTTTGTGCAGGGCTGAGGATGTGTCCCTCAGTGCTGTTATTGTTTATTATTACACAGCCCTTTAAGAAAGGCAGAATTGACCGAGGTCTAAGGGATTTTCAGGGAAACTCAGAGAAATAGGAATTACAGGGAACCAGTTGGCTGCAGGGAAGCATAGAGAGATATTGTGGGTGAGCAGTTAGAAGGCTTCCTGAAAGAAGTGGGTTTTAAGGAAGGGCTTAAAGGAAAAGAGGAGTGGTGCATGGGAAGCAAAATACCATTGAAAGCATAAGGGGAAGCATGAAAGAAGAGGCAGAGCAGGAGACAAAAGGAGCAGTTAGGGCAAATCCTACAAAGCTATGTGCAGCCTAGCAAACAGAGCTGTGCACTGAGATTCCATGCAGGAAAAAGGGGAAGGACTCATGCATTGGGTCAAGCCACCCAGGCCCCAGCTCCGCTTCTTTCATGGCCTGGCCCTACCCCCCTCCAAGTCCCCACAATGATGTGCACCCTGGTTGGCATCTCCAAATCTCCTGCATTTGGGGATCTCTGCTCCTCGGATGTTTATGCATATAGAGGGGGAGAATGGCAGGATTTGCTCCTGCAAGCATATGGACATGTAAAGGGATCTAGGATGAAATACAGGGGGCGGGGGGGGGGCGGGAGGGAATCAGTGTAATATTACAGGTATATTATTACTAGGTGATGTATGTGATGTGTACCCTTATGATGCATGCAGTTGCTGCTAGCAATAGCTTTTGCTATGTCTTGTTTTCAGACTGGGCTGTTTCAATAGCAACATAAAAGTACCAAAGGTTAAGTTTTTGGTAATAAGGGATTTCCTAACCTCAGTCCTTTGCCTTAAGGCGGTCAGCAAAGGCTAGAGTGGTTTTGCAATAATTTTCATTTATTCACAGATCATTTAAAGTTTTTATCAAGCACCTATAATCTTGAGTTAAGCGTTGCCACATTTTGCATTGCCAGTTAGGTTTGGGAGATTCAAAATCAAGGATATGAAAGGTTGACAGCTCAGAAAATTACTGATGCAAGTTCGACAGAGTAGGTTATTGGGATGTGGGTTTAGAAAATAATCTAGTCATTGCATTTGATTTTAAATGTGCCACATTCTGCCTCCACTTACAGCATGAGCAACACCAGTCAATTCAAAGGGGAAGCTAGGGTTCCCATGAAGCCAGAACACAGCTTTCTGTGTTCAAATAGGGCTGAATCCTGGTTCCATTGAAGTCAATAGCAGAACTCATTTGGCCCATAATGAACCTTTATATTGTGGGTGTTTGATTGGTTATTGGTTTGGAGAGACATTTGAGCTCCCCAAAAACTTCAAGTAAACAGGCCTTACACAGGATTTCTCCTCTTGCAAGTTGCAGTTCACTCATACAGTCATGCGACAGAGAATTTTGGTCAGTTAATCCACTGGAAATGGCCCCAGTTCACATTCAGTCTCTCTGCACAATAGCATGGAAAAGCCTCCACAGAGAATTTTGTGGTCGCTGTGCAGAAGGGGCACCCTACAAAGTTACTGCAACAGTTCTGCTGCCTTACAAAGATTTCCATGACCCTCTGAGAGGTTACAGAACGTGGCCCTATACAACGAATGTAATGTAAATGAGAGATTTTTAATCACGTAGAGTGAAAAATGCAACTTGCTCATTCTCAAAATCTACCAAAAAATGCATGCAGCTATTTGTCATCAGCTCATCTCTATATCGCCTTTGAACCATTTGTCTTTGAACCATTCTTTCCTTAAGATAATGTCCTAATTTCTCTTCTTGAAATAAACCATTTTGCATGCTAGGAAGTAAGAACCAGAAAGAGGGTAATTATAATGGGATTTAAATAATTCACTCTGTTTCTTTGCCAATAAAATAAAGACTGTGTTCTCTTGTTTTGTTTGTACAAGCTATAAAATTTGTCTTGCAATTTACCACTATTAAAACAAAAAAGCAAACAACAACAAAATGTTGACATATTTCCAGATCAAATATTTGTTTTCTAACAATAAACTTGGCTACCTTCCAATCATGATGACTTGTTTGTAAACCTTAAACAGCTTTAAATATAGCTAAAACATAATTTATTGCTCCTAAAATGTGGTCAAATGAATCGTTTCCACAAGAACATTTGCCAAGGATGCTGCACATTTGAAATGGAAAATGTTTTAACATTAAGAATTTGTGTTGCTGCCTTTTCAGAATTCTGCAGCATTGACAGTAGCATCTCACTTACATGGCCCTTCAGTTAAACAAAGCCTAGAGATAGATTTGAACTCCTTCTTCCTTCCATTGATGCCCCTACCACACCAATCATAGAGGATGTATTTCTAAGACGAGAATGTTCCGCAGACCAGTAAATCTGGGATTATCTCATTGGACTGATTATGTCAAAGCTCTTTAGCCACAGCACTTGATGAGGACTAAAAATAAATAGCAGGGCAGTATACAATTATTTTGTACCTAAATACTCTGTGCTTGTGTTTTTCTACGATGTGAGACATAGTGTCTGGATTTAACTTTTATTTATAAGAGTTCTTCTAATAAGACTGGGAAAAGGTTGTAAAGGTGAAATGGCCCATTGCACTTATCAGCCGTGTTTTAAGAAGCAACGCTGCTCTTACACATGTGCAAATCGAGCATAACTCCATTGAAATCAGTGGAATTTACTCCAGATGTACACCAGTGCAAAATTTGGCCCCAAGTATTTTGAACCGGAGGGGTCTGATTCGGTTCTTCCTCACACCATTTTTTCCACTGGTGTAATTCCATTGACATTAGTAGATTTTACTGCTGACTTGGAACCAGATCCTGCAGCATGGGACGGTTTGGAATCCACTGTACTATAGGAATAGGTTCAAGTCCTCATAGCAGTCAGGGAAAATCAGGCCCATTGTCAAATGTTCCCCAGCTCTAAAGTTTATAGAAAAAAGGCAATTTATTAAAATAAATAAATAGAAAATGAAGCATGTTGGGTGGGTCACACCCTATTACCTGTGGATATTTATTCACATCATTGTTAAACCACCTCATGATTTGTTTAAGGAACATGATTGGCAGTGTGTGCTCATGGTTCATCGAGTCATTGATTATAAGGCTACTGTGGTTTTCTAGTCTGACTCTCTGCATAACACAAGCCCTAGACCTTTCCTGAATTGATTCCTGTTTGAACTGGAGCACATCTATTAGAAAAAACCTGCAATCTTGCTTGAAAAACTACCAGTGATGGAGAGTCCATCACCCTTGGTAAGCTGTTCCAATAATTAATTACCCTCACTGTTTAAAATGTGCAGCTTATTTCCAGTCTGACTTTGTCTATCTTCACCTTCCAGCCATTGGATCTTATTAGACCTTTGTCTGCTAGCTCAGAATGAGATATAGCTGTTTGGCAAGTCAGGATTTAGGCATGTTGGACAGACTGTGCAGGGACACTGAAGAGGAAAAGGTACAATGATTCCATTATTAATTAAATGCAGTAAGGGAAAGCTAAATAATGACTGTGTAAAACGAGGCAGAGCAAAGCACTTAAAATAGTACAGTCGGGGATAAACTCCTGTGATGGCAGGGCAATACATCTGACTTTATGATTCTACATCATCAGAATAAGGTAAATAATTCAGAAAATTTACTGAACAATCCATGTGTTTAAAGCGGAGTCCTTGAGCTGTTACACAGGCAAGTGGAATTGCAGGGCCAGAGTGTTTTAGAGAATTATATCCAGCTTTAAAACCCAGTGATTTTAACTTGCCACCCAGAGAAAAAGTATCTTTTGGCAGCTCCTAACATCACAGAAAACTCATTTTAGAAAATATGGCAAATATTTTTCCTGTTGAAAACCAAATTTGTTAATATATGCACACACACACAATTTATCTACACACATCTATAATTTTAATATATATAATTTTAACAGGGGGTAGATAGATTTTTAAATTGTGGTGCTATTCAGAAATCCCATATAAAATGTGATATAAGAACTCTCTCTTCAATGTCTGTGCATGATGGCTATAAACCTGTTCCCTCTGACATTTAAACACTTGTTTGGGTCTGGAAAATTGCCTTCATTTCCTGTCACAATGACTCGTCAGACCTTGTAGAGTGAACTGGTTACTGTTAAGAAATAGTCATCAGCCTCACTACAACCTGATTGACAGAATTAAATGACTGTATTCTATTAACTTGTTACAGTGTTTAAACTTTTGCACAGTTGATCTCTGCAACCCCAGTAAGGTCATTCCATTATATCTTTAAAAAGAAATAATGTTACCAAGGAGTAGATGCATTTTCAATTGCCATGTTATTCAGATACCCCATATAAAATGTGATATTAGAACTCTCTTCTCAACATCTGTGCAAGTTAGCTATAAACCTGTTCCCTTTGAAATGTAATCACTTGGTACTCTAATAATCAAAGACCTCCCTGAAGGCTCAATTTGCATCTCCTATTCTTGTATGTAGTCCCATGGCTTAACTGGGGCTATTTGTGAGCGTAACGGTTGCTAAATCTATACACCGAATCTTGCTTGTTTTACGTAGTCCCTACTCAAGTATCACCCCATTGAAGGATTTGGCCAAGTTTGAAGTCATGAATACATGGACAGGCTACTAGATCACAAGATGGGGTAATCTAGTTAAAGCAGCTCAAGTTTTAATTAGCTTTGTGGTCCAGCTTTACCTTATGGTTGGCAATAGTACTGTCCTCATCACATTTAATTTAGGGCTAGCTAGTACATCCGAGTAAAAGGCGTGAATTCAAGGGGATGGCATGGCTCAGTCGTGTCATCGGAACAGAATAATCCCTGTACCAGTAAGTCAGTGCTGCGATACGCTGACGCAAAAGCTAACCTTCAGGTATTAAAATGAGACCGCAATCAGATGTCGTAGGAAAAGAAAGAGCAAGTGAACGCAAAAGATGTCACTTACAGGGGTTTAAATCCAGAGTAGCCACCTTGTTCACCTCATAGGAGTTAGCATGGTACCACTGAGAGCTGAATGTGGGCCCCAGCTTGGTCTGCAGCTCTGTGTTACAACAATATAAAATAGCGTAGCTGCATTAAGCCTCCGTTCTAATCCACCACAAGGCAAGTAAAGGAGAGTGAGTGTAATCATAGTCACAGCAACCGTGGGCCATCTCCTCAGCTGGTGTAAATTGGCCTGGGTCTGTTGGTTTCCATGGAGCTATCCTGAATGACGCCAGTCGAGGATCTGGCCTTATGTTTATTGCTGCTTAAGCCAACGGTACTTGAACAAGCTGTTCAGAGAATGCTGCTGAAGGAGGAGACAGAATGCAGTACAAAGACAGAGGAAAAAAAGTAGAAACAAAGCAAAGCTGCTGCAGGTATTAAAGAGAAGAGAATGAAATGAAGGAGAAAAATCTAGATGAAAAATGTTTTATGTGAAGATCTTTATATGCTAATTGCTCAGATTCAGCTCAGACTTACTCCCCATGAAACAAGTGGGTCAAATTCTGCTCCCTTTTCCACCTTTATATAGCAGCTACTGAATCGATTAGCGGGATTAAAAACAAAAAGAACTTACTTTCATAACATCCCTTCCCGAAGGGATGGAAGGGTGTTACCTATCCACATACGGCGTGGATGGCATCCACGCAACTGACCATTTCATCTGGAGTTTTTGTGCAGGAGGGGTGGGCGGTTGATCTTGCATTGTGTACATTATTTGCAGGGTTGTCATGTTGGCCCCAGGATATGAGAGGGAGAAGGCAGGGGAGGAAATACCTTTTATTGGGCCAACTTCTGTTGTTGGAAGGGACAAGCTTGCAAGCTCCACAGAGCTTAAAATGAAGTGGGCTCGAATGTACTTGCACAGAAAAATGATAAGAGACAAAAACATCCTGTCACCCATGGGTGAACACTTTTCATAAAGTGATCACTCCGTTTACGACCTCTGTGTTCTTGTCCTCAAAGAAAACCTGCACCACATCTTCAGAAGATGAGCCTGAAAACTTAAATTCATAACTCTGCTGGACACTAAAAAACGTGGACTTAACAGAGAGCCTGGTTTTACAGCTCATTACAACAATTTGCAACAGACCCTACTGCCTGCTAACCACTTCATGTTAAATGATCTCCTACAGCATGTTTGAACACCTTATGCATAGCGATCTCTTCCACTTTGTTTTTGGCTTGAACACTGATTACCTCCTCCAGACCTGAGGAAGAGCTCTGTGAAGCTTGTCCCTTCCACCAACAGAAGTTGGTCCAATAAAAGATACTACCTCACTTCTCTTCTCTCTCATTATGTACACAAGCGCACAATATTCTCAGCTTCTAGCGCTCAGCCTGACCCATTGGTCTGCGTTCACTAAAGCTGAGGAGCTTTCAAAGCAGGTTCTTTTCTTTCATTCAGCTTGTTAGGAATGGAGTTAGTGATAGCAGACCAAGATGATGCACGCAGCTTTGAGGTGAATTAAAAATGCAGGGCCTGATCCTGTAACCCTTCACAATCAGGGCTGAGTCAGGTTACTTGCATGAGCACAGGCTCTTGAATATACTCAGGATTTGTCCCACAGGAAGATTAAGAATACTCCCGTTTTGGTTTCCCTACTCCCCCCCTCCCCTTCAAGAGGAGAAGTTTCTTAATGATTCCAGACCTCCAGTTCATCATCTAGTGTTCTGAACATGGCTATGAACCGGGATCTCCTGGGTCCTGGTTCCAGCTCTGGCTGATTCTCCCTGTGACATCAGTTCACTTGGCCATTCTGCCCGCATTTGCTGGACTGCTGTGAGGCTTAGATAGTTTCAGTTGGTGGAGTGCTGCTGTGTGAGTGATCGGTAACAATGATCATTCATGAGACACCCGCGCCATCATATTTTCAATATACCAAGATTCTTTTACTGCAAGAGCCTTTTTCTCCTTAGCTTTCAATTACATCAAGCAGGAATATTTGAGACTTGGGATTCTCACTCCTGAAAGCATCTCCTTTTGCCTACAGAATGGGAAATACGTGTATTGAGGTTTCATGTATAATGAAAGAGAGACTCCTACGTTGGAAATATTTTCGTGAGCAGCTCTTAGGTTCTGATCCTATGAGACACTGGGGACCTCCATAGAGAAGCTAAACATCCTTAGGACTTCTCCTGTTTTTATGAGCAAAATAACTAATGTTAATGGCATTTCTTGCTTCCATTTAGCCACGTAACACAGACAACATCATGGATCCATCCTGTGACCAGTGCACTGAGCTTGTCCTGCTCTGAGGAGGATGAGGAAGACCGCACCAGAGAGCTTCCAGACACCAAGAGCTAAGACTGGCCAGTGGTGGTGAATAGTTTGTCCCATCTCAGCACCTGAATAAGGAGATGGACACCTTCCATTAGTCTAATGTTATACAACCTGATCTTACTCCCATTGAAGGCAATAGGAGCTTTGCCCCTGATTAGGTTGGATCATTTCCATGTAAACCCTTAAGGACTTATGTGGTGCACAGGCGCTGCACAAGTCCTCTGTGCAGGGGTCACTCCAACCCTAGTCCCTTAAGATTTGATCCTGACCTTTCACCACTTATACATTGGTGTAACGTCATTGACTGGAATGGAATTAATCGTGCTTCTAGCATCATAACAGAATTGGGTCCAAGGGGTGTAATTCTGACAGTGACTTCAGACCGCTTGTAGAGCAATAACATACAAGCTGAGCTTTTTTACCAGTGCTAGTAGTTGTAATATAGATGCCTTTTCTGTAACTACTGAATCAATCTGATTTTTATAACAAACTTTCACTGTATTTTGCTGGCAAAAGTTTATGACAATGTGTTGTAAGTATTGCAGCCCAGATGACTTTTTTACAATTATTTTTAATATTAATGATTAGGCCTTAGGAAGACAAGGCCTTGATGAGTTGTCAAATATAAAGCCACAATTTTGGTTGAGAAAGCCGTACTCTCTCAACATAGTCATACAATGAGAAAGATTTCACTTTTGTACTCTGCTGTAGACACTCACAAATATTTCAGTGGAGGCTATGGCGTTTCAAGTACAATGAAACCAGTGAAACCTCGGGGATCAGCAGAATTCAGTCACCTCCTAGAAGTGGGTCTTTAAGTAGATGCAAAACAAAATCATTCTGGAGATCTTGAGGATGATTTCAAGGGGTTACTCAAAATAGCTACAAACAGGTTTCACTGTACATCAGCAGCATGAGATCTTTTAAGATAATGTTACAATCAGCACAAAAGCTGATGTCTGCTTTGAGTCTGATTCTACAATAGGTCACTATAAAGGCTCTTCCATTTTTTGTGTCTGTGATGGTGAGAGGGTAGACTAATGAATGAAATAGGAACACTAGAAGCACTGATGAATATGCCAAAGAAAAACAGTGGTTCAAACCTTTAGGACCAAGGAGTGAGGCTCTGTTCTAAGGGGTGAGGAGGCCACAGACGACAGCCTGGATTCCTTTTGGGAGCATAGATGTGACACTCTGAAAAGGTGCAGCGGTCACCCCTCCAAAGGTGAGTTGAAAGCCGTGTCCCCACCCTTCTCACCCTCGCTGGGGAGTCTATGACAAGTGGTGGCCCTAGATTACAAGTCTTTGTACTCTTGAGCAATTTGTTATTTTCTGACAGACCGGGGTGGGGGTGGGGAAATCCTTCGTTGGAAGATCGTTAGTGAGTCAGTTAAATGTGAGCAGCAAATAGGTCAAACACCAAGGTTATGCTAGGAGAGGACCATGAATTAGAACATTGGCCTCCTTGTCTATCCCACACTTAAGACACAGCCTGTTCTCATACCCTTATCTCTGCCCTCTTCTGGGCAATGATAGTTGCCATATTACTAGAGTTGCTGAACACTTAGAACTGCAGATGAAACTGCTCAGCACCTCTCAGTGTCTCTAGGCAGGCATCCAAAATCAGTGACCCTCCTAAGTGGCTGTCCTACATTATACACTGAGTCAGTGACAAAATTTGGTATAGACCCAGAAATCCTTATTAGTCCCATGCACTAATCCAAAAACACCTCTCGCTCCCCCCAGATAATTTAGCCACCAGATAATTTTGAGTAGTGTGCTGGTTTGAAAAGCACAAACTTCAGAGCCAGAGCCCTCTCTGCCACAACTCAGAATAGCAGCACTGGTTTAAACAGAGCTACACACACATCTACATGAGCTAAGGATCTGGAGCCAGATTTACACAGGTATTTCGGCACCTAAAGATGCAGTGAGTCAATGGGAGTTAGGTGTCTAATCCATTTAAGTGCTTTTATGAAGTGCAGTAGGCCCCTACCTGCATCTTTAAGTGCTTTGTAACTATGACTGTGGCTCATCCATTAGATGGGTGAAATGATACTATGCCAAATGTTAAATGTCAACCTCTATTCACAATAGCCAGCTTTGCCTTTTCCCAGAAAGACTGTCTATTAAATGCTGTCCATTTTTGTATTTTTGGCAGCTTGATCATTTGCTACATACTTAGGATTCTTCTCCAGACACAAGCTGAAGCAATTTTTTTTTAGCTTTCTTCTGGGATCACCTGCTTTATTCCATACTAAAAATGCAGAAGTTTCTAATAAAATTTGCTCAGACAGAATTTTGCATCACTCACCAGATAGCCAAATGCTTTAAAACAAAGGTGAAACAAATGGGTCCAAAGACACAGGAATGATACTGTTCATTTTTAATCAGTTATTCATCGAAATAGACCAGCACCAGACCCCTCACTCTCTCCCCATGCCTATTAATATTGGGGTACAGGTTGGAAGTGAAGCCCTAGAGTTGAATCTGTCCCTATGACCTTGGATTTGGGTCAGATCCAAAACAATAAAGTGCTTGTTTTTATGAACATTTCAAAACAAACAGCTAATGAGGTTTTAGCATTATCCTCTCAGAATTGAGCTTGGACTTCACTCCAGACCCTCAGCCTAAACCTAACAATGCTCTCAACTCCAGTTCAGCTAGTTGGTCTGAGTCCAGTTCCAAATTTAAGGATGAATTGAGATATGCTTATGTGCTGTCCTGAAGAGAGATGTTGCTTGGATCAGGAACTACGTCTCCTATTGCTATACATGTGCAGTTGTCATTAACATTAGGGGCAGAATGGCAGTATAGGCAACGAACAGAGCAGGAAACTGGGAGTCAAGATTTCTAAATTCTATTCCTGGCTCTGCCATTGACTTGCTATGTAACCTAGGGCAAGCCACTTTGCAGCCCTGTTCTGTATTTCACTGATTTTTAAAATGGGCATGACGGGTTTGAGCCCATTTTTAAAAGTTTTTAGTGTCAAAAGATGATCCATCCTCCAAGTCAAGCAGTTAGGAAAGTGTTTACTAGGAAAATAAGTCACCTCAGCAGAGAATTTGGCCCAGAGTCTTCCCCAAAACGTAAACCATTTTGTCTTGACAAGTGAGAGCATCCAGCTGCTGGAGAGGTTGAATTTGCCTGGAAACGTGCAGCTTTGGAAACAGCCTGTCACCTCTGAAGGGAAAACTCGGTGCCAGAGCTGAGACGTGAGATCATCCTTCAGTCATACTGAACCCCTCATTCATTTTTCTGCAAGTTCCCTTCTAGGGTTTGATCACTCCAATACAGGCAGTGCTTTGCCAATTCACCAGGAGACAGCAAAGTCCCCACCAACTACATCATTGACAAGGTGGTACAGATGCAAACAAGATATTCTCACTTGTAAATAACAGCTGGGATGCCTTAGAATCTGGGATTTGTGGGGGGGGAGGCAATCTGCTGAAAAGAAGCAAACCCAATAGCTGCTAGGACATGAGGTATTGGATGTTTTTTAAACTCTCGCCATGCTGGGAAAACACATTAGTGTGCAGGAAAGCTCTGGGGTGAACTCCTGCCCCTCCTGAAAGCAACAGGAGTTTTGCCACTGACGTCAACGTGGCTAAGATTTCATCCCCTGGCCTCCGGAGCTGTGAAAGGGTCAGCAACTGGTGGCTGCAATGCCTGTGTCAATTTTTCAGCGCTCTGCTCATTCACCATTATGCCACAGACATGTCTGGCTGTATTGGCTTTCTTCAGAAATCAATCTGTGTTCAGCAGCTGTGTTTATGCACAAATGGTAGCTGGAACATTGCAGTGCTTGTTAAGATGCATGTGATTTTTAAGGAGCAAGAAGCAAAACAGCCATAAGGTGTAACAGTAAGAGCGCAGGTACGTGAAGCAGGGTCTTGGGAAAAAGACAGCGGGTTGAGATTCTTTGTACCAGGAGCCTAATTGGAGGATTTGGTTTTTTATCCAGAAAATTCAAGCACATTTTGCAGCTACTTTCCAATCCCCTTGGCAGGATAAAGCCAAGAGCATTGAGCCCTCCAGGAATAGTAAAGCATCAGTCTCCAAACACCACGCTGATCTGCATTTATTAAGCACTATTCCATGTCACTGCGGACGCTACCATTAGGTACTGTAATTAGTCACCATGGGAGTTACGCATCCCAAGTCAAAGGCAACTGTACATAATTGATGTCGTGGTCTATTACCAGGGGCAGACAAGCTGATTAAGAAAGCAGCCTGTTGCCCTCAGAACATGTTACTTAAAGGGAAAAAAAAGTTATTTGAAATTAATAAAACTTGATCTAATAGAATAGTAAATAGGACACAAAACAGGGCAAGGCAGAGCACAGTGAAATTGTAACTTGGCTGATGAAAGCTGAGCCAAAAAGGGACAATATTATCATTAGAGAAGGCGGTGTAAATGTAATTAGCCTTCTATTGAACATATCTCCATCTGCTTGTCTTTGTACCACCTACTTTAACCATTGATTCAATGGAGTTAGACACCTAAATATTTTGAGCCCTCGATGGTTTCACATTAACCATTTGGATCCCCCCAGCAAATGGGCAGGTTTCAAACCAAACTAGCTAATTGCTAGTAATTAAGCAACAGTGACCAATCTTGTATTAGGCCCCTAGGAGATGCATTAAAATGACCAGATAGGCCCTTTTCATCACTCAAATTTAGGATTGTTTGACACTGAACTCACACTTTGCTTTTTTCAGTCCTGGTTTGTTATAACCGCTTGCCTTACCCAAGCGTTATTCATATACCAGTGATGCTGCTGAGAGGGAACGTGGGTACCATGAGATGGTCTAGAAGGCCCCAGTTGCTTCTGTGCGTTTCCATGAACTCCCATTCTTCTTATTTTCCCACTCAAGCAAAGTGTCTCTGTAGCACAGGACCAAGCCTGCTAGAGCCATACCATGCATCTCTTATCCCTGTGTAGACATACCCAAAGGCTGCTGGGGTTTATACAAGGCAGGGTGCTGAGAAAATGAAGATCTCTTAGCAGATCTCTTACAGCTGCTCAGCACCTGGGTTGGTGCAGGGGCCTTTGTGAGACCTCTGCTGCTTGCATGATTAAGCTGCCGTTATTGAAACTTAGTCATTTTTCATCTACACAGCTCTCAAAGTGGGTTATCCCCATTGACAGGTGGGGATGACAGACCCAGGAAGGAGGGGCAGTGACTTGCCAAAGGTGAGCCGAATCAGCATTCAGAATAGAAATTCTAACAGCTAGGGTGAAATCCTAGCTCTATTGAATGAATTCAGTGGAACCCTTGCCATTGATTTCCTTGGGGTGGGATTTCACCCCTGATTTCCAAGCCCTGTCCCCTCAATCACAACTGGCAGTTATAAAATTTCAACTGAAGAAGGATTAAAAGAGGAATATGGGCTTAGCCTCTCTGTGTGGAACTGGCGGAACAAATTAATGCTGTGTGCCTGGGGAACTCTGCTGACAGCTTCCATTATAACAGGAGATGACAAAGGTTATCAGAGCAGAAGAAACACACTTGCCTGAAAGTAAATACACCTGGTAGGGAAACTGACTTTAAATAGCTTCTGGTGCCCTTTGCCAATTTGCCTCCTACTGTAACACAAACTGATGACGGCTAATGACAGTTTATCAAGGAGCTATCAATTTTCTGCATTCCATTTTCTACTGTTTCATCCCCCCCACCAATTACAGAACAATTTTACAATGTCACAGTCATACCATACGTTATGCTGGGGAGGCAGTGATCCCTGGAATCTCAGTGACAAAATCCTGTGAAGCTGAAGTCGAAGGTCTCTTACTAGTTAATTACTTGAATATTTATATTGCAGTAACATCTCAAGGCTAATCAGGTTGGGAAGCCCATTGTGTGTATACAACATCTTGCATAATAAATGGCAAGCCTTGCCCCAAAGACCTTACAGTCAAAAAGTGGGTGGGTAGGGCTAAGAGTGACAGGGCTGAGATAGAAAGGGTAACAAAATTAAAAGCATGTGATTTTTAGACAGTCAAGGTCAGCGATCACAATGTATTATCTGGACTAATGAGTGTAGATGACATTTTGGATTTTTCACCAAGATTAACATTTTTGTGACTCTTCCTAGTTTGTATAGAAGTGGAGGTTTTGTGTTTTGATTTTTCTACTTAGATAGAGATGCTAGTGTTAATCTCCTCACAAAATTCTAACTCTGGTAATTAGCTTCCACCTATCTAAACACTTGTGGTTTCAATTAAATGAAATACTTTCAGTTCGTAGCCTAAACCATTGGGCATGGCTGTTAAGCATTTGTCACACTTCACCCCAAAGGTAGCTGCATTTCCATAGTAAGCTAAAGTCTCCTTGGTTTAGGTTTGTAAAGGTCTTTAGGATGAAAAGCATTAATCAATTTAAGATTGCAAAACATCAGTGTGTAAGGTGATGAGTTACTCCTGTGCTAGGCTCCAGCCAATCCACAAGCCAGGAACTGGTCTGGTGACTGTCAGGGCAGGTGTATAAGCCACAGTGGAACAAGAGTTCAGTTTGCTCAATGGCTTTGTGGAGGGTTTGAAATGCTCTGTAACCTAATAGTGGTAACAGAATCCCTTAACCTGCTCTTGATCCAGCCTTGTTTGAATTCTGGCCTTGCTCCAGTTCTGCTCTGGCTTCCTGGATCTGACTCTGATCACTAGACCCAACTGCCATGGTTCTGACCAGCCCTGTTGTGGTTTCTGACAGTAATGAAGGCGCTGTCATTAAAAAAAGTAAGTTACTCATACCTAAAAAATCACTTCTCTTATCTTCCCGCTGTAGCCCAGTAGAGGTGCAAAATTTAAAATGTTTTCTTAACCAGTGGTACCTTTCCCTCTCATTCTAGGCATTGGCTTATAATAATAAGGTTGCAGCTAGGTGCGATGCTGAAATAGGTGCAATAATGTTGCTTGGGGAGCGGGTTCTTCAACATATACAAAGCTACTAGTACTTAGGCCTGGTCTACACTTACTTTCAAATTCGCAGGTAGTCGACAGGTGTTATGCAAGCTACGCAGACATCTTCATTGATCTGACAGCAGTGCATTTGCTACCTGTCAGTGAAGGCGTCCCCTTGTTTATAACACACTCCTGCCTGGTTTGGTCCACTGGAGTCAAAACCCACTAGAGTTAATGGGGCCATTCAGTAATCAGCACTATGCCAAAAATAAGTGTCTGCAAGATCAGAGGCCAAGGGAACACTGCACAGAGGTGTCTGTGACACAACGTCTGTTACAGTTAAGAAACTGCAGCTGGGTTTGTGTAGCTCTGTGTGTTCTCTGAGGGCTCTATAGAGACCAAAGTGTTGTTGCACCTCTAAATGCATTTCAATCTATGATTAAAAATGAACTCCTGCAGGTCTGTCTTTTTTTTTGCTCAAGTGAAAAGCAATTTAAGATGAAAGAGAACTTTAATATTACTACTCAAAACTGCACCTTTGCAACTGCATAGAATTGAATAAAAAAAAGGCCTACATTTTGCTCTCACTTGCACCCATTTTACAGTGGTGTTACTCCACGCATTTCATTGTAGTTACTTTAGATTTATCCCTCTGGGAAAGTGGAATCAGGCCCCAGGGAAGTGATGTACAGTGATTAATTTGTAATGAAAGAGGTGTTGGTGCTCAAGCCATTTTTTTTAACTTTCTTAACTGATCCGGTAAGCCCTAAGGTGCCAGGGCTATGACTTGCCAAGCCTAGAGGTACCAGGGCTGAGCCCTGGCACAAATGAAGCACTGGTGATACACTGTACACACCAAAGTGCATTATTCCAGGAGCCAGTATCCTGAGGCCACTTCAAAGACTCCTGAACTATTTATCTTGGCACAGTTGAATCTTAGAATAACTTCCAAATGATGAGCTGTATCTTCAGCTTCAGTGACATCTATAAGTAAACTAGGCCTGTCAGTTAGTGAGGGTGAGCAAAATGTCGGTGTATGTCATGATTTACTGCAAAACCAGACCACAACTCTACAGCTTAATCCTGATCAGTGCTGAGTGCTCTCAAAGCCCACTGGCATCACACAGGCTTGAGAGCGTTCAGCAACTGGAAGGATCAAGCCCTTAAAATCTCATTCGACTCCAAGCCAGTTCGTTCATCGCTTGTTGACGAGATCCGCTCAAGTCACAGCTAACACAAATTACATGATGCTGTAATGACCAAAATCAATATTGACTCATTACTTGTTTCCCAATCGCTTAGTGGCTCAATGAGGTTTGTGAGATGAAAGGTTTAAAAATATGTATTTGCCGCTACAGAATATATTACTGGAAACCAGTTCCAGGCTGTCAGGTGCAAGAGAGACACAATCCTTCAAACCTGTAAGAGAACAAAGCACTTCATTATATGTAAATCATTGACAAGTAAACACATTAGGTGGGGCTAGTGAATTTGTTTCATTAGTTATCTGAAAAATCAAAGTATGAGATACAAGGGAGGGGGTGGAAGACTGTACAGTAGGAATTGATGTAAATTATCCACTGCTTAAAACCCAGACAACTGAATTCTGGCCCAATTCTGCAATGCGAACTCATGCGCAAAGTCTCATGGGCTTTGACGGAGCTATTTGTGTTATCCGTCTCTATCCCGAAGAGCTTGCAACCTAAATGGGCAAGACAGACACAGCGTGGGAGGGAAAATGGAGGGCCAGAGAGAAGTGATTCGCCCCAGCTCACACATGAGGTGAATGGCAGAAACAGACTCCCAACCTGCTGCCCTACCTGCTGGATATGCGATGTCTTGGTAAATGAAGGTTGCAGGATTGGGCCCCGAGTAGCCAAAACTAAATGTGACACTTACAAGGGAAACAATCCTACAACGAGACGTTATGGAACCAAACTTGCCTGCTCAATGGTACCGGAGGCAGGAGTCCATTTCCAGAAACGAAACGGCTTGTACTAGAAATACGGGGCTACCCTGAGGTTTGACAAAGACTGGCAGCAAGGAACTCCCAGCCCAAGAGGAAGGGGCACTAATGGGAGCCACCTTTGTACCCTTCCCATCCTTAGCTGTTCTGTTGTGCTACCTGGAATTTCCACCGGGCTGTGTGCTGCAGCCCTGTCTCCATCATTCTTACCTCTGGCTGAAATGAGCGGGAGCAGAGGGGAGACTTTCACCCTTTTTTTTCCTAGGGCCTCAAAAACAGTACTCTCCCACTTACCACAGGCTATCTTGCTCCATTGTCTCAATAACTGTATGAAATGAAAGCTAAGAAATGACTCTGAATTTTGGAAGTAGTTTGGATCCAGTCTTTACGGCGGCCTGTCGCATGTATTGACATGGTACGGAGTGATCCGTGAGAGCAGGTTTTCCAAGGAAGAATTAATGCCATTTTGAAACTGACCAGTCAGTCCATGAGCATAGTAGGATAATTGTGCTTGTCAGATGTGCAAGGCACCAGAGTTACCGCCAAGGAGGCTTCTCCAGCAGCGTACGGTAGTGGATTTCTTTAAAATGCATTAAAGCCGCCCTGCTGTGCAAGCATGTCAAGTGACAGTTGGCTGGAATTGTCGCCAGGACAGTGACAGAGTGCATCACTGACAGCCGGGCGGGAGCGGAGCTGGTGTTCCTCCCTCGTCTCTGAGGAGAAATAACATCTTCATGTAGGCTCTTTGAGAAACCTCCATACTGTGGAAGCTGCAACTCAAGGCTTTTGCTCTGCAGAAAGTCAAGTGACTAATGCTTTGAGCTGTTAACGATGCCAGATGGCATCAATGTAATACAGGGATGGCCTCTGGAAAGAAATGTAGCTGATAATGGAATATATATGTTCAAAAATAAATGTTTCGATGCTGACTTACCTTTCATGGGCCATGAGACTGTCACAAAACTATATTTGATCAAAGAACAAAAATGAGTTCTATTGGGCGGACGAAGGGAAAGCATAATTGAGAGAGACAGCCGTGCAAACTCAAGGGTAAATCGGGTAATTCCACATATTCAGACAGTGCCTCTAAACTTATGCTGGTGAAAATGGGAGTATAATTTGTCCCTCTGGGGAAAATGACACTCCCTGCAGTAAATGGTCCATGTCTCAAGATGAAAACAAGGTCCCATTGAAGCCAATGCAAAGCGAGCTCCATTGCCTCCAGAGGCATTGGGTAAGACTGGTACGGAATAGGCACGGAGAGTGAATTCCCTTCTCACTTGTGGCTTTTCAAGTAAGAGTTGAAGGACACTGGTAAGACAGTGAGGGAAAATCTAAGAAGCAATAGCTTGCTCATTTATACCTGTTCTGTCAATGGAGCTTTTTAGGGATATTAATTTTGCACTCTTCACCAGCCCCCAATTCTTAACCATTTTATAAGTGACTAGTTAATTCTCTAGGAGATTCTAATCTTGTCGTTACAGTATCTTTTCACGTTCAGCTAAATATTTGTTAGCTCAGTTGGGAGCGGAACAGAATTTAGGAAGTGGGGTTGGTTCAAATGTGATTTGGGGGGGAGGAGGGGAAGGAAAGAAAGGTGTCTGAAAGAACAGCTTGTATGAATCCAGATTCTGCCTCCTGCATGTAGCTTTTACAGGACTTTACATGTATAAAAAGGCCTTTAATTCCATTTTTTGTGAGCACTGACTCTTTGCAAGACTGAAGTCTAACAATGATTGACTTCCAGTAGCATTTTTTTGCACTATATTCCCTCCCCCCACAGATGACTGATTTATTAAATTCCAGATTAAACTAACCTAGGAGTAGGTGATAAATATACAATTCAAGAGACAAGGTACAAGTAGACAATGTTCAGCCATAAACCTGAACATCTGTTCCAAGTTGCCAAGACTCCAACTGGAAAAACAAATATTTCCACTATAAACCAACCAGGCCATCGTCCTGAGTATTGCAACAGATGTAAAGGATTCTGGCTTGACCAGCCCTGTGGCTTGGCTCTTTCTTCACAATGGCTGAAAACCTATTTATTTACACACTTCAAGAAATACACATTTGAAGCATGTGTACTTAAGCATATTTACAATATGTCTAATGTTAGTTCAAAGTCCATGGTCATTTGATATGCTACTTTGTTAACCACATCTGCTCCTATTTAGCATAAATTCTAGCCACAGCTGGCCAGATCTGTACTGAAACACTTTTTTTTTTTTTTTTTTTTTTCAATGGCACAGTTTGTGTTTTCTCCCTTCTTTAAATTAGGGGACACTAGATTCTTTTGTTACCACTCAGCAGGTATGAATGCTTATTGTTTCAGCTCATCCTTACTAGCATTTCTGGTTCTCACACTATTCTATTTTTCATCCAGAAAGGGACCCATTATATGCAATTTCCTCTGTCCTCCCAGAAACTGAAGCAGTTGGAGAGAACAGTTGTCCTGGGGGGAGAGGGGAAATGGGGAAGCTAATAAATGGGGAGTGGCTCTGGCAGGCAACCTTTACTCTTCCTAGACTTGAGCCAGGACCAAAGCGGAAAGATCCTTAAAAGATCCTGGCCTAAGGAGGGATTGCATGGGTTGTCAGTAGCAGCTGAAGATGACCCTCTGACAGATGCACAATACAGCAAGTAGGCTCTTTCCCAGCCCAGAGCTGGAGGTAACTGGGTTGAATGGCACATACTGAAGATTAAGGCTTAGGTAAAGGGGAAAGACATAAAGACTTCATTTTGTTTTATCCCTTTGCTATTTACC
This sequence comes from Mesoclemmys tuberculata, assembly GCA_007922155.1. Classification (NCBI taxonomy): domain Eukaryota; kingdom Metazoa; phylum Chordata; order Testudines; family Chelidae; genus Mesoclemmys; species Mesoclemmys tuberculata. The sequence goes on from ML675637.1 coordinate 14,414,016, forward strand.
TTAAGGTAAATAACACATTCTTTGTTTGGGAGAAGCTGTTCTTTACTCAGCTTCTGTCACAGGCTCCCAGAGGAAAAACACTTACAGGTGTCAAGTACAGTGGCTGTTGAGTCAACATGGCTGATAAATACTGATCCAGCCTGAGTGGCAGGACTGTGGCTCTACACAGGGGGGTGGTGAAAGGAGTGAAACCTGGCCCCAGAGGAATACTTTCAAGAGGGGCTGAAAGGGGTCTAAAGTGCAACTTGCCTTGTAACCCTGACCGTTGATGTATGTTTGGGGGGGGGTTGCCTTGTGATACCCATTAGTCAATGGGAGTTGTGGCCCCACTTCAAATGTTTGCCCTGCAGTGATCCAGAGCTAATTATAAAAATATACATCCACATTTTCTAAAGGCATTTTGTTCACGAAGGCATAACTGTCAAAAGTCTGCATATATTAAAAAGAGCATTTTAAACATTTCCTCCTATAAAGAAATTCATATGGAAATTGTATATAAGAAAGACAGTGTATGCATTCCCTTTTATGGCAGAGTGTGTCTGCTTTTGTGTACTGTTAATTGGACCTAAATTAAGCCTCAAAAGGAAAAATCTCATTAAAATTCTGATTAGTAATGTTGGCAAGCAGCTCTTGAAGAGGATTCTTTCTTCCTTTGGTAAGGTTTGAACCAGCAATAACAAATAGTAAAAATCCGATCACGGCCTGCTTGCCAATCAAAATAATGTATTCTCCAGGTTAAAGCCATTAAAATACAGCAGGACACCGATCTTGTAACGACATCGGTCTCTCTCTCTGCCTCGCATCTACAAACATGCAAAAATGTTTATCCTCTGATGATAAAAGCTGACTAAAATAAAAACTGCTTTGTGTTTACAGAGCGACCCTTAAATACCAGTTCTCCAAGTCACTTCACTAATTTTATAACAAGAATAAAAAAGCCAGAAATGACTGGAACTCAGAGTGCAGACAAAGCAAATAGTCTAAAGTCTTGATCCTGCACGTACTTACGCGCAGGAATATCTTTACCAAGGTAAGTAGTGCCACTAAAGTCTCTCACGTATCAAGTGAAGCATGTGCCTCAAGGTGGGATTCAGTAGGTGTCTTACTGCACCTTTAGGTGCCAAAGACCCACCCTTAGGCATGATGGGCAGTCTCAAAATCCCTGCTCCTCTGCCACCCAACTCTGTAGGTGGCTGACGTTCCATACTTCAAATTCCCTAAACTTCAGCCACTTGGCATGTGCAATCTCCTAAATTGTGATACCAGCGGGAGATCGGTGCCTAATTCACGCTGCACTTAAGCCCCAGCAGGATTACTAAACTAGGTCAGTGGTTCTCAACCAGTGATGACCTGTGGGCTGCTTGCGTCCCACTCAGCACGCAGCTGCAGCCCATGTGACATCCTGAGGGCCATACAGGTAGAATTATATCTTGTGTGAACGTGGCTCACGTAACACAGAGAGCTGGATATGCAGCCCACAGTGGTAAATAGGCAGGGAACGCCTCGGCTGAGAATCCCTGAACTATCTTGCTTTCAGGCCCCAACCTGGAAGGCATGCTCAGGGCACACCAACCTTTAGCCCAGCAGTTGGAGCACTCCCCCGTGATCTGCATGGGGGAGACGCAGGTTCAAATCCCCTTGCTGCAGAGCAGGGATTTGAACTTTGGTGTCCCCTCTCCCAATGGCATTCCTTACCCACAGGCTATAGGATGTTTGCAGACAGGGCTCTCTCAATTGCTGCTGAAGGTATTCCATGGTGTAAACTAATTAACTATTTACTGGAGCAGGTGGACTGGAATGCGAGTTTCACATGGGAATGCCCTAACCACTGGGCTAGAGTCTCTTCCCCTCCCACCCCGGTCCTCCTTTCCCCTTCTTAATTTGGTTAAGTCCTCCTTGTAAGTCCCAGCTAAATCTCAAAGCCCAGGCTCCAGCCTGTTATCTACACGGCACTTAAACAACCCCATTGCATCAGTCAGCTGACACAGGCCAGTCAAGGGTGTTTAACTGCAGTGTAGACTTACCCTAACTGTCTGCAGGATGAGGACCAAAGTTTAGATGCAAATGTGATGAGTAAAAAGGTTCCAAGAGGGGTTAGGAAGAAAATGAGCATAACAAATTATTTTGTGGCAGTTTGGGTCTTTTTTGTTTTTAATCTAGTTTATAAGTGAAAATGGTTGAAATTATTTATCTTAGTGCATTTCATTTTTAATTCAGAAAAACAATTTTATATAATTTGCCTACAGAGCACAAGCTGAATGGTGGCTGAACGGGTTACTGTTTCAGGGCATATTTTTTTTAAATGCCTATGTCTTTTAAAGAGAAACTTCTTTGTGGAAATCATCCAATAGTGTGTCCTTCTGGAATTTAACTGGCAGCTGGCTGCCACCTTTTGGGAAAGGGCCATGACCCATGCCCCTGTTAGACAAAGCCTAATCATAATTGTTTTTCCTCCTTTACGATGTGGAAGGCAATATGAGACACGCACCCTCTCTGAAATCCAATGGATTTGACCAGAGCTGAATTTGTTTTGAATTTTTCATGTGCCTACATGAGAGCACTGAGGACTACCTGATTGCATTCCAGTTTAGTAGGCACTCCCTTGCCTTAGCCCCTTCAAATTAGAAAGGTCATCGCAAAGATTCTTTTTACCCAATCAGACTTCTCTAATGAGTGGCCTAGGAAGACACTTGCCCAGAAATCAGAGTGCATTTGTACGAAGCAATGTTCATTGCAACCATCGATATGTTCCATCAATGCTCTTCCTAAAAGAATGTAGATAACCAAAGGTAAAAGCAGCTCTAGCAGACTCTTTTATTGCATTTACTGAAGAACATAAAGCCAAGACCTAAATAGATTCAAATGAGACTTATGAAGGGGAACATAAAAAGAACAAAATATGTTCCATGCTATATACAGTGGGCTAGATTCTGATATCTTTATATAAAGCTGAGAAATGAAGGCTGACACTATGGATTTACATTGGTTTGATAAAGATTAGAATCTGCTCACTATTCAGTAAACCAAGGATTTTGCAACTGAAGTCAGGAATAACCAACAATCTTACCATTCATCAGGTCCTGCGGTTAAGTATCTTATGACGCAACTAGTAACTACTGCATATAGATGAACACTGAATGTTAATGTACCACATGCTGCAGTTTTTAAACGCCATATGCATGGGCCTGGATTTAGTACAGTATGTTTTATAGGTTGACTTGATCTGTGAGATTCTTCCCAGTTTTCTCCAGCAGAAAGCTAGGCTTACCTGCTGTGGTCTTGTTTAACTTGTGGAATTTCAAGGCATCTTAACATCCCTGGCCTAGAGGATTGAGATTTGATAAATGAAGAACTTGAGCCAATTAAGATGTCATGGAACTGAAAAACCAATCTAAATAAACTTGAACAGGAGGACTTCTTTTCTTTGGAGAGTCAACCTGGGAGGGGTTGCAGTCCAATTGACTGTGAGGGAGAAGGTGGTAGTTCAGCATCAAGCTTTAAATGCTCAGTTGCAGCGTCTTATGCAGGCAAAACTCACTTTGGGCTAACTTCTGCCCTGACAGTCACCCCTCGTCCAATCTTGCTGAATACTGCTTAGAAGTCAGTAGAATTTGGGTATCCGCTTCCATGGGGATTTTGTTTGAATGAGGATGATGTGGTCAGGTCCTAAAGCTTTCACTTCTGTTTTATTATGGTCCTGATCCAGGGTGGGGATCTCTGTAGCCAATTGGGGTTGTTCTTGCTTTTTTTTTGCGGGGGGGTGAGTAATCTTGTGTCTTTACAAGGCTTCTGTAAAACAAGACTGTCAATTTAGCCTTTTGTCACCCCATTTCACTAGCCATACTCATTTTACTCCTGAATCCAGACAGCTCTCTTCTAATCCCACATCATGATAAAGGACACTGAAGATTTAAAGTCCTTACTCTATTTTGGCTGCTCTAACAAGTTGGTTATTGGTTTTACAGGGTTAGGAATAATGCCAGTAAGAGGCTTCCTCAGAAAAATAGCATGGTATTAGTTTTAAAAACTTAGCTGCTTTGCATCATCACGGCAGCTCAGTTCAAACCAGGTCAGCCACCCCCATGCAAATACATGTACTCACTTTACTGTTGTGTCAAGGGGTGCCTGTAAACTTTGGCAGAGAAAACATATTAATCTTTCAACCCATAGGCATTTAAGTGATGACTAGTCCATTTTTCTGAGAACTGGAATGCAGTTTGGAACTGGCCCAGATTACTTAAGAAATCCCTCTGCCATCACCTAGGAGCTGGTCCAAACCTGTCTCTCCTGCACTCAAGCAATCCTAAATACAGGCAGGGGCAGAGCACGGTTCATTCAACAAACATTTTTCTTCTTGTGAGGAATCATGTCAGTTTGCTCCGTTGCATGCCAAGTGGAAAACAAGCATCAATTTAAAAGTAATCCAAGGCTGTCAGTAAGGGCTTTCACTTCAAAAGCCAGGCTAGGGCCTCTTCCAGGATTTCTGCCAGGGCCAGGGGAGACTCCATCCTTCTAAGATGCACACTTCTTGATGGCGCTGCCACTGCTTTGCACTGCTAGGATATGATCATTTTAAATTAGGGCTTCAACATTAAAGTTGGGCAAAACATTTTGGACAAAATTGTCCCCTAAAAATACAGATATGGGCCGACCAAAACATTTAATGAATTCATGTCTAATTTGGCCAAGGGTTTCAGTCAAAATGGGAGGGATTTGGAATTATCAAAACAATTTCTTTTCCCAGGCTAGATTCCCAACAAAAGTGGTGGTGGTGGCCACCTCTTATAACCTTTTAGCCCAGTGGTTACAGCATTCACCTAGGGTGGGAGAGAACCCTATTCAAATCCCCATGCTGGGACTCGAACCCAGATATCCCCATTCCAGATGAGTGCCCTAACCCTAGCCATAGCTCCCTCTCATACACTCACTGACTATTCAGCAGGAGAAACTGAGAAAGAGCTGCCTCAGCAGACGAGGGGGTATTCTGGATAGGGCGCTCTTCCAGGAAATAGGAGACCCAAGTTCAAATTCTGCTCTGGAGCAAGGGACACCTAGGTGAGAACTCTAACCACTTGCTAATGGCTAAGGGAACATCCTCCTTTGTCCATGTAGGGCTTCTTATGAGGAAAATCAACTTTGACAAAAGCACAACTCATCTGGATTTGTCATTCACCAAAATATTTCAGTTGGGGTCAAACCAAATGTGTGTTTGGGTGGTGGGTTGGGTTTTTTAAGTGCCCTCAAATTGAAAACAATCAGTTACATGCACAGCTCTCTTGAAAATTAAACTGCCTGAAGACTGGTATTTGGGAATTTAAATGCACCTCTGATCTATGCTCGTCTGTAAGGTCCTCACTTATTATAGTCCCAACTTTGCTTCCACTCCATGCTGACCTGGCAGACTCACTGGTTCTTGTCACATCAGAAGTAAAATAAATCATGAATAAATTTTAAACTTATGTCACAGCTTCCTCCTCTTCTAGTTGAATGTGGAATAGAGACACCAAAGCACATTTGGCTCCTGGAAGGCGGAGAGACTGAGGTGGAGATATGTCTATAAACCAGTATGTATTTAAATTAGCCTGTTAGGAAGTCAGCATCTGGTGTATTTTTTTTTATCCTGCATTTTGCCTTGATCCAAAAGCTAGTTCTCCTGTGTGATTAAGTGACCTCTCCCTTCATTTGGTGGCCTGTCATTTCCCCCTTTACACCCAACCATCCTTTCCCAAGACAGCATGGAAGACACGAGAGAAAAAAAAGTTCTAAGGGGGGGGGGAGAAATGTGTAATATGAAGAGCCCCCTGAGCTCATTTATGCATATTTGATCATTGGGAGAGTTCCCCTTAAACATGAAAATCTTCAGTGCCACTGTCATAGCTACTCTCTTGTATGAACCTGAAATAAAATGACACGGTCAGACAAATAATTTAGCAGTTAGGTCTTGTAAAAGTAACTAGCCTTGTTCTCCCAATATATGACAAGGTTATGGTTAACATATGGCTGTCTTGTAGGCTAGACAGGACCTTATTTCCAGCAGGATTCACAACAGTGCTGGATCCTGTTCATACCTCAGTTGCTTCAGCCTAACAGGGCCTGTTTTAACTCTAGTCAAGAACCAACTGTTATGAATAGGTCCACTGACTAATATTTTGACAGTGCTGAAGTGTCCTTACAACCTGAAAGATGGGTGCAATATCCATAAACAGGAAGAGAAAAACTACATTGCACTTCCCCAGCACATTTTGTGCCACAGTATCCCAAAGATTGTCGTTACTAAGTAAATTCAGCACCACTGAAAGTCACTTTTGGATCACAACAGTGCCAGGAGGGGAAATTGTCAAGCCAGCAGAGAAAAACCCTATTCAGCGGAAGAGTGCCAATGGATTTTTAATCTCCATAAAGAGCTAGCAGGACCATCTGGTTTTAAATATATTTTTAAAATATTTTCACTGAAAAATCTGTACAGTTATTACAAGAACATGCTATGGGTAGGTGGAGCTTTAAAAATACAGCCTGAGTCATCAGAATTGATCTCTGACAAGGAAAAAAAAGGTAAACAGCAATTCCAATAGTCCCTCTAACTGGAAGACAGGAAAAGACCCTTAAACCAACCCTTTTTGAAAGAGGTATATTTAAAAAGTTGCTTTTCAAAGATGGTGGATGCCCAGAACCTACAAAACACCCTGCGGGGGGGGGCGGGAACATCCTGCTGCACCTATTCCAATATTCTGTCACTAATAGCAGCTAGCACTACATATACTTCAGAGGAGACTCCCAGGGTAGTCTGGCACAAAACAAATATTGCTGAAAAAAACAATGTTGCTGGGTAACTTTTTTGAAATAAGCATATTCTGTAGTGAATGAGGTCACCACTAACATGGAAGGTAATAAACTGACTTTATGATGTCACTAAGCACCTGAACAGAGTTCACAAAAATTAGGCAAGTGTAAATACTGTAATTTTACTTTAATTAGTGGTACATCACCATGTAGGGATGGGATAGAAGCAAATATTGGTGTAAAATAAGGGCTAGACTAGCTATTTTTTGCTGTTTTATCCTACAGGACTCCAATTTTTTTTTAATGTCCTCACTGTTTGCAAAGTTACTTCTTTCCTGAATTAAATTCCACATATTTCTCCCAATCAAATGTGCCCTCAACTCTTGAGTAGGCGACAGATATAGGGGAATGCTTCAAAATGCATAAGGAAGGGAGACAGTTGCTAAGCACCGGGTCGCTAATGCCATAAAAGGAGCCAAGGAAGAAGTGATCCCCCCCAGTCCCACTGCTAACAGGAAAGGTGGGGTTGTGGTGGGTGTTGCTGTCAGTGCTGGATGGCCGAGTACCCCAACCCCACCGCGGTAGGGAGCCGTAGCCCCGCCTGTGATGGAGCATCCTGGGGGGGGAAAGGAAAGTAGCCGCTATCCAAGCCAAGACCGACTGCTGTGCTTTGAACCCCTGCTCTCACAGCGGGCCCAGGGCTCAGCCCGACTCCCAGCGCCCGGCCGGAGCGCTCAAGTCGGTGCCCTGGGCCTGGCAACGCCAGAGTCTTGCTGTAAAGGGCGGGCTGGGGCCTGGATGCTTCGTGGAGCTTAAGTAAGGACAACCCCCCCAAAAAAACCCTGGGG